>KZ678384.1:0-334011 GCA_003019895.1 Coniella lustricola | reverse complement strand
TTTTTGGTGATTGTGCGTATACACCCGATTTGGATCTCTAAATATTGCTTCTCTTCTTCTAGTGAGGGATCATCTCCGAGACCACGGCGCGGCGGCGCGGCGGGACATACACCCAGCACATTTCGCTGAGCACTCGCGCGCGGCTGTCCAAGGGCAGGAGCAGTACATTGATTCTGTGTATGGCAACAAGCATATCCACCTCGAGGCGCTGGGCACACATCCGTCCTTTATACGCCGCGGGTTGGCTGCAAGACTGGTTCGTTGGGGCATGAACCGCGCTGTGCAAGAGGACGTGGTGGCAACCTTGCTTGCTGCGCCAATGGCTCGAGATGTATACCCTCGTCTTGGCTTCACAGAGCTTGGCACCGTTGTGGCTCACTTAGAAGGAGAGGAGGCAAGGACGTTCCTATATCCAATGGTGTGGGATCCCAAGATTCACACTTGATACGAGGTGAAAACATGGCAAGCGACGTTGATCTCCGACACTAGAGTTCTTCTAGTGCGTCTCTACAAAATCAGCTTGGGATTGGGCAAGCTGGTGCTGGTGTCTCGTTCGAGCAGAAACAGGAATGCAAAAACAAAACGTCGCAATTCACGCTCTGAATTGAGTGTCCACACTGACAACATGTGCTGCCTCACCATGTTAGATCTTCTTTGAATTCATCCACATTATTTGCTTCGTTCTTGAAACAAACACCGAAAGAAATCAGAAACAACAACAACAGCGACTAGCTCAGTTCGCTGTTCTTGCCTATCGTCTGCCCACATGACCCTTTGAAGATGCTGGACAAGCTACCACCGGAAGCGTAGCATTGGCACTGATCTTCAACCCTTTGCTCATATCAACAAAGTGCTGCCTGACAAGCTCAATGCGACTGGTGATGTAGGCCGAGTTCTGCGGATTGTTGTATTGCATCGTGTAGCCATCGGTGTGGTTTACAAAAATCTAAGTAGTCATATTGACATTCAGTAAGTCAGTCAGTCAGTCTGTCTGTCTGTCTGTACGTTCTCTCGGCCTCGAATAACAATGATAACGACAGACTGATTGGGATCAACAGGACTTACGTTACAATTTGGCACGTCGTGTCCGAAGAGACTCCAAAAAGCATCGCCTGCAGTGACAGGGCTCTTTTCAATGATGGAGAACCACTCAGCCAAAGAGTCACCATCGGATGTTGTACCACCGTCTGTCGAGCCCACCCAGTCGAATTCGCCCGCAAAGTATGCCTTGTCTGCGGAAGCGACTGCAGCAGTGAGTGAGCATGTTTGCCAAGGACAAATAACAGCCAGATTGCTTGTCACAGGACTGGTGGTTCTCAGGAAGAACAACTTACCCAAATCCAAATCATCTTCCAGTTTGGTCACATTGATCGGGTAAAAGTGATCCGAGAACAAATCCACCTCCCCCACCACAAAATGAGTCTTGTTAACGCCATACGTGCCATCGACAAACAGTTTTTCCGGCGCCAGCTGCTTCACGTACGAGCCAATCTCACGAACCCAGTCCACAGACACGTCCATGTCGCCAAACACGGGCCCGCCTAGCTCGTTGCCGCTCTCGTAGGCGAAGATGGTCGGGTCCTCGGCGTAGGTAAGGTTGGTGTATCGATTCACATGCGTGAGAAGTGTGTGAATGTACTCCTTGAAGGAGGCGATGATGGTCTTGTTGGTATAGAATTGCTGAACCAAGGGGCTGGAAGAGTTCGCGGTTTGGGTCAAATTGAAGCCTGCCCAGCGTAAGAAATTGTATTTGCCGCCGTGGTAGTAGTCCTAGAGCATTTCAATCAGTACCTTGGTAATAACGAATTTGAACAGTCGTTTCCGCCGAGACAATTCTCAAGACAAGACAAGGACAAAGGTATTGAAACAATTTCCAGAGGAAGACGCATCCATAGAAGCAGAAAACCCACATAATTATCTGTCAACGGCACCAACAACCTGATCCCATATGCCCTCGCCTGCGCAACCGCCCAATCGACACTCTCAAACGCCTCCTCATTCACCTCGCCCAACGCCGGCCAGATGCTCAGCGGGTTGCCCGTGCTCACGCCTAGCGTGTGCGCGCGCACCATGGTCCCGCCAAGCGCCTGCACCGTGGCCATGATCTCCGTCACGCGGCCCTTGGACGGGTAGCTTGCATTGAAGGGAGCGTAGAATGGGGCTGATGAGGGAGTGGGGATGACATTTTCGTCTAGACCAAGCCAATAGACGTTGGGTCCCACGGCGTACCATTGTGCGGTGCCGAGGAAGAGCGTCGAGCCGGTGCGGGTGATGGGGGTGTTGCGGAGGTCGTGGTCGTGGTTGTGGCCATAGCCATGTTTAGTCAGCGACCTGGATGTTTGGGAAAGTGGTAATGTTGAACGACTACATGCTGTCGTGAGGAAGGCGAGAAGAACGAGAGGGAGAAAGGAGTGCTGTATGGTCATAAATGGACACAGCATCGTGGTGCTTGTGTCGGGGTTTATCAATAGTTGTGTATACAAATGAAGGAAAATCACATATCAACAGTCTTGAAAGGACACAGAGGAACGCCATATCGTACAATAGACACTTCAGTCCGTAGAGCGTTGTCTCAACGAAGTATCAAATTATGAATGTTGATGGCATAACCGGGTGAACTCGTGCCGAAAACGCATCAATTTTTCCGGGGTAAAGTGTGAAGATGCATGCGGCGACAGACATCTTGGCGATATATATATACGTTACCTCTCGCTTCTTGCACTGGACTATTGAGTGAAGGCAAGAGTACTTTTGCTGATGTTAATGGATGTCGTAAGCTTCGATCTATACAGAGTGTGCATGTCTAGAATAAAGAGACGAACCTCCAGCGAGACATGATCAAGAAACGAGCAGATCTACACACTGGCTGGGGGTCAAAGTCAAGTTACGGCTAAGTAGCAAAGTACAGAGCGCATTAGCGCACAGCATTTCACAGCAGACTGTCCTATAATGCTTGTCTGGGTTTACCAAGCGTTGGTCCTCAATAACTGTAATTGAGTTTACGCATAGCTCGGCGCTGTTGTTCCAACCAAACCCAATCCACAATCCACAACGTTATGTGCTCAACATTCAGACTGATCCCGCTCACAATGATTGGGCTTTTTGAGCAGTGGTAAATACCCAGAGATCATGCAACACATAGAGGTCACGGTTCGAGTTCGAGGCTGCGGTCCCAGTAAAGGAAATTAAGCGTAATTAGGGCAGCGCCGCCCAACTACCTGCGCAAGCACACTTTCTTTGCAGGCTGACGAGTATGTTGAATCCCGGCCGACCCGTCTGGAGCTCCTCCATAACGCCGCAACACCGCGTACACCTGCGGAACCCAGGATGTTCCGCGGAGCCAGTGGATGCCTCTCCGGTTGAATGCATGCCCTGATCGGCTTGAAGAAGTGGTCTCGCGTCCATCAAACCATCACCTTGTGCTGCGTTTGCAAAATCGTTAACCAGCTGCGGCGCTCGGTGTTCTATCCGTCTGAAGACATCGACATATTTGCCTTCGCGCTTGCGCTTGGCTAATATGCTATCCTTATCATGAACTTCCAGCAGTGGAAAGTCAGTGAAGAAGAGGTTGGAACGATCGGTTGACCCCATGATACTCCCGAGATCCGACTCAAACAACCTCTTCACCAAGTTCTGAAAGCTCTGTGGTGGCTGATCTGCAAGAAGGATCGACAGCTCGCAGTGCGCCTGTGCCTTTTTGACTGCTTGCTCCGCCGGACTTGGCTGACCAGGCTTTTGCTGGACAGGCTGTTGTGGTTTGTTTTGTTGCAATCCAGCTAGCGAAGCTTTGTAAGTTTCCCGGACTTGGTCAGTTACAAAGTTCAAGAGCTTCTCGAACTCTTCGATCTTGATGAGATCGGTTGTGATGCAGTATTGCAGTCTTGCATATGCCCGGTGCAGAGACTGGTTCGCCGTGATTGGCGTGTCGGGCGTACTTCCCGCAGGCTTATTATCTAGCATTTGCTGCGCTCTTTGACATACGCTCTGGAGCCACGGAAACCGTCGTATGACGGCGGCAAGCAGCCATCGTGTTGATGAACACAACAAGAGGTGCAGCGATACATTGTGCTTGGTCTTGAGATAATCTGTCATCTCAACAAAAGTGCGCGGATCCTCCAGCAGTGCCGTGAACTGCGGATCATCTCGAAGGAGGAAAAGGCCATCGGTCATCCAGGACATCAAGTCTATTACCCACTTCATACTGCTGGAAAGAACTATAACCGCCTCTGTCGAATTGTTAACTTCCAACTCCTACGGAACAGGAACAAATAATCAATGAATACGACTTACCAGGATCATCAAGTGGATTGATCTTCTCCCTCATGCGGTCATTAAGCGCACTGCTTGCCATGACCAAGAGTATGTAGATGTTCCGAAGGCTCATGCTTAGCGAGATGAACTTGCCGCCGAATGTTCTTGGTTTAAAGTCGCCGCGGAAGCCGAAGTGGTTGAGGATACTCATCACATAGTGCAATTGCACATTTCGGGGAAGTTGATCCTGGGAGCTAGCATCCGTATAATCGACATTGGTGTTCAGCATGAAAACCACCTTCGTCAGCAGCTCATGAAGAAAACGCGGATATTTTTCCGCGAAAGGCCTCGCAACAGCGAGGACATCGTCAAAATTGTTTGTCTGATGACCGGCGTTGACGAAACCCATGATAATACTTGTGAGCACAGCCTCATAGCGAGGATCTGTCGACGATTCGGTAATTTGCGCCATCGGATACTGCAGGGTGTTCCACCGCACCTTGCCATTTTCGCATAATTGTACATACGAGCAGTTGTTGGCCGAGAAAGAAATCTGCAAGCTCGGCTTCTCTTCCACAAAGTGGAAGCCAGCCTGCTGCATGATCATGATCTGCTTCTCATTCTCTTCTTGTGATATTTCGGTCATGGCCATCCGGTCCCGGTACTGAACAGTGCCATCGCTCATTCCAAAACAAATAATCTTGCCGTTCAGTGTCGTATCTACAGACACAATGATCTTGTTCAGAACGGTGGACTCACGCTTGCGTAGCGCTGCGATGTTGCCTAGAGCCGACGTGGGGCCGCCTTTCGTACCGCGCTGCTCGAACGCAGGGTGCAATTGCTGAGCTTGATCCAAAGCAATGTCCCAGCGGTCTATTATGCTCTGATGGTCAAGGTTGTAATGTAATTGCGGTGAGGGAAGATGCGATCTACCGGCCAATATCATTGCTGGCGTCATGGACTTGGTTCTTATGTCTAGGATCGGTGGCAAAACTTCCAAGAATGACAACAAGTCCATGGACGAGTCCAAGGGAGAGTCGACTGAGTCTTGCTGGAGCAGATTTGCTGTGTGCACATGGTCAATCTTGAGTGTGGGTCTCAATGGCAGGCTTCCTGGAGGAACCTGTTTGTCTTGCGGCTGTGAGACGCCCCAGTTGATCTCGGCTATGACAACCTTGAGCTGTTTGGAAATGGTCGCAAGCACAATCAAGAGTTTGCCTAAGTGCATTCATGCGTGGTCAACATCTCGAAGTCAATGCAAGGGAATAATATAGATATACCTCGTTCAGAACAGATCGCGGCATGAGTGATCAAGTCATCCGAGGAGGCCACGCTCTCCATCTCCAGATGTATTTCCTGCAGCTGGTTGTTGTTTTGTGAGAAGAGTAGCTTCAGTAGCCCACTTGCAGTCACACAAACCAAAGCGCTCTTTTGAGGGTTAGGATGCCAAGGGCCAAAGTTCTGGCTAATGTTATTGATGAACTGATATTTGTCATTCTCCTTGACTGCCGGTGCGCAGGTAACATTGATCTAGTTGATTGGGTTAACGACAGCTCCAAATGGTGCAGACGAGTCCGATATCACTTACGGATCGTGTCACGGTAGGCAACCAATAGCAACCGACAACGGAATGCAGGTCGTCCTGCACATCTGTGTCCCATTTCCTGATTATGGCGGCCTTGTTGAGATATACAGGGAAGCTTAGTAAACAGATACGACCAAATGCATCTATTACAGCCAACTCTGGTGTTGGTGTTGGAGCCCAGGCCAGATGAACGATGGGCCCTCCGTGGAGAGGCGGAGGCATCATGGAACATTGCTTGGGCTCGGTCAGCTCCCAAGAGCCATCCTTGGGTCGGGTACGAGGGCACTGCAGGTTGACACTGGAGCCGTCTGGAGTGACAGAGGCGATGATGCCGTGTTTGGAGAAGGCGATGGTTCTGAAGACCGACGGTTAGCTGCCAACGACAACATCAAGAATAGGGCACCAGAAACCACGATTGCCTTACCTGCAGCATCCGCGGCTTCGCATGTCGTCGAGGCGCTGTTGCAGCTGTTTGCTCGGAGACCCAGAGGCCATGGGCAAGACCTCATCTCCAAACAAGTCGTCATCCATAGCGGGAATGCCGCCTCCCAGGGCGTTGATATGTTCCTCCAACATCATGGGCATGTGGGATAATGTCATGGGCAAAAGAGCCGCGCGCGGATAGGGAGAAGAGAAACTCTAGTCCATCGCTTCTGGAAACTGCGCGTGCGTGATCTAGCAGCCTGGCAGGCTTGACTTGGCTCGTTATTTGTGGGCTTGCGTAAGGTGAGTGTTCCACGTCGTAGTCGAATGCCCTGTATCACTTTTTGCAGGTGATGGTGTGAGTCTTGGATCGTGAATCGTGACTGACAAAGGCGATGATTTGCAGGTATAATTCCAAAAAATAGTTTCAAGTTTAGTGCATGAATACCCAACTTGAGCTCACTTGCATGTGGATCACGAGAAATTCAAGGAGAGTGACTTGCGAACTGATAATATAGAGTGTGGTCAAGGAAGCTTGCCAAGGTGATCAGGCTGGAGATACTTGAGAGACTTGGAGATCAATATAGCGATGGGCTGCAGGACGTCTGAGAAAGTGGGACTTGCTGAGTAAGCAGAGTGTTTGGAAAAGGGCTGACTGGCTACAGCAACGGCTCCTCAACGGTTGAGGAAAGAGCAGCTGAAGTTTAGAGCCGACGAGACGCTACCAGCCAGTCACCTGATCCGACGTTATTCTATCTGGGTTTCGTGCGTGTTGACAGGCCACGTAGTCCAAGTCTGCCATGCCTAGCTGCTCTTTTTAGACCTGAGCATAGGTGAGCAATAGTTAAGCGCTGGGTGCTTAGATGCTGCAGCGACCACGAGCACCTCTGGGTCAGTTTCTTTTCTCACTAAGCAAAGTAACATCGACTTCACACATGCAGAAGTGGACATTTGTGCTTGCATAAGTCTGAGCGTGCATGTACGAACGGTCCTTCTCCAACTCTTGATGCTTTGGAACGATGATTGAAGAACGAGAAATGGTCCAGCCCCTATCGCGCAGAAGTGCTAGCTCCAAGGCTAAGGACCATTGCATACCCCAGGATAATCAGACAACGCTCGCGCAGCGCCAAAGGCATCAGGTCATTGCCATCAAAGCGTAGCTTAAAGATCCGCCCGCCCAAGCTGGGACGTGTGGACGGTGGAAGGACGTTACCTAGCCAAGTACCTTGGTATCTCGAAGGTCGTCTGGAGTGGAGTTGGGGTGCATTTGTGCATTTGGGGCTGCGTGAGCACCATGCATCCCTGCCCGTCGAATTTTTGGGCTGCCATGGGTGCGTTACCCGGCAACCGTACAAAGTCTCCACAAAAACGACATCAGTTTCTTTACTTGCGGTGGAGCTTTTGTACTCGATACAAATCTGCAAGAAGCAACACAGGGAGACCAACAAGCACAGCATGTTTGCAGCTTCGTTTCGAAAGGTATGGCCACAAATTGCTGCGATGACAGGTTTTTGCTGTGACAATTGTCGCGGCAGAATCTCACGACTGCCAGGATGCTGGCTCAGAAAGACGGGACTTGCAAGTACTGCAACCGTCGACCCTGTCCCTATCTTACAGTGTACAGTGCAACGGTTCAGGGACCCCCTTTGTCACCTGCAGATGTCGGTCTTGGGTGCATTGTCCGGCCATGCGCAATGAGGTAGTGTCGCTCGTCGAGACCCTGTGGCGCGTCGAGGTGCTCGTGAAAGTATGCATTGTGTGTATTGGGATATGGGCAGACTGTAACATAGGAGGGCTATAGTTGTGTGCACGTATTCGACACAACAAGTCAGATGATTCGAATTGTCCTTCAGAAAGAAAACTCAGAATACTTGGTTTGGAACAGCAAGCTGTAGCGCCTTTGCCCCTACAAGCCAAATCAGCTGAGTCTGTCCGGGGGCGAGGACGCTGAAGCAGGTACCCAAGCATCTAATAAACGGCACTTGCAGTAGTGCCCGCAGCTAGCCAAAAGCCTGCCGGCCTCAGGCCCAAGACCTAAGGCCCCATAGCTCGCCTCTTGTGCCGTTGCGCTTTCCTGCTTTGCGGCCCTATGCCCATCCTAATTGATCTTTGAGCAAGCAAGGCTCCAAGTCCTCGAATCCCCCTTCGCCTTTAACTCTTCGCTTTCTGGTTTTGCTTTCTCCCTCTATCGCAATCTGCAGCGCATCACCACTGCCGCCGCAGCCATTGTCCTCCGCTACAAGTTTGTCTGGCAACAAGCACACCAGCGCTGCTGCCCACTGAACAGCAAAGCAATCTTTGACCGCGTGCACAATGGCCTGAGCGAGGGAGTGAAAAAGACTCGTCACTCGGACCGTACTGGGCGCTGCTGACGCGCCCTCCTGCACCCGCAAACCTCAATTCTCCGCCGTCCTGCCCCTTCACTTTGCACTCAGGTCTACTTCTACACCTCATACCTCTAGCTGCTTTTTTTTTTTTTATACCTCATCCACCGCCTACTACTGTTCCAAGATCGAGGTACTTTATCCAGGCTGGCCAGGGTGGAAAACCGTCACGTCCTTGTACAACCTCGTCCAAGCCGCTGCCCGCATCAGCCCTTTTGCGCGCCCAAGCCACTCCTCACGCGCCAGTCCGCTAAACCGCCTCCGGCGGACAAGATGGTGGCCACATCTGTCGCAACCTCTCCTACGACTGTTCCGTCGTCGCCACTCTCCGATCTGTCGACCACTCCGTCCATGCTGTCTCCTTCGTCTCCTCTGTCGGCCCTTTCGCGGTCCCCGTCTCCGCCGCCCCGGACCAGCTCTCTTTCTGCCACTTCCACCGCCCTCATCGCCGCAATGGACGTATCGAGCCGCTACCCGTCTCCTTCTTCCTCATCCTCTTCCTCCGCCGTACAATCGGGTTGCGCGTCGCCTCTCAAGCTACCTGACAGCATCGACATGGCCGAGATTGAAGTCCGTACCGATGGCCAGCCCCCAGCTAAGCGGCGCAAAGTCACTGCGCGCAAACCACGCACTACCGAGCACCTCGATCTGGATAACCGTGATGACGCGGGTGAGGCACACCTAGACCGTCTACTGCACGTTCTTCGAACCAAGAAAAAGATTGTCGTGATTGCGGGCGCTGGCATCTCGGTCTCCGCTGGAAGTAAGGCTACACCCACAACTTGTGGCCTCATTTGTGTGCGATGTTGCAGCCCATCGAGCAGTCGTAATTGACACATCATTCTCTTTAGTTCCCGACTTTCGATCCAGCGAAGGTCTCTTCCGTACTCTAAAAGACAAGCACAAGATCAAGGGCGGCGGCAAGGCCCTCTTCGATGCCTCCGTCTACAAGGATGACAAGTCCACTGCCGAATTCCATAACATGGTTCGCGATCTGTCGCGCCAGACAAAAGAGGCCAAACCCACCGCTTTTCACCATATGCTGGCCACTATCGCGCACGAAGGCCGTCTGCTGCGATTGTATACCCAGAACGTCGACTGTCTAGACACCGCGTTGGCTCCATTGGCGACTACCATACCGCTGCCCGCCAAGAAGCCATGGCCAGTTACCATTCAAGTCCACGGTGGCCTCGAAAAGATGCAGTGCACCAAGTGCAGCCACGTATCCAAGTTCGACGGCGAACTTTTCCAGGGCCCGGAGCCTCCCTTGTGTGGACTGTGCAAAGAGCAAGATGACGTGCGCACGAAATTCGCTGGGAAACGGAGTCATGGCGTGGGACGATTGAGGCCGCGCATGGTCCTTTACAATGAGTACAATCCTGACAGTGAAGCCATTGGAAGTGTCTCCGCGGCCGACCTCAAGAAAGTTCCTGATGCTGTCATTGTTGTGGGTACAAGCCTTAAGATTCCAGGTGTGAAACGACTTGTCCAAGTCTTGTGTCGTGCAACTCGTGACACTCGGGATGGCTTCACTGCGTGGGTCAATCTGGACCCTGAACCTCAAGCACCTGATGTGAAGGATGTATGGGATCTCGTGGTTCGGGGCAAATCTGATGACATTGCCACTTTGTTGAACCTCCCTCACTGGGACTGCGAGGATGTTGGACCCAATAAGGAAGAGTACATGGTCTCGGGCTCCCGTGAGAAGGAAGAGCGCTACGAACAGCGTCTGAACCGCGACAAGCTTGATGTCCTCCTCGCTGGCAAGAAGCGATCCGACGACAACTTGAACGGAATCAAGGACAAGCCTACATCTACGCTTGGCATCAAGTCCAAGATTGTGGACAGGGTGGTTGAAGATGCCTTGCCCACCCCTAGCGCCAGCCCTCGTCACGGCTCACCATTACCCCGCAAGGCACTTCCGCAAAGCAAGACGAAGCAGAGTACACTTGACTTTAGCAAGAGCGTTGGTGGAAAGGAGCCTGGCAAATCCAAGCCGGCTAGAAAGAGAGCGGGACGAGCAAACAAGGAAAACAAGCCCAAGAACGAGATTACAAAGTTGTTCAAGGCGACCAAGGGGGCTACGAAGCTACCCAAGTCGATCAAGGAACCGCTCGACCAGATCAAGAACGAATCCGAACCTCTCGAGCCGAGGCCATTCAAGGCAGAGACCAAAGTCAAGTCTCTGCCCTCTCTCCGACCCGATAATGAGGATGAAGATCATTTCCTGTACCAGCGTGCTTCTCCCGACGATCCGAATTATCAATTCAATCTGGGGGAGAATAGTGTTCACTCCGACGTCACCACACGTCCAAAAGAGACAACCATCATCTGACGACAAGATTAGCTGGACCAAAATGTCACGAGTGCCTGATTTTAGCACAAAAACTCACATGAGTCATTCCATAACATGTATAGACAGACGTGCTGTTTACGCTGGCTTGCATGAGTGGACTAGGCCTCTGAGCTTTGAGAGATAGCATGTATTTGTTTCATCAAGCAGGTCGACATGGGTCAAGAACAAGCAGTGGGATTGTTTGTCGATGCGTCAAAAGGACTCTACCTCACGATCACTAAATAGACAGAAAGAAATATGCAACTGATGCAGATGAAAGAAAAGCATAATAATGGCTTGAGATCAACAACCTTGAACACGGGTTGCAATATCAAATTAGCCATGAGTACATATGAATTAGACATACAATTAGAAAGGTGCTTACAATACAAATAGTTGATGCACTCAAAGTATGGTGATATTGACTGGTCAGGACTGGACTAGCCATGGCCGTCATTTGTGATTCACAACATCGAGGGACAGCATCCACTAGAGACCTCAGACTACTATCAAGCCGAACGATTGCAAACATGACTAACTGCCGGCTCAGGCCAGATCCCAAGCTACGCAGCCTGCTTGTGTCTCTGCTACCTACTCAGGTACTCTGGTGATGGAGTACCTACCGTCTTGAACAGAAAGGAAGTGACGTCTGCACGCATTGTGATACAGACAAGTCCCTATCTAAATTCTAGAGACAAGGTGCCTGTATGCCTAAAAAGGCATCTAAAAATCCGTCTCCGAGGTCAGTCATATATAGCTACTATTCAACATAATCTCAGATTTGTAGCAAACATGTATCAGTATCATAAGAACATGCCACATCACGCATGTCCTCCAGAACATTGGAAGCATTATTAGAACATTTTATGTCTTGCTCAGCGGTTTCGCTTCCGAAACATACATAAGTAGATAATTTTCCACTTCAATAAATGTACTGAAAGTACTTGCTAGGCCACCTCTCGGCAATTATGAGGACACAAAACCCAACCCAGAATCTGGCAGACAAAGCTAGTCACTTTCTCCGACTGCCCAACACGATATGGAGCTCACCCATCTATCAATCAATCAATTGAATACGCGTTTCCAGTCAGGCCAAATACTGTCGGGATCACTCCCTTTTCAAGCCGCTTTTTCCGGTTTGGACTCTGATAAAGCCCCGCGCGCGCCGGTACCATTTTCTTAGAAGGCAGAGTCTAGAATACTGCATGTATAAAAGCAGAAGAGAAGAAAATAGAAGTTCCCCAGGGGCGTTTTGTTCGCCGAATGATGCGTTGGCCAATTTCTCTCCCTCCTTTGCATGAGATTTGTTCCCACCTTAGAAAGCGCCGCTGTATCTGTTATGAAGCACATTAAAAAAAAATCTCAAAAATGAAGCCACCCCATGACTCCAAATACCGACCCACGTGACACTCAAGGGTAATGAACTCTTTGATCACAGCCAAGTAACGCCATTACACAGTTCCGATACGCCAAAACGATGCTGCTCTCCATTCATCCAGTTCGGTGTCATTTGCTTGTCCTGGCATGGAAGATAAGAAAGGATGAACGCTGCCCCCAAAGCGATCCTCTCGCATGTACTCGTGTTGTAATCAGAAGAAAACACAAGAGGGGTTACTCGGTGGGGTTTTTTTTTTCTTTTTCTTTTTTGTAAATAAAGCAGTCTGGAGCCGTGGCCGGTGCTTGGTGTACATATTCACCAACGCATAACTCGACTTTGCATACTCAGACCAACATCGCCTAATACGGACTGTGACGATGCTGTTGTGTGCCAGGACTCCATGATGGCCTTGGACGATCGACCAATGATGGGCCGCGGTCGCGATCTCGACGGAAGCTTAGTCGATCGCCATTTTCGTATGCACGGTGCCTCTCGTCGCGACGGTAGTCCCGGCGCGTGTCTTCGCTCGGCTCACGGCGAGCTTCTCGTCTCTCCCGACGCCGCTTGTCTTCCTCAACATCGATTTCTCCGTCTTCTAAGTCTTCGCGTCTCTTAGCTTGCACCTTGTCCTCGTCCACCTTTTTATCTTTCTCACGAAGATCGCGATACATGCGCGAGAGCCTCTTGCCTGTGACTTCGACTTCACCAATCGGCCATACTGTAGCAAGGAAATCCCTGGAATACATATTAGCTGCTGCTGCGTTCGACGAGAACCAAAGATCATGGTACTCACCAAAACTGTGGCATAAGGCCTTCGAGCTGCTCACGAGGAAGTCCAGCATCTCGAAGACCGATGAGATGATTGCCGATTTGTCGAAGCTCAGTACCCATGGTTCTTGCACGCTCTTTCGCTGAAGGCATATGTTCGGCCGTCGTCTGCATGATACGCTGAAAATTGCCTCGGACGGGCTTTAGTAGCGTCCAGATGAGATGCTCGTTACTGCTCATGTCCAATTTCCCATCGTCGAGTTCCATTAGGCGGTTGAAGCGTCGTACAGAATCCTCTCGAGCTTGTCTAAGACGGTCAAGAGCATCAGGGCCCAGTTTGGAACGTGCTTTGTCGTCCTTGTAACGGCCCTCGCTATGACCGTGCTCAGTGCGTCGATGTTTTCCGTGACGATCCTGATGATCATCCACGTGCTTCCTCTTCTGCTCCGGGCGGGGTGTTCCCCGTTCATCTGCCATGCTTCGGGACCTATACGAGTCGTTGTGATGTGCGCCCACGCGCTCCCGATTGCGCTCTCTCGCTTGTCCGGATTTCTTAGCATAACCAGGAGCTGGCGAGGCAGAAGCCGAGTTACCCTCACCACGGCGATGACCATTGACAAGGTTCTTCTTGCTGCGGTGATGGTTCTCAACAGCTTTCTTATAGGTAGCGTCCCCTGAGTGCTTAGCCATCAGGACCGACAAGAGGTATTCCGAGCGTCGCACCAGATGGACAGCACCGGGAGATTGAATGTTCTTCTCGGAAGCATTCCGGCGCTCTTCCTTCTTGTCCACGCGATGCTCCTCCAAGAAGAACTTTTCGTTCATGTTCAGTTCGGCATCATCTTTGATATTGGTCCAGGCACCAAACCCGTACCTGTCTATACCAATAAGAAGCATCGCATCCTCGCGGTGACCCCATTCACACGTGTAGTGTGCTGATTTCGCGGCCTCTGGAAGACGGAATGCCAAAGGGTTTCCATCTTTGTTCAAGACTTCACGGAGAAGCCTCATCTGAGCCGGACGTTCCAAGACTGTCTCAGCGTTGACCTTTTTGACCATCTCAAAGTCGACAAGCACAGCTTTCTTGTCCTTCTTAGCGAGTTGTTTGCCAGTCCGTTCCTCTTCCACGCGAACCTTTATATTGCTGGCGTCAACAGCCGTCTGACTCTTGGCCACTAGTCGGTCGAGGATGTCTTGAAGGAAGTCAATATCGCGATCAGTCAGGCGTGATTCGTGAACCACTTCGTGTCCGCGTTCGCGCATGGAGCCGTAGCGAAAGAAAGCGCGAATGAGATTGCGAGTTTCTTTCTCATTGAGAGGCCGCCTAGGATCACTCAGCAGAGCTCGACGCTCTTCTACCTCTGCTTGTTCTCGACTTTCTCTCTCACGCTTTTTGGCCAAGCGATCGGCTCTGTCATTGTCGTTGTTTTTCATGTTTTTCAGCGTAGCCTTACGAGGTGCATTTTCCTCTCGAGCTTTGGCGAGAAAAGCATCGTGATGTTTCTTCTCTTCTTCAGCCTTGACAACAGCCAGTTGCTCAGGGGGGATGATCTGATCCCAATCGAGGGCGGTTTCATCGACCTTGACATCAGTGACATGCATCCAGTTGTCCCAGTCAATGCCACCGGTGCTGAGATTGAGCTTGTCGTCGACGGCGGTCTTAGTCTCCTCGGCTTGTTCTAGAATCGTATCAATGTCAAGCTGCTCAAGCTTTTCTTGATTGCCCGACTGTTCAAACAGGTTTTGTGAACGCATCTTCAAAATCATCTGAATGTCTTCAGATGTCTTGGCTTCGTCGACCTTCAGACCTCGATCCTTGAACTCTTCTCGCAGCGCCTTGCCCTCATCTGTAACGCCAGCCTGGATGGTCAGATACTCCAGAAATAATTTGTTGCGGGCCCGTTTGACAACCTCTTCTTCGATAGTCTGTTTTGCAACCAGACGATAGACGCTGACTGGCTTCTTTTGTCCGATACGATGAGCACGTGCCATGGCTTGAAGATCGGCCTGCGGATTCCAGTCCGAGTCATAGATGATCACGGTGTCAGCAGTCATCAAGTTGATGCCTAGACCACCCGCGCGTGTCGACAACAAGAAGCAGAAGTCATCACTGCCCTCAGCGTTGAAGTGATTGATGGCCATACGGCGAGGGCCTGCAGGTATGGTGCCGTCCAATCTTTGGAACTGATAGCCACGTACACGAAGGTAGTCTCCGAGAATGTCGAGCATCTTGACCATCTGACTGAAAATCAGCACGCGGTGACCGTCCTTTCTGAGCTTGGTAAGAAGCTGATCAAGAAGCATCATCTTGCCACTGCTCGTGATGAGACCCTTGATGGCATCTTCGCGACGCGTACTTCCGTTCAAGACTCTTTCCTCGACACCATGGAACATGTATGGATGGTTGCTGATCTTCTTTAGCTCCATCATGATATTAAGAAGCGACTGCTTTTGGCCATTTGCGTCCTTCAAAGCCGCATAATTGCGAGTCAGAATATTTTTATAGTACTCGAGCTGCACATCAGACAGCTCTACGCGGATGATCTTCTCCGTCTTCGGAGGTAAATCGGACTCAACAGTCTCCTTGGTACGCCGAATGATGAAAGGTGCAATGGCCGTGTGCAAATGGCTGAGCTTTTCTTGAGTCAATTTGCGCTGCTCTTCGTCCTTTTCCTTGTCATATGCCTCGCTCTTTTCCGATTGTGCGAGATGCTCGAGCTCCTCATCGATGAGAACTTTTCCCGGATTGAGGAAATCGAGCAGGGCGGAAAGCTCAGCCAGATTGTTTTGGATTGGAGTGCCTGTGATGAGCACCTTGCATGGAACATTGAAGCTAAAAAGTTTACCGTACAGCTGAGACTCGCGATTCTTGAGTCGGTGAGCTTCATCAACCGCAGCAACCTGCCACTTGATGGTTTTGAGGAAGTCTGCATCGAGGAGAATGTACTCGTAGGAAGTGACCAGAACGTTGAACTTGGGTTTGCGGGGATTATTGTTGGTAAGCAATTCATGCTCGCGAATAGTTGATCGCGCAGACTCGGGGCCGAGGTAGACAACATAGTTAAGGTCAGGCGCCCAGTGGTTGAAAGTGTCACACCACGCTGGGATGACACTGAGGGGCGCTACAACCAGAAAAGGTCCTTCCTGGCCACGATCATTGCGCAACCAGCTGAGGAATGAAACACTCTGTACAGTCTTGCCAAGACCCATTTCGTCTGCCAAAATGACGTTGTTGGCTCGGGTCCAATTGAGGGCAAGAAAGTTCAGTCCTTTCAACTGGAATTCGCGCAATTCACCATTTGTTATGTACGAGGGTTGGTGTTCAATCTTGCGCATCGGGCTGCGGGTGTTTGGGTCGGACTCGGTTCGATCTGACTGCCAGGAGCGGGAAGAGCGGTTCAGGAAAAGGTCAATCTTGTCTTGATCGCGCTCACTGATCAGGCTGGCAGCCTCCCAGGTGCATTCGTCATATGACAATCCTTTCCACTTGACCAGATACTCGTCACCATCTTCACCGTCACGGACAGCGACCACACGTTCGATTTTGGTGTAGTCCTCAACCGCTTCCAGTTGCCGCTCGCGATCGAGGAGATACTCTTCCTTTTGCTCGGGTGTAATGTCCTCGTCGTCGATGTGGATGCTGATCTCGAATGTTACCACCTTCTTGTAGTAATTATCCAGCCGGCGTGTACCTCGAAATCCGGCTACGGACTCCATAGTCTCCCAGCTGTTGTGCATATGAGATTTGCCCTGCCACTTTACCAAATATTCAAAGTCATATCGACCGGTTTCTGTGGTCATCTCTCTCTCGGGCTTGAGCCGATGACGAATGATCTTCTCGATGTATGGCGACGTGTCCGCATACTCGGCCGCTGCCCATTGATCTGGGGTAGCATCGGAGTCGTCCTCTCGCTCAAAGTCGCTCTCTTGGTATGCTCCAGCCGATACTCGAGCAGCTCTGCGGCTATTCCACCGCTTCTCGGCCAAAGCAACAGCAGGTTGGGCTTCTGCTTGGCGGCGAGCCTTCTTTTGGAAGCTCTTGGCTCGGGCACCACCATACGTGTCACTGTCGGAATCTTCCGCTGGCGTCTGGCGAAGGGGGGTATCTCGCTTGGAGGCTGGCGCAGCGAAATGTTAGCCAGTCAAATGCATTGTAAAGGAGGTATGAAGCACTTACAAGGTACAGAGCGCTCTGTGCGGCGCTTCTTGGTTGCACGTCTATTTGTGACAATGGAGTCGGATTGAGACGAATCATCATCTTCGATCTGTGTACGTAGCTGTTGAGTGGGTCTGCGAGCGACTGGGCGGGCGAAGGAGGAACAACTTACGATCTTTCGCCGTTGTTGTGGGCGAGACTGGAAGGACAGATCAGCATATGTGCCCATAGCCGGATGCGGAGCTTTGGCAACTTACGCTTCTTCTCAGGCCATATAGTTCTGGATTTTCTCGCATATACTCGTCCTCGAGATTGACGGCTAGCTTACGATTCGACCTCGCGGAGGAGTCATCCGAAGAGACGGCCTCAACTTGACCATTGTCTCCGTTGCTAGCAAGAGAGGCTGCATCCCCTGCATCATCAAAGTCTTCGTCGTTTGGAGCGTCTTGTTCTTCTCCACTGGACGTCTGTGGGTCCTCGAAGTCATCGGCACGTCCGTTCGCGGCAGTATCGTCAAGGTCGTCTGGGGAAGCGGAGGGAGAGCCGAGATCAGGAGCGGGGGCTTCCGAGAGATCGCTATCGCTGAGCTCGGGGTCTAGTAGCTGTACGGACGCGTTATTGGGAACCGGCGAAAGATGTCCGTTCACCGGACTAGGTTCCGGTGAGGTAGACATGGTCACCGAGGCTGGCGAGGCTGCCTGCTGTAAAGACGGCGATGTCAGTGATGATTGTTTGGACGAGATGGTACATACTTAGAGGACACGTTGCAGACGGCACAGGCGACCCGAAAAAGACGCAAACAAGCAAAAAGTCATTGAAAATCAGCTAGATATCAAGCTTGTCGCATGCCCCAGATGCCCGTGATGGGCACGAGGCTGTTGGGCGATGGCAGTCAATTGAAGCCGGGCCCGGCGCCTGACAGCGCTGGCAGGCTCGCACAGGCCTCGGTGGCATCGGCATGGAACAGATCCATCAAAAAGACGCGTTCGAATGGCAGTTCCTCCGAAGACATGACTGGATATCCAAGGTATATGACCGTATTCGATGGGGATTCGATGGCCGAGCACGAGGCATACGACAAGCAGACACAGCAACCTTGCTCAGTCCAGGAGAATAACAGCAGGCAGACTCACAAGTCATTCATAAAAAGTGACACGCCTCAGGCAGCGAGAAATGAGAGCAATGTTCCAGTAGCTTTTGACCAGCAGGAAGTGGTTTGGTGGTGGTGATGTGGGTTGGGTGCAGTATTGAGGTCTGGAGGTCACTTGCGGGTGGATGAGGAAAGGAAGGCAGAAAGCCAGGTAAATTTGAGAGAGTACAAGTGCAGTGGTGGGCAAAACCTAGAACCAGTGGAGGCCAGCGGGTAGGCGCAAGGGGTCCGGGTCGATTAAGTATGGGCAGAGCTGGGCTGGGCTGGGCAGGCTAGCAGCGCGTGCAGGGCGAGCAGCACTAACACAGCTGCACGCGTGATGCGCTGGATTATGTTAGTAGAGCGGCCCATCTGCCGAGGGGCTACTCACTGTCTCCAAGTCGTTTATATTCACTCACCATTTTGCACTTTGCATTACACTGACCTTTGTCAAATATCATGCTTGCATGCTTCTGTACTGATATGTTGAGTATCAAATCAAGGTTTATTGATGTGGTTCCAGCAAACACATGGGCGTTTCAAGGCACGACAACGCGTCGGGTGATCAGCGGTGTTCTATTCTTGAGCTTCCAAAGTTGGCTGGGACTCTTTGCTCTCCAGCCCGCAGACATGGCGAGGAAGTGAAGCTTCTGCTGTCGCTACATCTACAACCGCACTCCAAGCCTTTCAAGCATATCAAATGTCTTTAAAGAGCTGAAAGGTCTAGAACCGCCTCGGCTGTGTTTGCTTCACCTAGAAAGAAAAGCCCAAATGCCAAAGAGTGAGATGCAGTCTTGTTCAGTATACAAACCGAATGTTGATCTATAAGCAAAATAGACAATTTCCTTTTAGTAGCGAGCTATTTTGACACAGCATGGCAGCCTCACCTTTTATACTGCAGTTCTTATTTGCCTGCTGTCATAGTATCATAGTGCTTCCCAATACAAAAGAGACCAATCAATAGCAACCGTGAGTACTCGGTAGATAGGCAGCTTGGGAGAATCCTCTTGGCCATGTATGTATAATGATGGTCTCTCATTATGTGCGTGTTAGCAGGGTCGGCATGAACTTCAGATCATCGCCAACCTATTATTGACAAGGTGTAGTAGACCTTAAGAAAATAAGATCAGCGGCAAAAGAAGTAGCAGACATCAGAGACAAAACACCATCAATGCCCAGTAAATTGCCTCAGCCTTAAATACTGTCTGTTCAAAGCCTTCCAGCCAGCAGAGTAGTACAACGTGTACAACGCGTCTTTGTCTAGGTGACTAACACAACTGAAATCCCAATCTGAAATCCAAACAATTCCCAGATTATACAGTCTTTGTCACCATTTGCGGCTTTTGTGGGCTTTCCGCCTGTCATAAGTAGCCTCGAGGATTCTGCCTGTGATGCTTACAACCAAAACCGCCGTGAAGCTCAGTGAGATCATATTGGAACTGTGGCTGCCGTGCCGCAGCCACATAGCGGAAAAGCTCGCAGTCAGTCTCCCGAGACTCGCGGTGCCAGTGAGGTCTAACACATCATGTGTGTGCCATTTGGCAAACATGAGCATCCGTAGATCCATGGATCCTCTTTACACTTCAGGTACAATAGGGAGCAGTACCCAAGTACCAGAGCGCCAGGTACCTCGGTACCTGGTGGCTCAGTTACGTAGTGCTGTGGCCCCAATGTCCCTGTCAGAGAAGGAAAGTGCTTCCTATTGTCTCGACGTAAGTACTGCCTTGTGGCTCGGGCCAGCCTATCAGTGAGCGGCTGTTTGGATGACCCAGGCTTTGCCAGGCCACCAGCCCCGCGCTGCACGGGCAGGCCCACGCAAAATGTGAGAGGGCCACAAATTGCAGCGCAGCCCGAAAGCAAACGACACTGAACAACCACCGACCAAAAAAGATCTCCCGCTGGACCCCTCGCCAACCCGGTCTACATATATCTGCTGCCCTGCTCTGACCTTCCAATCCTTGGTGGACACTGGCCTATCGCTTCTGGTCCATTACCAAACGCTAGCAAGTACTCCCGGGGCTACAGACGCTACTTTGGAGTCGCATTCCTTGATTTCGCCGAGTCAAATCTGTCCAACCTCTCCTCCTCCACCATCACCACCACCGCCGCCGCCGCCGCCAGTTTCATCCACGCTTCACGCCATCCACAGCGTCGCTGTCACCATGGCCGACAAACTCACTCGGTACGTGGCATGCCCTCTTTTTGACCCAAGCCTTCTCTGACGATGTGCTAACACAACCTTTGCAGTATCGCGATCGTGAACAGCGACAAGGTACGCCACCCCGCTTCCGCTACCCCGCCGTGCTGAATGGTCAACAAAGTACGACTAACAATCATGACACGTTCGTTGCGAATAGTGTAAGCCAAAGGTGTGTATTTGCCCTTGTTGCGCGTGTGCCTCTACGGTGGCCAGCCTGCCAAATGCTGACTGTGGTCGTCTTAGAAATGTCGTCAAGAATGCAAGAAGTCGTGTCCCGTTGTGCGTAGCGGCAAGCTCTGTTAGTCCCCGCTAGCCTCATCCATTACCCTCCTCTTTCTGCAGCTTGCTGACTTTAGCTGCTAGGCATCGAGGTCTCGCCTGAATCTCGCCTTGCCTTCCTGTCCGAGTCGCTCTGTATAGGATGCGGTATCTGTCCCAAGAAGTGCCCCTTCAGCGCCATTACCATCATCAACCTTCCTACGAACCTCGAGACTCAGGTCACCCACCGATACTCAGCCAATAGCTTCAAGCTCCACAGACTGTGAGTTTGACCCCAAAACAAAACCTGATGGATCAACTGCAACAGAGCTAACGGATTAAAGGCCTATGCCGAGGCCAGGAAACGTGCTAGGCCTTGTCGGAACGAACGGTATCGGAAAGAGTACTGCGCTCAAGATTCTCAGCGGCAAACTGAAGCCCAACCTGGGAAGATATGACAACCCACCCGACTGGGAAGATGTTATCAAGTACTTCAGAGGATCTGAGTTGCAGAACTACTTCACCAAGCTGCTGGAGGATGACCTTACTTCTGTTGTCAAGCCTCAGTACGTTGACCAGCTACCTCGTGCCATTAAAGGCCCCGAGAAGTCTGTCAATGCTCTCATCAACAAGCAGAAGCAGCTTGACAACCTAGACGAAGTCCTTGATGTGCTTGAGCTCCGCCACATCTATGAGCGTGAGGTCACAAAACTGTCTGGTGGAGAGCTTCAGCGATTCGCCATTGGCTTGACTTGTGTAGGTTGCCATCATTTCCATCAAGTCAGCATTCGGGTTACTGACATTAGGTGTGCATGCAGGTCCAAGACAAAGATGTGTACATGTTTGATGAACCTTCTTCCTACCTCGATGTCAAGCAGCGTCTTGCAGCAGCCCGGATGATCAGGTCGCTGTCCAAGCACAACAATTACATTATTGGTATGCGCCAACATTGCCTCAGCCCGGCCTTAGCCACATGACTAACCTGAATATACAGTTGTCGAGCACGATCTCAGTGTTCTGGATTACCTCTCCGACTACGTCTGCGTTCTCTACGGTCAGCCTGCCGTATACGGTGTCGTCTCTCTGCCTCACAGTGTTCGTGAGGGTATCAACATTTTCCTCGATGGTCACATCCCGACAGAAAACTTGCGATTCCGTGACGAATCCCTTACTTTCCGCATTGCCGAAGCTTCCGACCAATTCGACAATGACCAGACTCGTGCTTTCAACTACCCACGCATGGAAAAGACCATGGGAGACTTCCATCTTCAAATCGATTCCGGAAGCTTTACTGATTCTGAGTACGTCCCAGAGCATCGTTCTATCATGTGCTTTTTGCCAACTCCAGCTAACAACATGCCTTCAGGATCCTTGTCATGATGGGCGAAAACGGTACAGGAAAGACTACGTTCTGTCGCTTGCTTGCTGGCGCTCTCAAGCCCGACGGAACCACAAAGGTGCCAGAGATGAAGATCAGCATGAAGCCCCAAACCATCACCCCCAAGTTCGAGGGAACCGTGCGCCAATTGTTCTTCAAGAAGATTCGTGCCTCATGTGAGTATAGTAGTCTCTGTTTGGATTCCTGATGTGAAGTCAATACTAATGCTCTCAAAAGTCTTGTCACCCCAGTTCCAGACGGATGTCGTGAAGCCTCTGAAGCTCGACGACTTCATCGACCAAGAAGTCAAGCACTTGTCTGGTGGTGAACTGCAGCGTGTTGCCATTGTCCTGGCTTTGGGTCTCCCTGCCGACATCTATGTCATTGACGAGCCCTCGGCCTACCTCGATTCCGAGCAGCGTATTATTGCTGCCCGCGTCATCAAGCGCTTCATCATGCACGCCAAGAAGACGGCCTTTATTGTCGAGCACGACTTCATCATGGCCACATACCTGGCTGACCGTGTTATTGTCTTTGATGGCCAGCCCGGTATCGAGTCCCATGCCAACACGCCCGAGTCGCTCCTCACAGGCTGTAACTCCTTCCTCAAGAACCTCGACGTGACCTTCCGTCGCGACCCTGTCAACTACCGGCCTCGTATCAACAAGGGAGGCTCTCAACTCGACCAAGAACAGAAGCTCCATGGAAACTACTTCTTCTTGGAGGATCCCGACAAGGTCAATGCCTGAAGCAATATTCTCCAATTTCAACAAGGGTGACAAGGACTATTTCCCTCCACCCAATCGTTACCATAACCGCTATAATGCGTCACGGGGTCAAGGCGTTTTAGGTGTCCAAAATATGGGTGTGGGTCAACAAGGCAGGAGTGGCCAAGGCGGTCGCAGTCTGGAGAATAGTGGTTCAGACGAGGACGACGATCCCGACATCTGACATTGGCGACGGCGGTCTATCCCCTGTTGCCTGATCCTACAGGAGAGGATGAAATCATGTTCAGGGCATGATGCCCAGTCGTGCCAGGAACTTATCGCGTGCACTCACTGGACGGCTGGCAACAAACTTCCCGGCAGGGTATTTCTCCGTAGATTGAGGGGCAATGGGTCAAGAGGGTGACCGCCGTCCGGACCACGGCGTACAAGGCGAAATTCTGCAGACACGGTTTTGTTTGTCTAGCCGCAGATTCCAAAAAGAGGAGGATATCAGGATGGCTCAGCGAGACACAAATATCGAGCAAATGTGCTTACATATTCGTTCGGTCAAATCATCAAAATTACAAGCATTTGAGACGTCTGAAGACTTCCTACTACAATTAATTTCCTCCCATTTAGCAGACTACGTAAGTTATCTACACATGCCTGAGTATTGATGTATGTATGTAGCAAATTTTTTGTGTACTGTTGAGCTGCGAAGCCAGTTACTGCACCAACAGTGTCGCGGTAGCATTGATGTGGCACTCTTTGACTGCTAGCATTGAGTAAGAGGCGATAAGGTGAATATGTGCACGTACACACAGCCAGGTATCATTACCAGGGTCAATAGCATCAATCAGGCCCGGAAGCCATCCTGCCGCAGATCAACTCCCAAGGAGAGGAAGAGAAGTCGGTAGGTCAGGTCTGCTACGACGAGGACTGATACTTGTAAATTGTCGAATGATGCCTCGCAATGAGTGCTTGGAGGAGATAAGGTCTGTCTGTACGTTGCGCATCGAGAACGTTTCGGTGTTGAGTTTGAAGGAGAAAAATATATGGGAGAAAATAGTGGAAAGGTACCAGCGTCATAGAAGGGCTGACTGAGCGCAGAAAATCAGCCGCGCAAGAGTCGAGACATCCACGACAAGGCGGGTGACGTTTGTCTGTTTGATCCGCAGTGTCATCTTGCCACTACAGCAGTAAGTCGGAGATGAATTGCCGTACGTACTATTGGCGGTAATAATGCCTTGAAAGTATGCGTTACCGCACATATCTGCTCAGACCAGAAGAGGCCGCGACCATGTGGCGGGAGCAGTTCCTTTCTTTTTTTCTTTTTTCTGCAATAAATGCCGTGCCACTTTTGATCGTAAGAATCGCGGGATGTCATTTTACACGCATCGACTGTTCGTGTGTGCGGTCTTTGATAAGTCTGTGACTCGCGCGGTATTGGAGCAGAAGGCACCCAAACATCGAACTCGTGTGGCATACTCCTGTTATAGCAGTAGAGTGGCTAGCTTCTTGTTGACCGCATTGACGTCCCATGTCATAAGTGAAAGAACTAGTCCTCCTCAATCTCACCCTCTTCACTGCCAGAGTGAACACCAGCAGGCTCTTCTTTTAGAGGCGGCTGGGGAGATTTGGTTCTCAAACGACCTTCACGACGGGGGGTGCGCTCACGAGGTGAATTTTCCGTCTTCAATCTCTATTCAGGGTGTTAGCGTCTAACCTGATAATGCAAATCATGGCTGGAGATTACGAACCTTTGAGTCTCTGGAGCTCGGACGGCGCTCGTCGTCCTCATCCGCACGACGCCTTCTTGTTGGCAGACTCGGTTTCTCGTCACCGTAATTCAAGCCATCGACATCACGTGGCTCTGCCACGCGGCGTCGATAAGAGCGCTCACGCTCCTCCTCACGGTCCCGGCGTTCGCGTTCATAATGGCTCGGCAGCTCGTCTCGACGAGGGCGGGGCGGGCGGTCGTAGTCGCGATCTCGCTCCCTATCCCGGTCACGATCCCGGTCTCGCTCGCGCTCGCGATCTCTGTCACGATCTCTCTCGCGTTCCCGGTAACGTTCGCGGTCCCTGTCTCTGTCCCGAAAGTCGCGATCATCGTGCCCACCCGATGACCTAGGGTCAGATAGTAGTGTTTCGGCCATGCTAGACTTGCGATAGTTTCGCTCACGTTCGGCGATAGCCTTGCGCCGATCGGCCTCGTATAGATCAGGTTCAGGGCTGCGGGATCTCGTGTGTCCTCTGCGGTGAGATCGCTCACCTCGGTCTCTGTCACGCTCTCGTTCTCTTTCTCTGTAACGGTCGCGCGACCGGTCGCGTCGCCGTTGGCGGTCCTTCTCCTTTTCAAGCTCGTCCTCCTTCTCGCGCAGACGACGCAGGTGTTTATCAAAGGCGGTGCGACGAGCATCATCTGAGAGCACTGCTTGGAATTCTGGAACCTTCTCAAGGCGGGTCCTGGCTTTATCGTAAGTGTCTTTCAAGGTGATTGGGGGATCCAGACGTTTCAAATATGACCTCAAGTCATCTATAGCCCGACGCTGCTGACGTTCAGCTTGACGGTCATCCTCAGGTCTCGTCCTCCTCTCCTGAAGCTGAGGCAATTGTTAGTACTTTTGTGTTCTCCCCTCTAATGGCGTTATCACTTACTTTTTCGAAAATAAATTTCAAAATGTCCGGGTCAACGTTGGCGGTGCGGCGGTCCTCCTTCATCACGTTTAAGAACTCTTGGAAATCGGTTTTGGGCGAGATCTCGATGCGTTTGTCCTGCAAACTTTTAGCTCTCGTTGTGAGAAGCAAGAAGATTCGGGGTGACTTACATGAAGAGCATCCACAACGTCGTTACGTGTACCACGCAGGCCTCGCTCCTCTTCTTCTACCAAATCCCAGAACAGTTCTTGAGGGGTTGAGCCATTCTGGCCCATCATGGCTGTATAACGAGAGTCCTTCTCAACGAGGGGCAAGATGGTACTCCATTTAGAGCCTGCCTTGATCTTGCCGTCCTTTTTCAATTCCTTCAAGAGATCCAAGAAGTTATCGCGGTTCTGACGTTCCTTTCGCTGCTTCTTGGCCTTTTGCGCTTGCCGGGTATCATTGAAGGTGCGCTCCACAGCCTTCATGTGGTTTTGGAAGACTGTTAAAATATCAAATCTGCTTAGAGATTTGTACTTGTCCTCATCAAGGAACGGCTGCGTGTTGGAAATGATATCCTGAGCCTCCGACCAACGTGTGTATGGCTCCAGGTTCAGCTTGGGCAAGAGTTCAATCAAGCCATCCATAGCACTCTTGCGCAAAGACGTTTTCTGCTCCCTGTGCGTCTTTTTAAGATCGATAATGTAATCTTCAAAGAGTTGACGACGCTCTACTTCATCGCTTGTCGAGCGGAAGATGGTTTCACCTTCGATCATGGGCCGAGCAGTCTTCCATCGAGTGTAATGCTTAATTTCAGAATGACTTTTCAGCATTGTGGCAAAATCCGAACGGAGCTTCGCCAGTCTTTCTTTTGCCTTCTCTTTGTCCTGAGCAATTACATCACTGCAGTACCTCTCGAAGGCAATCTTTCTCTCCCGGGGATCCTTGATAGCTCTATATTGCGGGTCCTTGACGACTGCGCGAAGAGTCTGTTCCCAAGTCCAGTCGGGCTGAACGCCACTGCGGCGGAGGAGCTTGACGAAAGCGGCTTCGGCCTCTTCAGCAGAGGCATACTCTGGCTCTTCACTGGCTGGGACAAATTGCTGAGCCCTGACTTCATTGCCAAAACCAATCTGCCTCGATTCGCCTAGTGGCTCGCGCTGGTCCCGATGGTCCCGGTGGTCCCGATAATCCCGGTGGTCTCGGTGTTCTCGGTCTCGGTAGTCGCGCTGATCTCGTGAGTCCCGTTGGTCCCGTTGGTCTCTGTATCGGTCATAACCTTGGCCTCCTGGAGTGGAGAAATTGTTGGGCGTGGCAGGAGTCGTGGGCGTGTCAGTGGCGCCCAGAGCTCGCTTGTAGGCATCTGGCATCTCCCACGAACTGGTCTTTGTCTCTGAGTTGTACCAGTATTTGCGGCCACCCTCAGCAGTGTACTCTTTCCAAGGCTGGTTCGCGAGTGCGCGCTGTGTGCAGTTTCAGTCAGAGCGCGCGCTTGTATACATGAGTGTGCTACAACTGGAACTTACCTCGGCTGGCGTCATCATGTCCTCGGGCTTGGTCCATTGTGTCTGTTTCGAAATGGGGTTGTAATAGTAGACGCGACCGTCGGGCGTGCGATGCTCCTGCCAAGCGGCAGCCCCAGGCCCAGGCCCAGGGAAAGGCGCATGAGCATGCATACCGTTCATCGTGACCGTTGGAGCGCTGCGAATAATATGGTTCGAGCGAAATGAAGGTCAGGGGGATTGCTGGTGCAATGCCGATAGCGCTGGTTTGGCGGACGCGTCGTGTAATAGCAGTTGAGGTCAGGCAAAGAAAAGTCAAGGCTGGCTGCAAATGTTGGAAGCGCGTGCACGGACCCGCAGCTACTTGACCTTTTGGGAAGCTGTCCGTTCCTTCTCTTGTCAAAGACTTCAGCCCCTGTACCTTGTACGCGCCAGGAATTCCCTGGCCCCTCCGAGTGGGCCCTAAATCAGCCCCCGTTGGCCGGAGCGATTCGATGCGATAGCATTGTCCCACAGTAATCTACGACGACAACACTACCTGGCGGCCATGTCATGACCTACTCGACTCGTTATCCCAGACATCTCGACGCTCTGGGGAACAAGCAGCCACCCTTTGCAGCCTGTTAACTCTATCATGGTCTAGACCAGAGGCACTTGGGGAAACTGCAAGATGGCAGTGCCCTCACAGCTCGAAGACGCTGCCGCCGATGCTGGGGACTCGGCCTTTCTGGGGCAGTCGTACCTGACTTACATCATTCCCTTCAGCACCACCGTCGACATCAAGGCCGAGGTCGAGAATGCCATTGCCAGTAACCGCCCGCTGGCCGACATAAATTCGAGGCCATGGCTCCTTTTTGGTAAGGAAGACGCCCTTCTGGCAGGCTGCTCGCCCCCTGAAGTTCTCCAGTCTCACAATACTCATTGCTAGATGCCAGATGAAACCATTGACATCTTCTTGATACTCAAGACCCACGGCTTGACCGACGACAAGCTGCAGTACTACTCGAACCGACTCTTGCTCTCCATCCAGGCCCAGGTCTTCAACACGCCCTCTCCGGAAAGGGCTGACGCGACGCGTGCGTCCGAAGTGATTTACAATGGCGAGCTCGAGGACGTGCGAAACCCCATTGCAACCATTCACGGCGCAGGCGACGTCGCAGAGGCGGGGTCGACAAAATATACTATTTGGAAGGCCTCTGTGTTTCTAGGGCGGCCGCGATTGCGGCTGTTTGGGCCCTCCATCGTATTCACGGCAGTGGCAAGTCTCAGGCCGGATCCTGCGCACTTTGGCGAACAGCAGGATGGATATCTCGAGAGCGGCGTGCCTGCTGGGCTTAATTTGCTCGAATCTTTCGCCCGAGATCCTTGGCTTGGGGGCGTGAAGCCTCGACTATCAGCTGTCCGCGTGTCGCGGGTCGCGCCAGCTACTCAGATCACCAAAGACTCGTTCCCCATGCTCAGGGGTTTGCAGAACCTGTCCAAGAAGATTTACCCGGCCGTTCACACCCGAGTACGCTTTTCACGGCCAAACTCACTCCCCCCCAGTCTGGCAATAATAGCGCTGCTCGAGATCGACTTTACTCCCTATTTTGACTGCATTGTCACAGTAGACAAGATCGAGTTGAATATTCCAGATGGCCAGGTGGAGGACCTCAATGACTGCACTGGCCTCGAGCTTCCACTACAGTGTGTAGCCCACGATCATCTCACCTTAATGTACCGCCTTACTCCAAAAGGAAGCGACGTTCCTTCGAAGTCACCCAACCGCGAGCTTTTCATCTTGATCGAGTGCACGGCACTTGTTACCCCCGAGAATTGCAAGCCAAGTTTTCGCATGGCCTGGTCTACAATCTTGGACTTTACACTTCCCGTGAACCCAGGATTCGGGTCCGGAGTGACCAAGCCCTTCCAAAGGTCACATCGTCCAACACAGCTTTCCATTGGCGATGGAGCGAGCTTTGTTTTACCTTCTGTCGCCCGTCCCGACTCGATTCCGAGCCTGGAGGCGGCTACTGACCGCTCGCTGGGCACTGACATTGGCATACCGGATTTCGGAATCACCATGACTTTCACGTCGCAGTCCGGGCCGATATACCCTGGCGACGAGTTTGTGTGGACGATATTCGTGGTGAACCGCATTTCCACCACCGCTATACCCGTGGGGCCCAATACACTTCCCACTCCGTTACCTCGTAAACTAGCTCTTGTAGCAATTCCCAAACGGCGCCGCAACGATATGCGCGTCATGCGACCGCCTTCGACAGCTGGAGCTCGACGCAAGTCCGTCGCCGCTGTAGCGCACGGCAACACACACCACGGCCATGGACAGTATATTGACGCGGACAATGCCTCTCTGGAAGTAGCCGACGCGGTTCTGGATGAAAACATTGTCCACGCCATGCAACACAGCAGCCTTGTGGACAGCACAGATGTGGTTTGCCTGTCGGCAGACTTGCGCGTGGGCCCGCTGGCGCCAAACGCCTGCCATGTCGTAGAGATGCGGTTCCTGGCGCTCAAGGAGGGCATTGTTGAGATCGAATGCGTACGTGTCGTGGATCTGGGAAACCAGGAGCACGTGGATATCAGGGAGTTGCCGGTCACGGTCGTTGACAGGCGACCAGGGTGAAGGTTAAAGAAGGTGCTGTGTGGAATAAGAGTGTGCTTTGTTTGCATATATTCACAGACTAATCAAAGAGTTGAGCTATAATTCATCAATATATGAAGACTTTTCTGGAAGTGTGTCGCGTGAGTGCTACCATATGTGATCATCGTTTGCTCCCGCGAGAACATGTAATTTCTGTACAGCACAGCTGCAGTTCGGTTTGCCAACTGTATCTGTTTTGTATTGAAGCATTTCATTTTTCATCGTGACGATAGGAGGCGAGTTGATGTGTTTATTCCCTGCTCCACCACAATTCAACTTGGAATGCATCCAATCAATAAACGCGAGATCATGTCTTGGATGGCTTGTTCCTTTATTTGTTTTCTTGGATTGGATTTTTTTTTAGGGATAGCTCTTCCGCTAGTCAGATGCTGAGAAGACCAGCATGTTACAAACTGGTCTGCGTATAGTACCATTACGCAAAAGTCCTTATAGTTACATATAATACATGGACATATGCTATCTATATAATGAGTTGTTTCCTCGAGCTGCAGCAAAAGCAAGCTTATGTGCCCATTTCTACACATGCAATCAATACCAAATTCAACCAGACGGTGGCTCCAACAGAAGCAAAGAAGCACATCCTCTACAATGCAGATCCGGTCAAAACAGACCTTCATAGTCGTTGTTCCAGCCCATCTGATCATAAAGACTGGGCGCGGCGGTGGCCTGGATAAGGACGGGGCTGTTATGCTTCGTCTTGGTGGCAGGGCTAATATCGACTGTTTCGACCGCCTTCGCAGCAGAAATAGCGGATGTCGCACTGACCTTTCGCCTTGGAGGTGTCTCGAACAGCAAATCGCACTGAGTGGTCCCAAGACGTGGTGCAGGAGCAGGGGATGCGACGATGTTTTCGTCAGTAGCACTGTCCTCAAAAACAGGTCTTGATATGGCTCGCGATTTGGGACGAGGGGTCGTTACGAAGACACGAGGCGAGGCGGTAGAAGTGGACGTGATCAGGCGTTCTTCATGGACTTCTTGTTCGTTATCTTCTGGGATAGCGTGGAAGACATCTACATCCCACGATATTGATGCTTTCTTTCTTGACATGATGGGGGAGGATGGGAGGATCAAGTCATTCTTGCGTGCAGAAGATGCTTCTGCTAGTATCTGAGGATGCGACTTGCTTGTTCGGGGTCCAAGGGGGGTTGCGGGCACCTTGTCTGGTGTGCCAACTGTCAGTCTGTCCCGGACATTCCCTGGTCTCAGAGCCGTGCCTGGGATCATCACACTGGGTGAAGACTGGGCTATTATTTTAGAGAGTGGTGGGCTGTTAGTGCTACCGAAGGTTCTGCTCTCTTCAGCTACAGCATCCCTGAAGCGATTGTTTGCAGGTGTGGCCTTGACTTGGACTCTGTTGATAGTTGTCGCCGCATTGCGAATGGGCTTCTTCTGTTCTGCGCTCACAGTCAGCATGAACAACCGCAAAAGGCCACTCACATGGAGGAACCTACTTCGTGGATGTGACGAGCTTGTTGCTGCCGCTCGTTGCTCCAATTCATCAGCTATAGACTTGCCAACCAGCTGTCTGTTTGGCTTCTTCAAAGCCGAAATGGCCTCCCTAAGTTCAGCTTCCACCTTGAGTTTCTTTTTATTCTTTAGCTCCTCCACGCCGGCACTGGATACGCTTCTTCCAAGCATATTGCGTGGTTTCTCGTTCAAGGATGGAATGCGATCTAGACTCAACGGCTCGCTACCTTCTCGCTTCAAGCCTGGAATCATCGCCGGTGTGGCAGATCGCATTCTCGCCAACACATCAACCGGTCTTCGTGACGCTCTGCGTTTCTGCTGATCGTTCTCAAATATCTTGTCAAGAGACGTGCGAGAAGGCATCGCTGCAGGTCGCTTAGCAGCCGTGCCGGGTTTGGCCAAAGCTGTTGCTGTTGGCAGAGCTGTACTGGATGTTGCCGACTTCTTTGTACGAGGTGGAGGTGCCGCGACTGGACCTCCCAGCTTCTTGTTGAGATCTGCGCATAATTCCGGCAGCCGACCCGCGAAGCTGTCAAAGTGAGTAAATGATCATGCATTTGAATGGGGCTTCCGAGATTGACTTACAATGGTACAATTATGTCCACACAAAAGTCTTTCAACGGGTCTGAATCTGCAGCAGTATTGCTCTGCGAGTCCTGATCGTCCTTTGCTTGTGTTTCTGCCGCGATCATTCGCATTTCGTCCATTGTCGTCGACTGCCAGATGCTCATTCGATCTGCGTGTAAGTTCACCAGCAGAGAATGATCGTGCTTGTCTTTCTTCTTGGTCGTAAATTCGCTTGTCTTCTTTTCTGACGTGGATACCTCGGCCGGTAGACCGGGAAGTACATCATCCGGGATATCGTGAGCCGGACGTATGGCTTCCAAAGCCATTATCTCGAGGAGGAGTATCATTTGTAATTGCGTTTCCCGGCTGCGCAGTAACGCAATGTGGTACTGAACTGCCTGCGGATTGGCCGATGCGGCATCTTCTCGCACTTCGGGCTTGCTGGACCTCCACCACTTCTTTACGTGGTCGACCTCGTTGGTCCACAGACCGTCTTTGCCAAGCTTCATCTTTTTGGCCTTTCGCCGTTTTGGTTTCGAGCCTGGCTCATTGTCGCTATCCACGAAGACTTTCATGTCTTCTACCAATTTTGGCAGTGTCTCCTTATACTTTTTGTCGATTTGCGGAATGCCCACCACAAGACTCTTGAGAAAGTCTATCAGATCTCCCATGTCGAGATTCGAGTCGCAGTCGAATTGGAATGCTGATCGTGCACGAGACAACGGCCCTTTTGCAAAGTATGCCAGAGATCCTTTGGAGTGATAGAGAGCCTGGGAATATTGGGCTCTGACGGTCTGCAGGATGTCCGCAAGCGAGGCCTGTGCGTCAAGAGTCGAGTCTAGCAGACCAGGCTGCGGCCTTGAATCATCAATTTGTTCCACACTCGATATTTCTGGGCCCCCGGGGACTTGATGTGTCGTAGTTGAGATGGACACGAATTGCTGGCTTTGTGGCGTTTGGATACCCGGAGAAGCAATAGATGCCGTCCTGGGCCGCTTCGAGACGAGCGACCGCAGTTGTTCGATAGCTTCGCGTTTCTTCTTGTGCTGCTTGTGCAGTTGAGGTGTCGTAACAGGTGCTTCTGATTCCACCGCTCCGACAGCGCAAGAGAGGGAACATCTGGGCTCGTAGCAGGCTTCCGCTAGCTGGCCAAGCTTCTCAACCTGGACCCAGTTTCCAAGCTTGCAAACGACATGGCGACCAGCTTGCTCACGTTCAACCACGTACACATATCCAGTGACATCCGAGCGGGCAACGAGAACACTTGGGGTCTGGCGCAAGCGTCCTTCCAGTTCCAGAATGCGGATATGGGATTCGAAAAAGCGACCAGGGCCGGCTGGGAATTCTCCCAATGGGCTTGCCAAATCCAGGCTCGACAATGACAGATGTTCACGGGACAATAGCATGAGCGGCTTCAACACAAATGGCTTTTGCGACGTGCCGATAGGACAAAACTCGGGCTGATACAGCAGTCAGTACCGCGGTCTGTGGAGGCTGCAAAACGCTGTGTGAGCGAGGGTGACGAACTTTGACTGTAATGTATGGCCTGAGGAGTTGTTCGAGGGACACGGCTGCTGAGCCATGCTTGGTCTCTGAGCTGTGGGAGTCGAGAGGATTAAAGGCGTCTGTTATGCTGTTGCATTGAGGTTGAGGCTGAGATCGTAGGCGGGGGCTCGTTGGGGCCGAAGAGCGCTCAAAATGGACAGTGTGCTTGGTGGACGATCTCGAAGGAGGACGCGACGCGTCCCTGCCTCGAACCACCATGACGGCCTGTGGCCATCAAGTACATGGAGCAGCAGGAGGGAAAAAGGGATCCAAGTCTCAACTAAGAGACTCGAAGTTGTGTCGCACCAGCAAAACAACTATGGTAGGGCGATTCGCACAATGGGCTGCAGCATACGCGTGCAGCAGCCGTAGCGAGACGCGGCGGCCGTCTGTCCAAATCCAATCCTAGCTGAGTTTCGCGTTCTGGTTTGTGCTCAGGGTTATGCCCAGGGTTAGAAACGTGGGCTTACAGGGAGGCAGGAGGGCTTGTAGGCTTATTAGGGTGGCAGTCATTAGGCCGCCAGGCTGCAGCAGCAGGTTGTAGCATCTTCGTAGTGAACAACAGTGGACGGAGGTGGACATTATCCGGTACAACGATGCACTGCTCGTGCCGTGTAGTCAGGCAGCCAGGACGACTCTCCAGCAGGTGGATGCTGGGTTTTCCTGCTGATGAGACTCTGTGCTCGCACTTCTGAAACAGAACAAATGTTGTGCAAAATGATCTCAGGACTAGACAGCCATTGCCCAATATTGGCCAGCAAGCCCACCCGCTGTGGCATCCTTCGCTTCCTGTCTTGAAATTGGCAGGCGCGCTCTGCTGGGTTGGGGTCCCTCGGGGCCTGGCTTGCTTGCCAGGCTTGCTTGGCTTTGCTTGGGTGCACGAGCGGGCTAGCGGGCTAGCGGGCTAGGGCCGATGGTGGACGGCAGGAGCTGCTGCTGGCACTGCTTAAAAGCGCACATGGCGAGCACCTGCCCATCGAGCGAGGTGGCGCCCATCGAGATTTGGACATTGCAGCCCATGCTCTGCTAGCTACCGGACCTCTTGGTCCGCCCTCGAGTCGCCTGGTTCAGTGCAAGAAAAAAAGAAGAAAAAAAAGAAGGAGCTGCGAACGAGGGCCAATTCATCGGGCTGTTCGTGGCACCAGGCCTGCACTTTCGCGGCGCCATTTCCCGATTTTCTCTGTTCTCTCCGTCTTGTCTGCGGCCAGACCTCCAGATATGCTCTGAGCTCCTCGAGACCAGGCCGGTGCCGCCCTTACCCGTCTCTACCTGCCTGCCTGCCTGCCTGCCTGTCAGTCCGTCTGCAGTCAGTCAAATTCGACGTCTCCATTTCGGGTTCTGCAATCAGGGCCTAAGGATCAGAAAGACGAGGGAAATCGACCCAGCCCAAAAGAAGAAAAAATCATACTCAAGAGGAACAGAACCCCGGCTCCCTGAGCAGACAGGACCTGCTCTGCTTGCTTGCAACTTGCGACTTGCGACCTGCGACCTGCATCCGCCTGGACTCGCCGCGCCGCGCCTTACTCTGTCCACACCCCAAAAAGCCGTCCCACCTTTTGGCCAGCTCTTCGCCACACTTCACCAGCCCCAGCCCGGCAGTAACCGTTAGCCAGACTGCTGCCAGGCTTTGCCAGGCAAACCAGCCTGCTTCCCAAGCACTAACACGACGCACGCTCCATCTCTCTACAGCAACTGTGACTTCTCCCGCACTCGGGAGCCTTGCATGCGACTTGGCCCGCCTGCGCCGGCCTCGATAAGGGACGCGACCAAGCGACGCACCCCTCGTCGCCAACTTGACCCAACTGCTGCCGCTCTGCAGCCCGCTCTTCATTTCAGCCGCTCTGTTCTGGATCGGCGCTGATCCCACCCGGCGGCGTCTCAGGGACGGCTTAGTCTCGGCCGATCCGCGAGCAAACCTTCCACGAAGTCTCTGTTTCGGCGACTGGCCCCGGCCTCAACCATGTCGGGAGACATCTCGCCAAGGGGTGTACGCTTCCCCAACGGCGACGACGACGTGTCTCGCCCCGACAAGATCAACAAGTCCTTCCGCCCAATGGTCATGACCGCCGACTCGGGCGAGTCTGGCTCTTCCGGCGACAGCACCCAAGATGCCAACGGCTTCGTCCACAACTACGAGCGTCAAGACGACGTCGGCTCGCTGAATCGCTATGCAGACCCTGCTACTAACCTCGGGTCCATGGCGTCGCTGCTTCCCGACGGTCTGGGCAACGGCCTCTCTAGCAGACATCGTACAAGCACCGGTGAAACAGGTCTCGTCGCCAGCAATGGTGCCTCTACGAGGCCTCAACGTCCCACCGGTCCTGCAAGACAGCCTTCGAATACCTACCGTCCCATCAGGAGACCTCAGCCCACCCCTGCTGGCTATAGCACCGACCCGCGTTCTGGCTCGCGATCGCGGCCCATGCCTTCGAATTCGACCTTTGCACGGCAAGAGAGAGCTTACGTGCAGCGACTGAACAATGCGCGAAAGCAAGATTACCCATTTCCTTCCGATTACGACCCAATGAGCTTCACAGCGACCGGTGATCCCGACAGCGATTCTGAAGGCGAGACTCCTGGATCCGAAGCGCCCTACAGTGCAGAACCAGATAATAACGATGACGATGCGAGGAGGCTGTTTGAAGGAGATGAGGAAGAGGATATTGAGCCCACAAACGAGGATATACATGATCCTGACAGTCGAGAAAGGCTAGAGTGGCACGGCATGCTGGCCGCAGTGCTCACCGGTGATGTTTTCCGCCAAGAAAAGAAACGTTTGATTGGCTCTTCGGAGCAAGAGGTTGGAAAGAATGCACAAAAGGCCGAGCTTTGGCTCGGAATACGATCGCGCATCTGCGGACGGCATCTACCCGTGCAGCGGAGGATGGTCGAGGACTCGCGAGGAACCATGGACCGTGTCATTGAAGACATCATCAACTTCCAGATCGCCGGCGAGAGTGAGGCCGGCAAGCCGCCAGCTGAACAGGTTCGCGATATGGTCGCCAAAATCGACAAGCTGGAAAGCCTCTATCCGTCCAGAGAGACAATGCTACAGGCACACAGCTCGGCCAGATCAACGCTCTTTACGGATGCGTGTGATTCTATCATCTCCTGGTACAATATCAACGAGCTGATCAATACCGAATTGCTGGTCTTGAGGAGATGGGTCGGAAACGATGAGCTCGACTTCTCTCACACCAAGGAGCGATCTTCGATTACGAACGGTATCGGTGACGAGTCGTCTTTCCTTGACAAGTTGTTGAAAGAAGATGGCCTCAAATCTCTGCACACGCACTGGGAGGAGGATGTGGGCGGTAACAAGAGCAAACGCGAGAGCATGCTGACAGCCATCACGAGCACGATCCTGAAAGCAAAGGAGACGTTGATTCTCAATGCCGAGTCCTTCAAGAAGCGACATTTGCCTCCCTACATCGAAGATCTTCTCACACTGATTAGCTTTCCATCCCGACTCATTGAAGAAATCATCAAAATGCGACTGGCATACTCCAAGAAGATGAAGGAATCGGCCCAACAAAACCCCATGTTGCAGGACCAAATGATTGGGCAGTTCCAAGTTTTGCTGAATCTCGCCATCAGCATCAAAGCTGAGTATCTTGAGATTTCGCAACCTGAAGTTGGTTGGGAGCTGCCGCCCTGCATTGACGAAGCTTTTGACCAAACTGTGCTGGAGGCGCTCAAATATTACTTCAAGATGCTTAACTGGAAGCTGGGTGGCAACAAAAACACATTCAAGGAGGCTGAGCTCCTGTTTCAAGAGTGGGAGTTTATCAACGAGATTGGAAGCCACTTGGAGCACGGAGATGTTGAAGTTGCAGAGCAATTTAGTAACCTTACGTTTAAATCCTTCCGACGGCTCAGCGACACTTTCGAACGAGAACTACAAAGGAAGCCAAGAGAAACAGCAGCAGAAATGAGCAAGCGATACAAACAGATTCTCGACTCTGTGCGGGTGCGCCAAAGAATGCTTCAGCGATTCTCCAGGATGCTTAGCGGAAACTATGAAAACGCTTCCGACTTTAGCATAGCGTTCAGTCCTGACCGACTACATGACCTGTTTGCACGACTCGTCGAATCTGGCCATTTCCAAATCTACACTGCAAGCATTGAGCATGAGGGTATTATCATGGTTGCTTCGCCATCGCTACATGGACGCCTAGAAGAAATTCAGGCCATCATTGGCACTGCTTCTTACGAACATGTCCTTGAGGATCCAACAAACCCTTATATCCTTATAATTCGAGCCGAGAATGCACCACACTGGTATGGACCCAAGGTGTCCATGACTGTACGAGAGGAGCCATTGGACCTCAAAATGGGCCACTTAAGATTGATTGCTGGTGGATCGCAAACCCGACTACTGGCTGCGAGGAGATCTCTTATAGAGCTCATTGACATGCACCTCGACCTTGTGGTGGAACAACGTTCGAACCTCAAGAAAGTGAACCAGAAGCTTGGTGATATCAAGCGGGTGGCTTACAAGCTGTCGAACACGTTTATGGACAGTGTGGAGACTATTCGCTCACAGACGCAAGGCATGGATGTGCAGGACCTCATTCAAACATGCTTCATCTTCGCTACGGAATTCGGTCAACGCTCACTGCTCTTCATGGACAGCAACCGCCGACAGATGAACAATATCAAGCTGACAAAGCTTGCACTGGATTGGGTCAGTTTCGTTTGTGATGACTGTGTCTCCTCCGATCGCAAAACTTTTCGATGGGCCGTCGTAGCCCTTGAGTTCGCCATGGGAATGACCCGCGGAAGACACATCTTAGCGCTCGGGGACGATGAATACGCCAAATTGCGTGAAAAGGTCGCCGGCTGCATGTCTTTGCTCATCTCTCACTTCGATATCATGGGTGCGCGGTCAACAGTCGCAGCTCAGGCCGAAAAACAGAGACTGGAGGCCCTCGCTGGCCAGTTCAGGAGGCTTGATAAGGGCAGGAACGTGGACGACCAGACCGCTTCTCAATTTGTGCATGAACACCGTATGCAAGAGCTCTCCAAGATTGACGAGGCGAGAAAGCAGATTATGCTTGAGCGGTCTGCCCTTGGTCGTGTACTAGAGGCATCCAATGAGGTCGACAGGTCTCTGGCTTATCTCTCGTCAACTGCCACCAACTTCACCATGAGATGGCAACAGGGCCACTTTGTCGGTGGCGGAACCTTTGGTAATGTTTATGCCGCCATGAACTTGGACACGGGACACTTGATGGCCGTCAAGGAAATCCGACTCCAGGACCCAAAGCTGATTCCCAAGATCGCTGGTCAAATCAAGGACGAAATGCGGGTGCTGGAGTCCGTCGATCACCCCAATGTTGTTTCCTATTTTGGCATCGAGGTCCACAGAGACAGAGTGTACATCTTCATGGAATTCTGCTCAGGTGGTTCGCTGGCCAATCTCCTCGAGCATGGTCGCATTGAGGACGAACAGGTCATCATGGTTTATGCGTTGCAGCTGTTGGAGGGTCTTGCATACCTCCACGAGGTCAATATTGCTCATCGCGATATCAAACCAGAAAGTGAGTTACTTGCCCTTCAGATCGCCAAATTTTCTTGCATTAAGCTAAATTAATGACTGTCAGACGTTCTCCTCGACCATAACGGTATTATCAAATATGTCGACTTCGGTGCCGCCAAGGTTATTGCCCGCCAGGGTCGCACTATCAAGCAGGACATGTCGGCGACCAAACCCAATAAGTCCATGACCGGTACACCAATGTACATGTCCCCTGAAGTCATCAAAGGCGAGAACCCTGGCCATTTTGGAGCCGTTGATATTTGGTCTCTGGGCTGTGTCATTCTTGAAATGGCTACTGGGCGCCGGCCATGGGCTAATTTGGACAATGAGTTGGCAATCATGTATAACATTGCGCAGGGCAACACACCACAGCTGCCGACTCCTGATCAGCTTTCTCCCGAAGGTATTGACTTCTTAAAGCGCTGTTTCCTCGGAGACAGCAGGAAGAGAGCCACTGCTTTCGAGCTGCTCCAACACGAATGGATCATGACGATACGCCGAAGCGTGGTGGAACCAAGCACGCCCAGCGAGAGCAGTATCAGTGCGCAGACAACGCCCAACGCGACTTCGGGCTCTAGTGGACGAGGCAGCCTTGGCGGTGACGGCATGTTCTCGGTCAGCGAGTAAAGGATTGGTTTTCCACTTCTTTGTCGCTCGTTTTTACACTGCCGTGATCTCAACGCTTTCCGATACGTCGTGGCATGGTTCTCTTTAATACACTTGCCCCTGCTTCTCTTCCCAAGACTGCCGTCTACTCATACAGCATTTATTGGCAAGTTTGGAGCTGTTTCCTATGCCATTGGCGTTGTGTATTGAGACATCGTTCTTCTTGGGTGTCTTATCTTTCTTTTTTCAGTCGTTGGCATTCTGTTTTCATGGGTATCAGGATGAGATGAGTAACCGACTTCATAACCGAGCAACATATTTGGGTTTTTGTTTTGTTTTTTTCTTTCTTCTCTTTTCAAAGCATTGCGATGGGTGGGACATAGAAATCTTTGTCTTTGGATTTTTCTTTCATCTCTTATCTTGGTCAGCGGTGCGGGGGAAAGCTGTCTTCACTGTCTGCCCTCTTGGGCCTCGCAACTGCGCAGTACTTCGGTACTCTTGCTTGCACTACCACCTTCAACAACCAATCTTTTTTATCAAGCAGGGGAGGAGAACGAAAACTGAAGCTGTGCAGATCTCTGAAGGCGAGCAGTGAAATTAATCTCACTTTTCTCCTCCTGGATGGATGATGGGAAATATCGAAACAAACAGAATAGTACTGTAATTGTTGTAATCATTTGCCTTTTTTCTTTTTCATGCATACAAATATTAGAGAAAGAAATTTGGGTATTCCGTGTTGGCATGGATGAATCGCTTCAACAACTGCATATTATCTGGCTGCAGGATTAACAAGATCCCGGCCTCTTTACAAGCAGTGAACTTTGGTGCTGAGTGCTGTACAATGGGGTGTGTTGTCACATTGACTTAGTCAAGCATGCCTCTCAAATTTTGTTTGTCACTTTCAATTTTGTCCTTCTTTCTTGAGTGGAAAAATGTCTTATGCTAATTTTACAATCTTGATACACTCACTAGTGTTGCTTTCTTAATGCTATTCCTATCTGTCAACAAGACGAGCAGTCACAAAGACTATCGGAGTAATCACCATCTCCACTATTTTTGCTTTGAGCTATATGCTTGAGTGGTGCAGCTAACTGTTTGTGGTGATTTCAGCGAGGATTGTTCTTCCGGTATTGACTTGAGTATTGTCAAGTATTGAAAAGAAACATAACTTATAAACGCTGTCTAGGACAAATTCATAAGTGAGAAACCGACTGTAAGAAGGAAGAAGAAAAGGAAAAGAAGGGAAAAAGAAAACGCAGACACCAAGAAAAATGCACATCAAAAGACTCCTCTTGATAAATGTCAATGATGGCTCGAAGAACCCACCACGAAGGCTGGCAGTAAAAGGTAGGTTGATCTCGCTGCCCATCTTCCAAGATCTCATATGTAGACATTGAGTGGGTTGGTTTCTGTTAAGCGGATGATATGAATCTCACGCAATAACTCGATATGCCTCAATGATAGATGAAGCTTGATTTGAGCATTCAAGGTCTCATCGGAGTGTTTGAGATAGCGCAACGTGAGGACGAGGTGATGAGATCGTCTGATTTTGGAAATCCATTTTGTCGAAGTCGGTGCAACGAACACTGCGAATTTGGTTGCGCAGGCGTTGATTCTAAGGAGGCTGACTATAGAACGGTCGATACACGTACCACATGGAGACGCCGTAGTTGCCGGTGGAGAAGGGTAAAACGAAGCTCCGTTTTGAGATTGCCGAAGATATCTGAGTCTGAGCGTGATGGCCCAGGCGTGGGCATGTGAAAAGTCTGCTTCCAGAGTAACCGGATTTGCACCAACATGTGTGTACAATGTTGAAATATCTCAAGAAGGCTGGGCAGAAGGCGGTGGGGCAAAGTCATCCTCAGGGTCCACCGCGAAACTCATCGCTGTCCTCAGACTGGACTTGCCAGCAGGAGTTGATGAGGCAAGCCACAGACTTTCCTGTGTCCGGGACGCTTTGCGCATCTCATCGGCTGCACTCGGCCGCAAGCTGAAGGCTTGCGATGAAGTGGTATTCCAAATCGTGACGCGTTTGGGGTTGGGCGCTTGGAATAGCCATTCAGGGGCAGGTGACCGCTGACGCTTTGTGCGAGGCTCTCTTGTGAAGGTTGGAGCCTCGATCAATGGTTCATTCGTCTCTTGTTCATCCGCAGACTCAGACTGGCCGTTCTCAATGTCGCTCGGATCAAATTCCACGTCATCACTGACCCAGCTTAGGATACCAGCTTCAACCTCTTTTTCAACGTCGTCGCCGCACTTGTCTTCGCTGTCGTTCACATCAACATTGTCTGTTGAGTCCGCACGATCTACTACTGCGTCTTTACTACTTTGTGGAGCTGTTGGTGGCTGATGTACTGTAGGAAGAAAACAGATAAGCTTTGACCGTCGATGAGCAACAGGTCTTCCGAATTCAGACCTTCCATGTTTTGACTTCATCAATGCCAGATTGACCATGGGGAGCCCACGCAAGCTATACGTGCCTCCCCGCTGATCGAGCGCTCCACGACCTCGTCGTCCTCGCAACCTTTGCAAAAAGCAGCGGAGAATCTTGCTCTTCTTGGCCTCATAGAGATTGTAGCAGTTTTCCGGCAGCAAAGTGTACTTGGCAAACTGGTTCCATTGTTCAATAGGCCATACCAAGACCTCCTCTCTGGTCTCGACTGCATCAATCAAATCGTAGATATTGATGAGGTTATCTTTGAGGGCTTGACAGCACTCGACAACCGTGCCAGGGGACCTCTCGATCCCAATGCGCTTGCACATGGCCTTGAACCCTTCGAGCTCGCTACGGCCTTCAAAGAAAAGCTCATGTAGCCTCTCGTGGCCTGCTAGGGTCCGCTGTTGCGACCAGACGTTGAACTCTGGTGATCCAGGCTTCAGATCCTGGGAGGCTGCAATCTCATCCCATTTCTCGCGGAATGTCGACGACGGTGGGCTTGTGTCTGACTCGTTGAGCGCTGCCCTCAGCACTGCGGCGTGTAATAGACTCATGATTATTATCTTTTTTTGGCTGTTGGTGAGGGGCCTTTGGCCAGTAGAGGTGATAAGAGAATGGGTTTCGCGAGAGAGCGGCGTTGGCGAGAGATTAGCGTTGACTGCCTGGGCAAGGAGTGATGTTCTGATTGAGAAGAACCTTGAACCGTAAGTCAGATGAATTGGAAGTTTTTTCTAGAATGTACTTGTTAAGGCTTATTCTTTATCTTTAGTTGACTGAGTCCCTCTTTACTTTTGATCCAAGAAGCAGTTGTTACTTCGCGTCTTGCCCAGGGGCCCCTGGTCAACGTGTTGGCATTGCGTCCTTCACGTACGTGACCTTGACTAAGCAAAGTGAGCTCCATTTCAACTCCACGGCAGTCTTAAATTCAATGCTCCATCGATTGATTTGATGATGATTGGCATCCTGATGTTTTATGTCCTTCAAGACCAGGTGAAAATCGTCGCTATGCCACAGACATTCGATCAGGCTCCCTAGGTCTCCGTTGACAAGGTCATATAGATTGTGGCGCAATCAAAGCGTTTCTCCTCGGCTCCGCTAGGTAAGCATCTTGCAGGGCCTCGTGCAATGCTGGCGGCTTTGCGAGCTCGGTGATGTATCACACTTGGCAAGAAGAATACAATCTGGATGCAGATGATCGTCTACCTGGATGACGGTCGCCAAAGAATTAAGAGATTCAAGAATTTCATTCGCTTCAGTGTTGAGTGAGGTTGTGCACAAGGCAATGGGTCTGATCTGCGGCAAAGGGCCGTCCAGTGCCTGCACGGACCACATCTTATTGTAACTTACTGACAGATATCTCTCGGGTCACGTGGACACCCCCTCCCCCAGAGGCACCCAAAATGGCACAGTTCATGAGTAAGCTAACCAATTCATGTCGACTGCTTGGAGCATCTTGACCATGGATACGTATGCAGACGAATCTAATATCAGGAGACACCATATCTGGACTGTGGGTCCGTTTCGAGTGCCTATACAGCCTCTTGAGAAGTACCAACCGATGCACTCCTCAACTCCGGAGGGCCGCATACATACATGTGTACGCATTTGCGGTGTAACAGTTTTTTGTAAACACTCGCAAACGCTGTTTCCCATCTGCGTACTTGAGAGTCTGATGCAAGCAAAGTCTAAGTGACTTTACGTGTTGCTTTGCTTAACAACATTGCACCTCGAGCGGGTCTTGAAGATTTGGTACAAGTCGGGCAGTCTTTTGTCCCCGGCCCGACGCTCCGCCGTAGACCAAATCGGGTACACTAACTTCATAAAGATTTTTTGAACGATTCGAAATTGTGATTTGAGCTCCTTCGATACGACATGAGGTGCGAACATGTAACTCCACTGATGGTCTTTCCCTCTTGCTTTTCCTTTCTTTCACCTTGCAGTAAGCAGCGTTCTTAGTGAAAGGATGATACCGTCGTTGGGTTTTGGGATACTGTAGACTAGGTCCATGTCTAATCCGGTAGCAGGGTACTTCGATACCGAATACAGCGGCCATGAGGCTCAACGGACCAACTAAACAACGCTATAATCACCGGCTACAATGTCCATCTCCGCGCTTTTAGTGGGTTTTCTGGTCGACATCTACTAGTACAGACTCACAGCGGCCCACTCTAACAAATCCAAGCGCAGATCAATGACACCACAAACCGGTCCCGCAGTTCATCTACCAACTCCCCAAAAAAGTTGTATGCATGACGCTGAGACGAAGGGCGCGTCTTGTCGGTTGGTCGTGTTCGTTGATTGGTTAAATCGCCCTGCTGGTGTATTGAATGCAAATATTAGCAACAGTTCCTCCAGCTCGGCGTCGCTATTCTGAGCGTACATTCAACCGCGGTTGCTTCTTTCGCTTGCAGCAAAGGGGGTAACCGATGCGAGCCAAGCCAAGACGAATAGGAGTGGTTTGGACGGAGTGGCGCAAAGCCGTTGGACGAACAGGTGACCGCTTAAAGCACATAAGCAATGTAGAGATTCGCCTTATAGGCCTGCATCATAAATACCTACTCGAGGGAACTTTTTGAGTAGGTTCTCTACTTATTTTCAAGAACGACCGTCGTTGCTCCTCATCATCATCATCGTTGGTACCGTTCCTCTCAAATAACATTGGTCGTATCATCTTGGGCCACTGATCCCAAATACTACACCAACTTCAACTGGCAAACAAACACAACCATTTGTCCTAATTTCCCCTATCATTACATCTTTCTTCCAACCAACAATTCTTCTGCATTTCAATGCTACCGGGCGGCAGCACATCCAAGCATTCCAATTCATCCATTCCGAGGCAAGCTGCATGGACGGTGCGCAAGTGGCTTGCAATTACAAGCGGCCCAAATCCGGCCTCAATTCCGCTTCCGTCTCCGTTCTCCGTTCTCCGTTCAAGACGCTTGGGCACCACTAGGCTCAGTTCCTGTCTTTCTCTCCTCGTTTGGACTTCTAGGAGAACGTTCAAGACGTAATATAATACTTATGATCGTGCGTAAGTCTAATTTACATATTGCCACATCCACTTCCTACTTCCTTTGCGCCCCGGCTACAAGGGACTCATCCCATCTTCCTGTCTCAACCCATCAATCGCTTCAGAACCTTGGGCCTGATTTTTGAAACAGTTCTTTGACCTGCGGCAACTTGGCCAAATTCTGGTCTCCAAAGTTGTTTCCATTGACAAAAGGCCCGACGTATATCACACATAACCGAGGGGTGTCGCCAAGACCAAGAAGGAAAATAAAAACAAGACAAAGAACGATCGCATCCAACTTAGCCGGGCTTACGCTGTGGGTATCTCCGTAGCACAATTAACACTGCTACAATATCAGAACTCAAACCAACGACTCATACAGACTCCCCGCTCTTCTCGCCCCAACCAACCGTCATGGAGGCAGGCCTTCCATGGAAGAGCATAACGCTGGGCTCCGGTATCACCGCCTATAGCGCCGTCTCGTCCTTCAGCCCGCGTTGGTCCTCCACGGCCTTTACGGGCTACTTTGTGAGCACCTGGGTGCTTAGCTTCGTCGCATGGGCCTGTTGGAAGGTTATTCTCTGGCCCAAGGTCTTCTCGCCACTCCGTGGCCTGCCAGAACCCAAGAACGATTCGTTTTTCAATGGGCAGTGGGAAAAGATTCGCAAGCTTCCCAATGGCGTGCCGATGCAACAATGGTACTTGAATCTTGCTCTCCTTCCTTTGTCCATCTCTACACCAGTTGACAGCCACTAATCCGACATTCAGGATCGCCACAATCCCAAATGATGGTCTCATTCGTTATCTCGGCCTACTAAACCAAGAACGCCTGCTCATCGCCTCACCCAAAGCCCTGGCTGAGGTTCTTGTCACCAAAAACTACGACTTCCAGAAACCCGCCCTGATGCGCCTCGGGCTGGCACGCATTCTGGGCTACGGAATTTTGATGACCGAAGGCGAGGAGCACAAGATTCAGCGACGCAACTTGATGCCAGCTTTTGCATTCCGCCACGTCAAGGATCTGTACCCCATCTTCTGGTCCAAGGCTGCAGAGGGCGTGCAGGCCATGACACGACAGCTGTTGCTTGACGCCGCAAAGGACGTGGACGTTTCTATGACTGCACCCGCTGGGACTACACCAGTGTCAGAGCAGCAGCAGCCGTTCCAGGCAAATGGCAACAACAGTCCAGAAACGGAAGGGTGGACCGGTGAACTCGAAGTAGGCGTGTGGGCCTCCCGGATTACACTTGACATTATCGGCATCGCTGGTATGGGCCGTGACTTTGGCGCCATCGCAGACCCAACGAATCCGCTCTTCCAGACGTACAATGTCATCTTCAAGCCCTCTCGCCAGGCGCAGCTGCTTAACTTGCTGGGTTTGTTCATCCCCACTTGGCTTCTGACCAGACTCCCTGTCCAGCGCAACGCCGACGTCAAGGGCGCAGCGCAAACTATCCGCTCCACCTGCGCTGAGCTCATCCGTGAGAAGAAGCAAAAGCTGGCGCGCAAGGAACTCACAGATGTGGACATTCTAAGCGTTGCCTTGGAAAGTGGAGGCTTCTCGGACGACAATCTCATCGATCAGCTCATGACCTTCTTAGCTGCGGGCCACGAAACGACAGCCAGCAGCATGACATGGGCCATCTACTTGCTATGTCGCTACCCAGAGATCCAAACTAGGCTGAGGCAAGAAGTTCGAGAACGATTACCGAGCATTGACGATGCGAGCGCCACAATCACCAGCATGGACATTGACCGCATGCCCTACCTCAATGCCGTGTGCTCAGAGGTGTTGCGATACTTCTCGCCGGTGCCAATGACGTTGCGAGAAGCGGCCGTGGAAACTAGTATCCAGGGAGTCAAGGTACCCAAGGGTACCAGAATCATTCTGGCCGCCAGTGGAACCAACAGAGATCCGGCACTTTGGGGCTCTGATTCGAACCAATTCAACCCTGACAGGTGGTTGTCCAAACACGACGGCGACAAGAATGCAGCGAGTGGCGGCGCCACCAGTAACTATGCTCTTCTGACATTCCTGCACGGCCCTCGTAGTTGCATTGGCGCTAGTTTCGCAAAAGCCGAGTTTGCGTGTCTGCTTGCCACTTGGATTGGCAAGATGAAGTTTGAGTTGAAGAATCCTGAGGATGCGGATGAGGACAAGTTGGAGATTAAAGGCGGAGTAACACAGAGGCCAGCCAAAGGAATGCACGTAAAGGTGAAGGTTTTGGACGGTTGGTAGTTTAACTTGGCTTCAAGTCGTCTAAGCACATGCAACTCTTCAAGTGTTCTCTTCTCAGCCGCATACAGCAGCGCATCCACATCTTGAAGGTGTCTTGATGGGAATGGGTCCATAAATTAACTTCAACTGAGAACCCAAAGTAATTCGCTGCTTGGAATGCGCAGAGTTGCCTATCATATCCTGCGCACTGAATCATCATGAGTGCAACACTTGACATTCTCACGTCTTCACATAGCCTCCTGACTGCATGTGATAATTCAGATGCCTGCCATGTTGAATCGGCTGGTGTTTCTAGAGGTTAAATAGTAGTAGAGATTGAAAAATCTAGCGCTGCCGATTCAATTATGTTCTGATTTCACATGCTGAATGCGGCTGCGTGCCTCTCTCCCACCTGCCTCCTTAACCACAGTCAGTATGACCTCGCAAATTCGTTACCGAAGGAACGTAATGCGATGAATATGACGAGTGGTCAATCAGTGCATAGTTTCCGCACATATAGTCTGGCAGTGTCAGCTTCTGTTTGGCAAAAGTGGGCATCGCGAGCCAATGGATTTGTTGCGCTTCATTCTGTCAAAAGCATGGTGCTGTAGTGCCTAGGTATAGACAACAGTCGCCTTGAGGTAACTGCCACCCACCATCATCCGAGTCAATCGAATCTATCAAGGTATCATGGCATGTATGGTGTGTGCTTGGTCCTCCGCTCTGCCGCGAACCTGCAGGCAGCTTATCTCTCTCTGCTCTACCCAGCCAGCAGTGCATCCCTTCCGGGTCGAATCTATTCATTGGGGGAACGGTTCAAGAACGACTGGACCGCGGACAGATGCATGCAAGTGCGGTCGTCTCCCGTCTACCGGGACTGTCCAAGAAGAAGTTCGGTGTGCTTTGGCCTCCTTCCAGATCTCGTGACTTGGTCTGTTTCGGAGTTATACATGTAGAGTCGTGGTTATGCTGTGAGGTTCTTTCGCACTCGAGGACATGTGCAAGCTGTAGGTCTAGAGCAGCTTAGCGTGTGGCCTATCGTGTGCAGCATTTGGCTGGCATACGACCGGTCAAAAGAGTCATTGGCTCTTGGTACACGCAAGCGCCCCTAGACATCATGTATATGCTCTTTCTCAGTGTGCGGTGATGGCCTCCCAAGGACGCAATTTCAGCCCCCAACAGACGCTGCCACCAGAGCAAGTAGCGCAAGACATCTGAGCATATAATCTAGTATCTTCCAATGTACGCCGTACTTGAAACAGTTCTATTGGCAAATTCGAGGGCTGGGCCAAGTACCTTTGACTCTCCCCCCGCATATGTCTGGTACTTGAACGGTAGAGAGCCTGGAGAGTAGTGGGAGTCAGTTGAGAGACGGCCCTACGCATAGTGCTCTATACCTGTTCAGGTTCGCAGGGCAAAAGCAAGGAAAGATGTTCGCGCGGCAATAAGGAATCATGGGACCTGCAGGGCTGATCCGCCTGCTTGCTCTCTTCTGCCTCCCTTCGCAGAAGCCCAAGTGACAACGCTCAGGCCACAGTTTTCCCCGATTGACCTGCAACCGAGAGAGCGACTGACCGTGCCCGATATCTTTTAGATTGTCGACTTCTTCATCCCTTTGATTGCCGATGCAGGTTTCTGATGGCGCAGGAGCAGGACAATCATGCAAGCCATCCGCTACTCCACCCTGTGTTCGATGGTGTCGGAGGAGACCGATGGCGCCAGAGTGCTGTATTCGGGTAAGTACTGCGAAGTCTGTGGTGCAATGGGCCGGAAACTTGTGGAAAGTCGGCATAGCAAGTGTAAGCATGTTCCAATCAAAAGACGTAGAGACTAATAGCCGTGGCAGAATACAAAGTCGTTGGAGGAAAGCTTTGCACATCAAGTTGGCAGTTTGGGTAGGCGCGCTTTAGCGCCTACCAGCCCAGCACCATTCAGTTTTGAGGGAGTTGAACTTCATGAAGCCAGAACTTCAAGGCAGGGCAGAACGAGCTCTTTCTCAGTCCGAGTCGCTCCTGCTTCGAGTGACAGTCCACTTGTCAGCCAAATCAGCCTGTCACCACAAGTGACGTTCCCGCAAGGTCGCCGCCCATTTCCGCTAGCACCAGCAGGAAGACGGCGATGTTAATGATTAGCGCAGCCGCAGAGTGAGACGCACGGGACGGCACTGGGCACAGAAGTTCGCGCTTGAGTCTTGAAAATGGAAATAAGACAATGAGTATTGTTTAAGAGTGAGTGGGTTGCAGAAGACTGTGCCAGGGTGAAAGCCCAGTATCAAATGCAGCAAGCAGTGCAAGCGCGCTGTGACATGGGAGTATCTATGAATGTGGAAGAAAGAAAAGCAGACTATCATGCTTCGTGAAAATCCAAAGAAAACGCCCTGAGTCCCCGTAGCCGTCATCCGACGAAGATGGTATGCATGTGGCAAGAAAGTGAATGAGGCCAATGTAGTGGTGATGATAATATCCAGCAGAAAAGAAAAGAAGGAAACCAAGGCGAAGGTGAAGCAAAGATGAATAAGTTGCAGTCACAATCACCACGTCCCATGCATCTTGCCACTCCTCGTCCTACTTCGTACCCCTATCCTCTCGTTCCTGATCAGGTTCTTCCACCTCGAGCTCACGCTGTCGTAGTCCTTGCCCGGTAGATTTCTTATACAGTCCTCCCAAACTTCCTTGGACAAATCCATGTTCTTGACCTTCTCCAGCACAACCTCGACGAGCTTCGAGTCATCCTCATGGCTCCATTGGTCATTGTGTGTGGCTTTTGGTATGTCGTTGCTCTTTATCATGGCTGTTCTTCTCAGTGGCGATGCACCGATCTTGTGGAAGTCTTCTCTCGTAAGGCCGCGAGGGACGTCTGGCGGAGCGATACGCTGTCTCTTTGGTGTCGAAGGGCCAGCAGCTGGCGACTTCGGTTCTCCGGGTTGAGCACCTTGGAAGACAAAGATGCCGCTTTCCATATCTTGTTCACTCTGGCCAAACATGTTGTATGCGCTGGCGCCATTCATAGTATCTTGACGGTCGGCTGTGGCGCCATCGACTTCCTCATCGTCGCTTCTCCCCAAGTCGTCTTCTACCGCTCGCCTTCTCTTGTTAATACCGCGTGGAGGCGGGGCGCGCTTCTTAATTCTGTATCGCGGTCCTTCGGCGTGGTTTAAAGAGGCACCAGCGGGCTTGGCTTCGCGTCGTCGTAGTCTTGAAACTGGGCTAGGCATGTGGGCAAGCGGTGGCGATGGCAAGTGCGAAGTCGGGCTCGACAGCAGGTTGTGTAGGTTGCGGCAGGAGTTGAGTAGGTTTCCGATCGCGCTCTGTGTGGAAAAGCCCTGGGGACTGGTGGGAGGTGAGATGATGAAAGGCGCAGACAGGAGCCGCGGTTGCGACGTATCGCAGGAGAAAGCGGACGGTAGTAACATTGTGACAATGCGACTGCGATTACTGAGGTTGCGATGCGATGCAGTGTCAAGTGATCCAATATGTAATAAGCTTCAATGAATTGCGCTTCGAGTCAATCTTGGATGGTCTCGAAAATCATGCGATTTGTGGTTGCGATGAGCGGCGCGCAATGCGAGAAGAAGCGCGAAAGCGCTGCGGTGGCTGTTGCGCCTGACAGATCAAGGCGGAAGAAAGGTGCGTAGTGAATGCGCCGGGCGATAGCAGGATGCGCGGGGCAGACAAGGTGTTTGAAATGGTGGTAGAGCAGTCGCAAGGTGGTGCGAGCAAGTTGCGCAAGTTGGTCCGGTGCAAATTCGTCGTGGTGGCAGCAAATAGTGTTGGTTTTGAGTTGGTGGTGGGATGGTAGGAGATGCGAGGGAAAGCCGGCGAGTGAGCGAGAAAGGAGGACTTGAGGATGGGCGGGAGAGGCTTGCGCGCGCTGGGAGGTGGGCATTAATGTCGCCCATGGGACTCTGTTTTCCCCTCCAGGCCTGGCCGGGCAGGGTTGGCAGGGTTGACAGGGGGTTGGGTCGACTGGTAGGGCACCCGACCGCAGCAGCGGCCAGCGCCTCAAGGTACCTTCGTACCTGCGCCCAAAAGTGGAGTTTCTGTGATGGGCGCAAGGGGGCCTTGCTCTGGACAGGGGCCATGCTTGGTGAGTACAGCCGTCCAATCGACCCGTACCGCACCTGCTGTTCAAGCTGTATTGTAGTCGCTCTTGCACTCACTTGCAGGCTTGAGTACCACGAAGCAGGATGGCGCTACATGCTGAATAGGAGTACATTAGCAATTACCCAAGTACATGGTAGATGTTCATCCGTGGAAGCATCGTCTACCACGGCTTGGCTCCTCGTCCGTCAGTCTCCGACGACTCCGCTCTAGCACACTTACACAACCTGGTTCGAATCGCAGCAGCCGCCTTGCGCACGTCTCGCTTGTCCATCTGAACGCCATCTACTTACACTCTGCTGAGTGCCTTCCTTCCTCTGGACTGACAGTGCCTTGCATGGCTCGGGACTTGGCTGCCAGACCTGAGAGTGCCCTGGTGATTGCTCGTCAGCATTCAGAATCGAGTGTGCAAATCGAGGTAATTGTTTACATGCTTCCCCTTAGCCCTCCATCTCTGATGGCTCGATACATGTGTAATCCCACGTGTGCTGTTCTCACAGCTTTCTACTATAGTATGTCTGGAATGCGTCTCTGACAACGGGCCAAGTCGACCATGTCTGAGATGGCGGCTCGTTGTGCTCTGCTTTGTCCGTCACATTCCTAGACCTGGTTGACTGCCCCTTTGCTCGGGCTGCAAAATTTGTGCCGCCCTTCTCAGAAAGATCAGACTATTGACATATGCCATCTGTTGTCATGTGTGCGAAGAATATCATGAGGACCCCGAGATATAGCAGAGAGTGGATAGAGTGGGATGTGGACGGCACAGAGTGAGGGAGGGGGGCAGGAACTTAGGAAGCGGGACCAGCCATTCTGCCATCCCGTCTAGATCCTTGGATCGCTTCCTCTGCAACGTTGTGGCTGCACAACTGCGCCTCTTGAGGCTGCTCAGTCCTGCTCAGTCCAATTGTCCAGACTACATCACGACCTACCAATAGCACCTCTCAGGGATTCCTGCCTAGGTAGCTGGTCTATTCATGGGACTTGTACTCGGATGATCCCGACTGTTCTCAATCGTCTTCATTATGCTGCTTTAGCTGTGCTGTCTAGGCTCTCCACTTGTATATACTGCGACTAATCTCGAGCCCATGTATCATGTGCTGTTGTGCGGTGTCAAATACAGAGATATAACGACACAAGTACCCGAAGCGTCGTCGTTGGGATCCCGCTTTGACACCCTGTCTACTCTGACAATGCGCTTATCGATATCTGCCCGCCATTTAGATACTTGTGTATCACTGAGAAGTTGACAAGGCCGACATGATGATACTCACTCATATCAATTCGATACCAAAATAGCCTGCAAGAGTCTCGGATTTCCTACTATATCGTACACTGGAGAACAATACAAATTCGTGGTGTGCCTGACAAGTACCCTCTTCGCACCAGCCAGAGTCCATGAGGTCTGGATCTTGCTCCCATTCTTTCACTCACATGCACACTCACTCATTCAATATACAGCTACTTACCAGCCACCACTTTTATGAACGCTGGGAAAACGATATAACGTGATTGGACCGATGTGCAAGTACGACAGCCGCCTGCATGGGGAATGGGAAATGCATTATTAGGCGCACATGATTCTGTCACACCAAATTGTACTTGGACTTCCCTCAAGAAGCTCAAGTGTTCTCAATTGGTCCCGGTTTATTAGGGCACTGAAGAAACAATGCTGCAGTTGACTGGCTGTATACTCCCAGATTCGACTTGCAACCAGAAGCAGAAAAGATTACAAAACTATGTGCAGGGAGTTCAGGGAGTTCACCGCCTTGTGAGTGAAAGGGGAGAAAAGCATAGAGTTACAAGTAAACAAGCAAACAAAACAACCAGAAAAGCAATCAGACAGGCAGGGCCATGAGGTGGGGAAGTACTCGTTCACTAAGTTAAACACCTACTTGGACGGTAGAAGGTTTGTGCTGTTCGTGTTACTCTGAATGTACACTATGTATACGTATGCCGTGGTCCTCAAAGGGAAAGCAGCCAAGGAAAGAAAAGAAAGAAGAGGGAGCAGCGTGGAACGTCCTCGGAGGAGGCGGGGTGGGAACGAAAACTGTGTGTGGACGAGGCAGACGCGGTCTAGCGCGTTCTGACGCGTCTCCACAGTCGCGCAATCGACGCGACGCAGCTGACACCCTCACTGAGTGAAGCGCGACTGTCCAATCGCATGACGTAGGCTACTGCTGCATGAAGACGGCACCAGGAAGTGGGGCGCACTAGAAGCAAGAGCGCGCCCAATCCACTTGACCCGCTGAGCCCACTCCAGTCGAATCCCCATCCTCCACAAGCCCAACCCACGCGGCCCGTGCGTGGGGAGACGTGCCGAGCTCGCTTTGGAGATGACACGCTCGTGTTTGCTGCTTGTTATTTGATGATGATGATGGTAATGATGATGATGATGATGATGATGATGTTGTTGTTATTGTTGTTCTTTTTATTTTTGTTGTTGTTGTTGTTGTTTTGAATTGGTAGTGCTTCGTAAGACGACCAAGGACTGCACTGAATATTACTCGACCTCTGATTCACAGGTAACAGCCTGCCAGTCTCTCGGATTTTACATGTAAGTGTAAGAATTCGGCAGTGCCGAGGGGGTCATTTTGCGTTCTTGTCGGCGGAAGTCGTCACCTTTCGGTACAAACCGTATTCTAACGCAACGGCCCAGGCAGCAACAGCGGTGAGAAGTCGAGACTGTGCTGAGAATCTGCTGCGATGACCACCAACACCACTGCCGCCCTCATCATTTTCACGCCGGCTACTGCAGCCTAGACTCATGATCAGTCGTTGTGAAAGGGAGAGAGCACATATCTCGGGGCCCGCAAGCATTGTCCAGCTAGCAGGAAGGACCCAGGGTTCATTGTCGCCGCCCAGGGTCCTGGCACCCAGAGTCATTGGCCATGGACTAACAAGCCTGCCACGTCGGCACGGGCCAAACGGATTGGTGGGCTGGTTGGCTAGTGTGCGTGTGGCATTGCCAGCCCTACTCTTTCTCCCTTCTACTTGTTCTCCTCCATGGCTTGAAACGCACTGGGTTGGAATGCCACAGACATCAGGAGGGACATTGTCACTCATTCACATCAACCCCGATCGGCCTCACATGCATCCACCACATTTGCAGTTGCAGTCACTTGGGAACCCGCGCTCCACTGCAGACCCCAGCAGACCTTGGAACAGGACGTCAATTGATACGAGGGGCCTCATTTGCCCATCATTTTATTGCGTCGGCTATCTCGCCAACACAAGGAATTCCTGGCACTCTTCTTTTGGAGGGGCCTTTGGGGGTCTTTTCCCGATGCACATCTTCCAGGTCTGCCCCGCTATTTTCTGGTAAACCCACTTTCTCTTGCGGTTCGGTCCTGAACCCCGTTGTCTTCTTGTTCCTGCTTGTTGTACTCGGTGTGAACGGAGATCTTTCGTCTTTCGTTTCTCAGACAAAGCAGTTCAACGGTCAGGTTACAAGAAGCATCTCGAAGAACGACCAAGTGTGCACTAGAACCCTTGTCAAATGTGATCAGGCCGGCTACCGAGGCATTGTACTACAGTATGATTCTAGTTCCTTGTCTTTTTGCTTCAGTATCTTGGGCTCCCTGACACGCATGAGCGGTTTTCTTGATTTTCTACGTTTTCCAAATGCATTCGCAGGGTAAGCATGCATTCGATCGGCTTGTTGCTTGTCAAGATCGCTTGAACATACATAGTATAGACCGAATCTTGAATATCCACATGATGGTTCACAGCAGCTGATCAAGGCGCGTATGTCTACTGTTCTGTAAGATGCAGTCTTTTTTTTGGGGGGGGCTGAGCCAGCCATGCTCAACCATGGTATCCCGTCAAGTCTTGCCTTGCTTCCAGCCTAGTGTCCCAAGACTTGTACTCAACCGCAGACACATTGGCTGTCAAAAGGCCATTTATTCCCGTGCTACCCAAGACTATTGCCTGAACAAAGATTTCTGATCCGTTTCTTCGCTCGTCATGCTCATTCCACAAATCTCGGTAACAACTGTGAGTACAGTACAGTTATATGTTGAGCATCCGCTAGAGCGGTAAGGGAGAGCCGATAAGCATTTGTAGAACCCCGTCAAGGTCTCGGCATTCCTTTGTAGGGTCTAGTGCACCTCAGCACAAGATCTTCACTCTTCTCAGCTGGGTGTACTGTTTCATAGCAGTAGTCCTGCCACTGCTGCTCTAGCTTGACTCCGATTGATACTCCATAAAAGTGTACTTGGGCATGTATTCGTACGTAAAGACGATTCCAGCGGCAGCGCACGGTTTCTGTACGATTGTCAGTCACCACTACCATCACCATTAGCAGCAACAGCAGCAGCAATATCACATCTCGATGCAATTTCCATCCCAATCGCAGACTCACTGTGGGTCGGCTTTTGGTTAAGGCCTAAATAGTACGATTAACATGAATGGCTATAGAGTTTGACTTGTTTTTATAAGGTGATCTTAGCAGAGAAGTCACCCATGAACGTCAGGTGGCGAGGCTTAGAGGTAGGTATCGCGCGAGGTTTGAGTTGATTCTTCTACAGTTTTTTGTTTTCTTTGTGATGGTAAATAGAATCATGTCGCTATGAACTAGAATGTGGACGCGTCGCGCTATGATAATCTAATGTCGACAGCTTGATTGTGTATTTGGTGATAAAATGAAGCTGGATTTGACTAGTTTGGTGTCACACAATACTAACAGCCGCAGAAATATGCATGCTGTATTCATCTATACATCACGTCTATTGGTACAACGGAAGATGAAGCACGGAAATTAAAATATGAATACAAGTACTCTTCTTTCAATGACATTTGGACCGGTCCCTCTCAGCTGCCGGCCTTCTCGTATCATGTGTCTTAGCATAGCGGCCTGAATGCCAATTTTCATCAGTGCTTGATGCAACAATATGTATATGCTTTCAACGGTTCCGGGGCTTGCAAGTGGCTGAATAAATGCCGAGCAATGTTGATCAAAGGCTGACGTCGTCTTGATGTGAAGAGCTAAACGCCCAACGCCCTACATATATAAAACACTGAACATCCCCCCCCCCCAAAAAAAAGACGGTGCAAGGCTGGTGTGATAGCCGGAAATCGGTCTAGTGGTGCAGCAATGAACCACCTTAATGGCACAAACGTACCAACCGGGCGGTAGGGATATCGAATGCCTGATGAAAGGGAGTACGCCAGCCTTGGCTAGTATAATGAGTATTGTTATAAAGCGTTGATCTGTTAAATAGCCTCCATTGATTATTCCCCGTCCCTCCCTTGTTGTTGGTCTTTGTTTCAGCAGGTCTGCCGTTGACCCATTGTTTTGCCGATTTGAGACGTTTACTCTTCCCACACCTAAAAGGGAAATTTTGTCTACCGCTCAAGCAGAATAATGCCTAGTTCGAGCTTACGTGGAAGTGCTTTGTTTGAAGGTAGGGTGACCAGCTGTGGCTCACTTCTTTATGCATACGTATATACTGATTCCGTTTCAAAGATCTGTCTCTCTGGATGACATGTATGCAGGGAAGCAAAATGTCAAAGGCTCTGTCTTTACGGCATGTTTGAACATGTTATCCCTACCTATGTACTCACAGAAGGTCATCGCAGAGATCGTTCATCGGGCGGGAGCGAGTAGAAGTGGCCAAATGAATGTGCGGCAGCTAAGCGGGAGATCATCGCAAGTGAATGAGTTTTTACCTGATTGACTGTACTCAAGTGTTCTGTCGATATAATATGGATATCTCCCTACTGAAAGCACAGTGTCAAGACTTGTGGAGCGAGAATCATAGTCAGCGAAACCAATAATCGTCGACGCCAAATTGACTGATGAACAGAAGAGCCTCTGAATTTAATTCCTATGGGGCTCCAGTCTGGCAATCACACATATCAGCAATGTTGTTGTCTAGAATTATCGTATAATCCCTCAGGGCACATCATTTAACTTGGTAGAAACTGCTCGAATTGCAGCCTGTGGATCCTGATGTGATAAATGTGAGCAATTGAAGGAAATCCGTATATTTTATTCGAATTCTCAAAGTTATCCCAGTCACCTTTGCTAAATGTTCGATCTAACCCGCACAATGATGAACATTCACTAAAGTACATAATGGACACGAAAAGAACTAATCTAGCTGAGTGAGCATTGAAGGTGCTAGGTTGGTCAGCTAAAGGCTTTAGCAGCAGGGAAACATTCCGCTACCGCACCTTTATCTCAAATACCGGGAAGATTTCATGTATGTTACAAGGTGTATCGCTCACGTAGTGCAGTCTGTCTCGTTACATGCTCTCGGGTTGATAGATCTGTTTGATAAGGAGGCTGTTATTCTTCATTGTGTGCTGCGCGGTGATATTAAATTAGAGTGAAAGTAATATTGGGAAAATGCAATCACAGCTTCAGATTTCCCCTAAGCAAATACGTACATACATTTACACATATATGTATAAGTATATACATACGAAATTGAATTATATGCCAAGTCAAGAATCGAATGTGAGATCGTCAAGTTGCTTACTTACATTACATTGAACCGAATACAGACTTGATTTTGAGAGCATTATATTCGACGTTATCAGTTCTTGTTTGCCGCAAGATGAGCATTGTAAGATGCAAGACCCATCTCGTTCCTATGTAACATAAATTTTGACATTAGTAGGTGGAAGGACTGATAATTTATACAGCAGCCGGCAAGTTCTCAAGGATGTTAGTGAGAGTTATAATAGTTATAACTGCTCTGTAGGACGAATATCCGAACTTGAAGACGGAGATACTATCATACGAGCACGTCGATCGTTAATTGAGCACCATTGGAAGTCATCAGTCAGTTTGATTAATCACAGGTCGGGTTCGTGATGCAATCCTGGAATAGGAACAATATATGGTTGTATATACGATAAATCCCCTTCATACTCTAGTTTTGTGGCTGCCTGAATTCTGTAGCTGGTAATATCTTCAGATCACATATTATTATCTTATATCGATATCATCCCACATGCCAAATATCCCGAGTTGAAATTGTAGGCAGCCATCAGTAAACCATATCAATACCCAGCTTAACAAGACTTCACCAGAGGATTAAAATCATAATGTAAATCACTACAGGATTACAAACTGTATTATCCGAGGATCCCACCCTTTTATGATACAATGGCTGCCTTGAGTGAATGGTAGTAACTGTGACAACAGCGAATGGCAGTTGTTCATAGAAGTGTCTGAATAACAAAATGCCCAACTCTGCCAGGCTTTCCTCCTCACATCCAGTCTGCCACCCATGTTTATTTCAACTTCCCAACCAGCAAAAGGCCTTCTCTTTTCAACTCCCTCCTTTCTACGCCCACCCATTCGGAGGACAAGAGCAGAACCTCCTATGCACACTCTGAGCTGCACGTTCACGCAGCTCACTTTGTCCACAACGACAAAATTTTGAAGTGAATGATAACGCTGCAACATCTTCATCCCTTTAGAGTCTCCGATCTTTTCACTGAAAACCCACATCTTGATCCGTCGCCATCCACAGAGCCACCGATTCACCTACTTGAGCATTCCTGCTGACCTCTCAGAATATCAGCAGTACCGACGGGCCACTAGTCGACATCCAAATCGCATGACACCATGTCCCGTCAACTTGTACACGCCGACTGGGTGTGCAATTCTCAGCCCACAGCCAAGTGTGACTATTGCAACCTTAAGAAGCCACCCCTCCAGACATGCTTCATGTGCTTTACCAATGTTTGCAAAGACTGCATGGCATCCGGTAGACTGGAGAACCATGTCCACCACCCCGTCTCGGCCGAGGCTACAGCCAACTTCAACTGGAACTTGGAGGATGCTGTCGTGGGGAGCCAAACCAGGGGCAACAGCAAGACCAAGGACAAGGTTCCAGAAAAGGAAACCAAAGCTAAGACGCAAAAGACTAAACCCGAGAGCCAGAGACAGAAAATTGCCGTTGCTCACACCGAGGACAAGAATGTGGGTGAAGCCGTCTCATCATACGGTGAAGCAGAGAAGGGCGAGGAGCACAGTTACGATGAGCAAGTGGCTCCTCTTCAGCAGCAACAGCACAACCAAAACGACGAGCACTCTCACAGTCTTCACAGCCCCGGCCCTGCCCAGAACGTCCATGCCGTTTTCTTTGCTGCAGGGCTTCTTGAAGATCAACAGCAGCAGGAGCAGCAGCAGCAGCAGCACGAGAGGCTCTACGGTCGTCCGTCCCCCGGTGGTCCGCATCTAGCCTGGCACAATGAGAATTGGCGTACTCCTCGTCTCGAAAGGATCCAGATGGGGGAAGAGGAAGATCAGTGGCTCGAGCGCTATAAGCTTGGCATCAATGGATCTGCTCATACCTTTGCGACTGGCCCTCCCGACGCTCCCATGTGGCCCGAAGCAGACCCCAACTACGACATATACCATGAGGCTCAGCAGGCATTGCCGTTTTTGCAGCAGAAGCAGAACCATGAGCAGAATCTGCGATATCCTACATACCGCGATAACATTGTCTTCCAAATAGGCCCCCAGCAGCATCCGCCGTATCCTATTTGTCGCGAGCACATTGTCTCTAAAAGAGGGCCTCAGTACAAACCTGAATCTACGATCCTCTGTCAGCAGCCGGAGCCTCTTGACTTCCTTGATCAAGGAGGTTCAGACCTTGTTTCTCGCCCCTTCTTTGCTTTCAACGCTGATAACAATTCTCAGCTCCATCAGACCCAGGAAGAAGCAGTGCAGGGAGCTCAGCAAACTGGTAACAATGGCTTTGAAAACAATGTCACTAGCCAAGCTGGCCGGCAAAGCAGCGAAGCGACCGGCAAGCAGAGAGCTGCTGATGCTGGTGAGGATTGTGAGAATGACGACAAGAACAATGTTATTGTCCGGCTTGGCCGCCGAAGGCATGAAGGAAGTCTCAAGGAGACAAGAGCTGTTTTTTGTCGCATTCTCAAAAAGCGTGGACTGGTGTTGGATGATATTCATGATGTTACCAACCCCACCACACATGCAGCCACTTCTGGTACAAATGAGTCAGACTTTTCCAAGAAGCGCCAACGTCAAAATAATATTGCATACCAAGCATCGCCCCAGGCTCAGCTGGTTCAGTCCAATGGTCGTGCTGCTACTTCTGGTTCTGGTTTCGGTTCTGGTTTCGGTTCTGGTTTCGGTTCTGGTTTCGGTTCTGGTTTCTTGTTTGGTTTGCCTGAACCTGCCACTGCACCTACAACAGAGCAGGAAAAACAAGAAGTCCTGCAGGCTGCTACTGCACTGATGAGAATGTACGCGCAGGCCAATGAAGCCCAGTGTACCATGGAAAACAAGGACCTGGAGGACACCAAGGAAACTGAGTACATGGAGGACATTGAGGACACCGAGAACAGCGATGACCCCGACTACATCGAGGACACTGAAGCCTCTTCCGAGTCCGAGGACTCTGAGGACATGGAGTAGGCAGCGATGCAGACGTGGACGTTCTCGGTTTTTGTTGTTAACGCAATAGTACCAATTGCTTTCCTCTCTCTTTCAGCCATGATCGATTGGTTTCTTTTGAGAGAAAGGGCTCCAGCACTCTTCAAGAACTGAGCACTGTGAGACAAGAAAGAAGGTTAGTCTACAATTTCCTTTCTTTTCCCTTGTTTTAGAGAGTGGACAGGCCACTAATCTCTTATTCATGGTGGCTGAGAAACTTACTGACGTTGACACTTTACAACAGCGCTGATTTGCCTTCTGAGGCTTGACCTGGATAATCCACTGGATCTGTGGATTGGTCTGATTGACGGGCTTAGTTTGATTGATAGACAGACGGATGGATGGAAAAAGTTCACTGCTTTGACTGAGGCGACAGACCTTGATTGACAGCGGTCTAGAAAGGGAGTAGAAAGGAAGTCTATGGTGCACTAGTGTGCATTTGGGGAGAGTCAGCTAAGCGAAGCAAGTCAGGAACCGGGACATAGAAATGACAAAGCTGTTTACCTGAGACAATGAACAATCAAAGCTGTCTGAGTTCAAGTTGAGTGAAAAGTGTGTACACATACCTTTGTCACGATATTCAAAGGTAGAAGGCCCTGCCGCACCTTGTTTTTCAACTTCTCTGTGAATTATGGATTGACTACTGCAGAAAAGATGCCAAAAGCCTGTGGGACTATCTGTACTCACTACATGCTTGCTGTTCACTCTTTACGCGTGACCATTTCTCAACACCATCTCAATCAACTTTTCCTTCTCAGCACTGCTCTGCACGAGGTCCCAGAATGCGCCGGTGCCATCAAATGCCTCTTCGTCTTCATCTTCATCCTCATTCGCGTCTCTGTGCACCTGCTCATCGTCATTGACAACCGCCTTCGTCTTCCCGTTGCCATTTCCATCCTCCTCCGCCTTATCCGCAGCTCTCTTCTCATCCCGAGCCATGCCTCGCTCAAGCAGCTCCCTCGGCGTCCCCATCTCAGCCATCCGTCCCTTCTCCAGTACAAGGATCTTGTCAAAATCTGCCACGGTACTCAGCCGGTGGGCAATAACGAGCACTGTGCACCCAGCAGCGGCAAATGAGTCACGCAGACTCGACTGGATCGCCGCGTCGGTTGCCCGGTCGACAGCCGACGTGGCTTCGTCCATAATGACAATCTTGGGCCGCGTCAAGAGGGCCCGCGCAAGACATACCAGCTGCCGTTGGCCCTGCGAGAGGTTGCCGCCGCCCGCAGAAATCTCCATGGACAGGTTGTTGAAGATATCGGTGCTGTCTCCAGTAGTGCTTGAGTCAGTGTCCAATTGCTCGTCTACAACAAGGGTTGTGGCAATGGTCGCTGAGGGTGCAGCAGCAGCGTCGGTGATCTCAATCGAAGGAGCTGGAACTCCAGCTCCTGTGACAGACGGAGGCACAAGCGCTGTTTCGGTCGATACGATGGTCTCTTCGTGTGTTGCAACGCCAACAGGCGTTTCGGATCTCGAGATCTGTGTTTTTGCAAGGTGTACGCGCTGCAGTGTTGTTTGTATTTCATCATCGTCCCGGATGCCCTCCATATCCAGGTTTGACCGCAACGACCCAGAGAATAGGAATGGATCCTGGGGAATGATGGCAAGACGGCTTCGCAGATGCGCCAGCTTCAGCTCAGCAATATCAATGTTGTCAATCCGGACAGAGCCCTTTCGTGGCTTGAGCAGGCGGAAAAAAATAGAAGCAAGGGTACTCTTGCCAGCGCCTGTGCGACCAATGATTCCAATGCGCTCTCCCGCTTTCACAGTAAAGTTGAGTCCCTTCAAAACTGGTGGTAGGGTGTCCTTGTAGGCAACGGACAGGTCTTCAACCTCGATCCGACCTTCAGTCGGCCATGCTGCTGGCGCGTCCTTGCCGTCCTGGGGCTCCGTCTCGATCTCAGAGTACTCAATCACACGCTCTGCTGCGTTGAAGCTGAGCTCAATCGCGGTCATGCTTTGCAGAAATCCCGACAATCCTGATGAGTATCTCAGTGCAAATGTAAGACTAAATCCGGCAAGGGCAGCGTCGACATGGCCGCTCACGGCGATCATGGCAACAATTGCGACAAAGATGGCCCCAAGCATTGACAACCTGAAGCTCATCCACCTGCTAGACAACGTTTGCGCCCAGGAAGCCTTGTTGGAATTATCGATAAGTGCATACCTACGAAGAAGAAAGTCAGAGTCAAATCAGAAAACAAGTTGTTACAGAGCAAGAAATCAAACTTACATGCGGTTCATGTAGAAGTTGGTGCGCCGGAAGGCTCGTATGGTCGAGAGGCCGGAGAGCACAGAGCCAAACTGATCGTATATTGGGGAGTTGGAAACGGCGTTGATTCGCTTGATTTCCCTGGCGACTTGGATATAAGTATTGGCTATGCGTCCATAAAAGACCAAGAGGGCAATTCCGGCAAAGATCACATAGCCGGATACCGACAAGGTTGCGGTAATCGTGACTATTAGCGAGAATATGCTCGACATAAAACCCCCAAGTTCGCTAGGAAGGCGACGATCGACCATAATCATGTCCGTGGTAAAGCGGTTCATGATTCGTCCTGAAGGATTCGTGTCGATCCAGCTCAGTGGTGCCCTAAGGATGGCGTTTGTCATTCTTTCGAATAAGACCTGGGATGTTCTCAAACCGATGGTCGTCATGGTGAGAGATTGTGACACCTGCCTGGAAGTTAGCATGACAAACTAATCAAAAGTCGAACAGTCAAGAATTGCTCGATTGGCCACAGGCAGAAGTCAGACTAACCATTGCGAGAAGCTGCATGATATAAAAGAGAACTGACAATCCGATCCAAAATGCAACTGAGTGGCCTTGAACGACCACAGCGTGGAAAGGTACCTTGAAAGGCTGAACATCAAGGTACGACACCCCTTTGTAGGAGGACTGCATGAACAAGTGGTGATTTTCTTCTGAAGAAAGAGCAGAGAAATCTGATGTCTCCTCAGTCGAAACACTCTCCGTGAGAGATTTAAAACTCCATACTCTTGCTAGGCTGGAGAGACCGCCAGCCATAATTGCGAGAAGGACGACCAGCCACAGGAATGGAGCCCGACCGGCTTTGAGATAAGTCTTGTAGACGTTCCACTTGACACGGCCAATCTCGCGCTTCTCTTCGTCGGCTTTGGCTGGTGCCTTTGGCTGGCGTTTTGGGGCGTCTTCATTGAAAGTAAGTGTGCTTTGTTCTGAAGAGACCTGGTCTTGGGATCCTGCTGTGCTTTGAGCGGCGCTAGCCTTGTGAAGCGAGGGGCTTTTGGAGCCACTGGCAGTGGCAACAGTCGTATCAGGTCGAGTGAGGAGTTCGGCGCTCTCGACCCGGCCTTCATGTAGGCGGACAATGTAACTGGCTTTGGACAGACACAGTTCTGCGTGATGTGTAGCTAGGATTCTGGTTCGTCCTCTTGCCAACTCTCCGCCCAATGCGAGGTCGACCATGGACCGACCGACATGCGCGTCAACGGCGGAAAGAACGTCATCAAGGATGAGGATGCCGGCACGAGAATATAAGGCTCTTGCGAGCGCAACACGCCAGCGCTGGCCGCCGCTTAGGGTGACACCCTTTGGGCCGACTTCGGTTTGGTCCCCGTCAACCAGCAAGTCAACGTCCTTCTCCAGCGAACAGGCGACCAAGACCTTTTGGTAGCGGGATTCGACAAACGGAAGGCCGAAGGTGATGTTGTCCTGGACTGTTCCTGTTTCGATCCACGGTGTTTGAGAAACAAAGGCTGTGAGCGAGGGTATAAGCCACTCATCTTCAGGGATAAATTTAACATCATCAAGCTGCTCTTCTGGTGGCGGTGTTGGTACCCGAACCGATCCTGAGATGAGCTGCACTTCGCCTAGGATTGCTGCCAAAAGCAGCGATTTTCCGGAGCCAGTTTTGCCAGCAACCACGGATAGTTTGCCTTCAGGAAAGCGGATCGAGATCTCTTGCAACATGGAGCGTGCCTCGGTGGGCTGAGAGGCGCCTTCTCCGCCCATTGTGTCCTCTTTTCGGGGCCACGCCACGGTCGCCTCTTCGAGGACTATAGCATCTCCTGGAACCGAGACAGGCTCCTTGTCAGGCTGGTTTAAATACTTTTCGAGTCTGACGCAGCTCGTCCAAGCCTCCATCATATAGACTTGGAGCAAGGGCAGGAGTGCAGTTGCCGAAGAGAGTTGATCAAACAGTCCAAGAGAGGCGAAAATGACGGAGGCCTTGATGTTGCCGCCTTGTTCCCATGCATACACCGACTGAGCAACACAAGCAAGTAAGAGAGGCCCAAGATTGACAGCAAGGATTACAGCGCACATATACAGCGACGTTTTCCAGAACTGACCTAGCTCGGCTTTTCGGCTTTGCATAATTCTATCCTCCCAATACTTCTCAAGAGCGGAATACTTGATTTGACGCATGCCCTGCAGCGCCTCGGTGAGAAGATGGATCTTGCCGTCTCGATACCTCATGAGGCCACTATCGGAAACCAGAAATCAATATAGGACGCGACTTTTGAGTTCTTGAGCGTATTAAATCTAGAACACTCTAGTAAACAAGAGCAAACTTACAATTGGATCGCGGCATATTTCTTGGACATCCATGTATTTATAGGCGCGGCGAGTGTCGCCGAAGCAAGACCGGCAACAACAGCTTTCCATCCTAGCAAAGTGATCAGAAAACCACCAGCAAGTACAAGCTTGACAACGGCCTCAGGAAGGTAATACTATTTCATATTAGAATCATATTAAGTAAAATAAACGGGAACGATAACCCACTTTCCGCAGACGGTTATCAGAGATCGAAAAGGGATCAATCAGTCAACGGAGCAAGCAGGAAAGAATACCAACATTATATGAACAAAACATGGTCACCCGTGACGAGTCCAGCTTCATATGGTTAATGACAGATTGCCGAACCTCGTTCAACTTTTTCGGGTTCGGCTTGGCGTCTGACTTGCTGCTCTTGTCTTTGCCGTCCCCAGCCTGAACAGCATTTGTATTATCGCTTTTCTCGTCTTCGGTCTTGGCCGGCGGCATGGCCGCTTCGTGCTCGTTGAGTGCTTTATGGAACACCAGTGTCTGAAGCACCAGAGACATGGGCGCGACAAGGCGACTGTATGTCCACCAACTCATGACACTGCCCACGATATTATCCAGGACCAGACTGAGAAAGAGCGCGAGGACCCATGGCAAGTTGGATGACAGCCCGGACTCTGGTGTGCTCGCCTTTTCAAGTCTTTGCAGCAAGTTGTACATCATGTACTGCGGGAATAGGGACAGAACTGCATCGATAAAGACCAGACACCATTGTTGTGCCAGCTCGATCCAATGAAATTTAAAGAGCTTCCACCACAGCCGTCCCTCAACCTTTTGTTCGTTGAACATGCGGTGAAGGTTCGAGGAGCGGTTCAAGTAATCGAGCTGCGGTAAGTCCCCCATCTCTATACGCCGCAGCTTCGCTATATCAAAGACAGGACGATTCCAGGTAAAGGAGATTTTGGATAGCAACGAGACCGTGAATTGTTGGTCGACCACAGTCCCATTATGGTAGACATCTGGCCTTCGCGGGACAAGCCCCAGAGCGAAGAAGGCCACGAGCGCAGCGATAACCTGCATCAGCCAACATAGTGCTTGGGCAAAGTGGCGGGAGTCTCCGTGAGAGTTCAGCAGACCATCAAGCTGGCTTCTATAGACAAGAGATGCGAAGTTGAGCACCGCACCAACGAGCGCGCAGTTTGCGAGCCGGCTTTTGGCCGTATAGTCGCCTCTGGGCGGCAGAAAGACGGATTGAAAGAATAGAAAACCCTAAGCATTCCCGTTAGCGAATCATGGGGCGGTCAGAGTTGAGATCAACAAGAAGCAGTACGCAGTACCCACCCACGCAATAACATCAGCCCAGCTACCCAAAAAGGCAAGGAGACCGGAATTGGTTCCGGCTGGAGAGTCTATCTGCTGCTGCAATAGCACAGCAGCCACAATTGCAGCTGCAAGGCCCAGGGTGGAGCTGAGCCATGCGACAACCCGGGAGGGCAAGTCAGAGTACGCTTGGGTGGATTCCTCGGTGGCTTCCCCGTCCAGGTCTTGGTAGAAGCCTGTCAGCGTGTCGTAGCCCCTCGCCTTGAGACGTCTTGTCCTGACGACCAGGTGTACGGCGGTGGGAACAGTGAGAGCCGCGACGAGGACGACTTGTACGCCAGCCACCACCGCCCTCAGGTCATCATGTGCCGGCATCTGGCATCTGTCAGCCCCGTGGTTCAGCTGGCTTCTGCTCGAGACCGAGACGCTTCAGTCTCTTGAATAAACAAGGAGTGACCAAGCAACTCTGAACAGAATGCTCGAGCAATGGAAAGCCTTCAGAAAAGAGGGGGAAAGCTGGCGTTCGCAGCTCGACTGGTCAATGCAAGGAAGCAAAAGCACAGCACGCCATGCAGTTTCCAACAACCTGCAAAGGAAAGGTCGCAGTCGCTATGCTAGCAATGGCCTGGGAATTGGGCACAAGAGCGGATGTTTGCAAATTTTGGGTTGGTGAATAGGAGGTTTGTTTGCAGAGCGGTCGTCGGTGAGAGGTGAGCAAAAGTGTCAGGGCGAGACTGAGCCGTGCAGCCAGTGAGTGGTTCGAGGTACTCGGTGTGTAACAGCTGGAGGCCACTGTTGGGATTGGCGCTACTGGAGTTCAGCCCCCACTAAACTGCAACCCTCTCAGGCGACGTACAGCGGGCACCGATGTGCACAGGTGCCAGCCGCTGCCACCATACGTCAGCCTTGTGACGGCGTCATGCCTAATCATTTGTTTTGAGCGTCTGTTCTTGTTGGAGAATGCGCATCTTGAGAATTGGTAGCAAAGGCTTTGCATCACATGATGAGACAGTGCTTCAGCTAAGAACATTGGATTGCATGGTGTGATTTACTCATTATGCAACATATTATCAATTTTTCGCCAAACGCCCGAGCAGGCCTATTCTCGAGGAAATACATGATTGGAATGCACTCAGCATAGTGACACCAAGCCGACTAGCCGACTAGCCGTTCACGACAACGCCGCCGTTGCAGTGGATCGTCTGTCCGCTGATGCAACTGCTGTCGGCACTGGCCAAAAAGACCACACAGGTCGCAATCTCACTGGGCTGCGCAGGCCGTCCCATGGGTGAGGTAAACTCCTTTTGTGCCTGCTCATTCATGGTTGCTGGAATGAGGGGCGTCCAAACAGGACCAGGAGCCACAGCATTAACACGAATACCCTTGCTGACGAATTGGTTGGACAGTCCCCGGGTAAATGAAATAATGGCACCCTTAGTCGATGTGTAGTCTAGTAAATCAGGCCGGCCGATGTAGGCATTGATCGAGGCATTGTTGATGATGGTGCTTCCATATGACATGTGAGGAAGAAGGTACTTGGACAGGTAGAACATGCTGTGAATGTTGGTGTTGAAGGTGTGCACCCATTGGTCCCTAAAACCGTGTCAGATCAACACTTTCTCCCCGGTATACTCTCGCCCTAATGTTGAGCTGAGCAATCAAGGCCACTTACTCGGGAAGATCCTTGATGTTCTCGACCATCATCTGGAAGGCAGCATTGTTGAAAAGGATGTCGATGTGGCCATCAAAAACCTTGATGGCCTCGTCGGCCAGATTCTTGCAGCCTTCCTGTTTGGCGAGATCTGTCGAGAAGAGGTGGCACTTACGGCCGCGGCTCTCGACACTCTTCTTGGTTTGTTGCGCGTCCTTCTCCTCGTCGGGCAAGTAAGCAATCAAAACATCTGCGCCCTCTTCCGCAAACAGCAGCGCAGAAGCCCTGCCAATGCCCGAGTCACCGCCTGTGATCACCGCCTTCTTACCCTTCAGCTTGCCAGCTGCAAGATAAGGCACCTTCTCGCCCTCCTTGTTTCCTGGAAGAAAGGTTCTCTGGGGGTCAGGGTCGGGCATGTCATGTTCCTTGCCAGGGAATTTTTGGTCCGTCACAGGGATGGTGTGTCCTGCAATTCCATGTCAGCCTTGCGATCAGTAGCTCAGCCTGTTTTTCAGTTGTTTTCCCAAGCTGTTTTTGATATTGAAGTCAGACATACCTGACTTGAACTGGTCGGTCATCTTGTAGTCTTAAGCAACGTGAAGCCCGGGAGAAGTGTAATTTGGGAGAATTGTAGAGGTGGAAATTGGCAATTCGCGGCACAAATTGTTTTGCAGAGTGATAATGAGAATCCAAAGATGTTGAATGAGTTTTCCTTTTTTTTTCCTTTTTTTTTTCCATTTGTGCTTTGCTCTTTTATCTGCGAAAAAGGCAGCGTGGAATGTTCTCTCAAGAGCCGCAGTTGCCTCATCCATGACGCCATGAGCCGACGCAGAGGGAAGCGCATCACGACGTCATATTGAAGTCTCGACCTTATAATTACACCCCACTGTCTTGGTACGTAGTAAATATATGTATATATATACACATTCACCATGACGTTCGGAAAGGGGAGTCGCCGACGAGATATTCTGTAAAATGAATTCATCGCGCGATGCAACTGGTCTTCCCTTGTTTACACAGTCAACATGCTACTGGTGAGTCGTAACTCGCATGCAACTCGAACTCCAACGCCACCCAAGATCAATCGTCTGAATGCCTATGAAGTTGAAAGCAATCAAAATTCCTGGAGGTTCTACCTCACCTTTAATTTGATCAGACTCAAATCATTACAGCTTCCGATTGTTCGACAACTGTGCCTGTTGAATAAATAATTACGCATTATCAGAACAACGTATCCGGTGAACTTGTTAGTGTGGCTTGGTCCTGAAAGACAGTGCAGCCAAGAAATAATTGCAACCTAAGGTACTAACCACGACAGCACAATCCTCCTTTTGGCATTAGTAAGATACTGTTGCAATTGGTATTCGATATCACTTTTGTAGTATGCCACGCCATTTGCACCATCCCAAAAGGCCTTCCAGTTTTTGTAATATCAGCAACCCACCGCCCAGGTTTTTATTTTCCAGTACCGTCCCATGCCCTCGATTTCGCAGCCTTACCACCGGACTTCCATTTCCAAACGTGCCCGCCAATCCAGCGTCAGACATGTTGCACACGTCTATGAGCATTCTGCCCAGTCATCAGTCCGAAGTCTTTGCACGTTTGCCAACCGGAGACCCTGAACCGCTGCCCTGGAACCCTCTTTTCTTGAAATCCGGAGGCATGTTACAAGCTTGAGAGTACCTGTCGCTTGGTTCTAGAGTCGGCACCTGATGCTTGCTCACTGGCCAACCGCTTGAGTCCTGCATCAATGCCTGTATATCCATTAGTCGCGGTACATTGTGTGCGTCTTGCTGGGAAAGCTGAACAGGGTTGTGCTGCCGCCGTCGTTGTGGAAAATGATGAAAAAAGGCAGGGTTACCGTAGAGTGTCTGCACTGGCGCATACAAGGACTGCGAATCAAACAAATCGCGGCTCAGGGTTGGGTCAGAGTCTAGCAGAGCCGGTGTCGCATTTGCCATTGCACTATACGGCGGGTTCGGAAAGTGTGCTTGCTGGAATGCTGGTATTCGCTGCAAAGGCTGTGGGTTAAAAGAGAAAGGGGTGTAGTCAGTTGGCGCAGGCTGTAGCTCGCGCGTCATCAGCATCTCTGGCGCCACAGTACCTGTAGTCTGTTGCATAGGCGCAGCCCACACCGGCTGTTCAAATGGCGAGCTTAGTTCGGGCTGGCTAGATCTCAACGTGGATGCTTCGAAAGCCTCGGTGAGAGAATCAGCTCTTCTTGGCATTACAGGGCTAAGGTCCGCCGGCTTCTGAGCTTGAGTGCTGAGGCTCGAATCTCGTCGACCAGAGTCAGTGCGATCGGTGGTTGGAATCGTAACCGCAGCCTGCGCCGTGGTCGTAATCGCGGTCTGCTGACTAGCATGCTTTGCCGGGACAAGGCCACTAGTCATTCGCAAGAAGCTCTCCTCGTTGGCGGAAAGTCCCGAAATGTAGCGCTCAGGATGGGCGCGTCTGATGTGCTCCTGTATAGAACGGAATCGTTTATCACCAAAGCAGCGTTTAGGACAGGTGGACCCATCCGGCATAAGCAACGGACATGAAATGGTCTCCGGCTTTTCGACCACTTTAGAGATACGGGTTGTCAGCAGACTCAATCTTGGAGCCAGGCAATCTGCTATGCGCTTTTACCCGCTACTCAAAAACTCGTGCAGCTTGCGCAAGGCCGGCCTTGACCATGAAGCTTCCTTATGACAAATAACGCGATGGGGGCAATTTGAGGCTTGACGGGAGGGATGCCTTTTTGAGAAGTATGGACTCACTAATGCGGAAGCTGGCCTCGTTGGCAGGAAGGTTGGGCACAAAGTGCTCTGGGTGCGTATCTCGGATATGGTCCTGAATCGACCGGTAAGGCTTTGAACCTGTACAACGCGTGCCACAGGGAGATCCGTCGGAATGAGGTATGGGGCAAATGACGCCCTCGGTGTTCACCATGGCCTGGAAGCTTTCTTCATTCGCCGGCAAGCCAGCGATGTAACGGTCCGGATGCGCACGGCGTATGTGCTCCTGAATCGAGCGGTAGGGCTTCGCCCCACTGCATCGCTTGCCACAGGACCTTCCATCTGGATCGTGAAGGGGGCAAATGACCACTGGTACCCCACTGAGACCGAGCATGCTAGGTGGAGACTGAGGCGCCTCGGAGTGGTTCGACGATGCCTGGGTCAGGGGCGATGGAAGTCCATTCTGTTCAGAATTGGCAGAGGTGGCTCGGCGGTGCCCCAAGGCTGCGGGTGCAATAGCTGACAGCAAACTGAGATCTCCATTCCCCGCGGGGTTGGACCGATCCAGTGATGCCGGAGAGATGTAATGGTTGACAGTATTCTGTTGGCCAAAGGGAGCAGCAGCAGGCGATTTGCATTGCAAGTGAGTGTCATCGTGGGGTGAGAAGGTAGCAGAAGCAAAGAGCGACGCATAGTCTTGGGGCTGTAAGGACACTGGCAACTGGCCATCGTCTTGCACAGCTAGTGCTGCCGCCAAATCTCGATGCTGATGATATGCCATACTCGACTGCTGCTGCTGCTGCTGCTGCTGCTCGGGCTGTAGGCCATCTGTTTTTTGCTGAAATAACAGTGCGAGGGCGTCGGTGGTGAGACCTGAGGTGGCGCCGTTGGGGGACGGATGCTTTTCTCTTAGCTCTGCAGCGGTGGTCATGAGTGAGCCAAAGTTCTCCGTGCTGGCCAAGTTGCTGATATTGTAGGCCGCCTCGGTCATGTCACGGGGATACCCAGCAGCAGCCATTGCAATTAGCATGTGTCTTAAGTCCTCCTCGGCCACAGCTGAGTCGGGCTGAAGTAGGGTCTGAGGGTCGCCATCCTCCACTTCTGGAGTTGGCGGCAGAGTGGGCATGAGCTGGTCGAGTGTTTGTACGAGAAGGGCCATGGCTGGCTCCTTGTTGTTGCTGTTGATGTTGCTGCTGTTGTTGCTGTTGCCGTTGTTGGTATTGTTATTGTTGTTGCTGTTGTCAGTCTTTTCCGTTGACTTGAGCACTGAAAGGAAGTGCACAAAGTGACGTTTGTACGCATCCATGGCAGCCGAGCTGGGCTTTGCAGAGATGACAGAAGGATCCTTTGATGGCTGAACACTGGACAAAGCATCATGGAGTTGTTTGCTTGCCTCGTCGTCGGCAAGTGGGGGGATGATTTCGGGCCATGTTGTCGCTTTCCCATCGCCTGCTGGCAGAGGCGCGTCGTACGTGTCTGCGTTTTCCATCTCCAACGGCCCCGATATCGCCTCAAACTGCCTGCTTCAGTGGGCCATACTTTAAAAAGAGCTTGAATGAGAGGACATGGGGTAGTATCGTCGAATTGGATGTCGGCTGGCTTAAATGGCTCTGGGGGAGAGCAGGTGCAAGATGCCAAGTGCGATTGTTGGGACGTTGACACTAAGCCTGGACGTGGGCGTGTGTGGCATTTTAGGCATGTAGTCACTCACTGTGTGGCACGGGCCCCCCGGCTGTCTGCGGTACTGAGGTACCTACGGTGTCCACCTGTCTGGGGCTGGCCCCCAGGTATCTTGTACCCGCAACTGCCGTTTTGTAGAACTCCCTGGCGGCATCAGCCCACTGCGCCAGGCTAGCCCAATGACGATACTTTCTGCCGCGCACTTTTCCATTGGCGGTGTTTTCAACAGGAATGGGCTCATGCTTTTGGCCCCGTCGTGCCGCATTGCTCAGGAACGCAAGGCTGACAGGAGCTAAGGAATTCATTTGACCAAGTTAGCGTCCTGTCAATATAGCTTCAGTTGCTCTTTTGCACGCATTCTCTCTAGCTGCTGCTGTCATGCCGTCAACACGCCCAGAAGTTGACCCATCATGACAGTTTGATTGAGACTGCATGTGCAAGCTGTTGTCCTGAAGGTACAGCCTCATTCTCTTCCGGCCATTCAGCTGCAGCTGATCCTTTCCGACATTTATAGCAAATCCTTGTCTCCTTGGGCAATTTGTTGCATTCGGTCTAGAGGTTGACGTTCATGGGTGGCCGTTCCAGGCCTGAGGTAATCAGCCACGGGTGCAATGCATCTATATCCACGGACCTGACACGAACTTCCCACATTGGCTTCCCGCTCTGGAAAGTACCATCACAGCTGCACCGCTAATGAGCAAGGAAGATGGACGAAAAAAAAAAGTTTGCATTTGAGACCTGAAAGATTGATGTACACTCTACGAACCCTGCGAGATTACTCCAGTCCCATCTTCCTTCCACTTTTCTCTACTTCGCCGATGCGAGTAACACTGGAATCTGGTGTAAATCTAGGCTTGATCATCATCGTACACCCGGCCTTCTCTCTATCTTTCCCCGCCCAGCTGAGGCCCTGGGCAGAAGTCGCCGAGTCAAACCCTCCGCTGTCATTTTTCAGTGCCGCGTAGTAGTGTTGGTGGGCGGGTCATAGACAATCTTCCTGGTCTTGAGCCACGCCCACTTGTACTTCTTGACCCAGACGCTTGCAGCAAACAGAATCGAGGACACAATAAGCACTTGCATACCATACTTCTTGCGTTGATCCATCTCGGGCTCGGCGGCCCAGTTGAGGAACTCGACAACATCCTTGGCCATCTGTGACGTGGTGGCGGGGGTCTCGTCCTCGTACTCTACCAGACCGTCATAGAGAACACGAGCCATAGCGATACCAGTTCCAGGGAAGTAAGGGTTGAAGTTCAGACCAGCACCAACGGAGGCACCTGCTGGGGGCTCCTCGGGGTAGCCGGTCAGCAGGGAGAAGATATAGTCGCAGCCACCGTGACGAGCCTTGACAATCAAGGACAGATCCGGGGGCAGGGCACCGTTGTTTGCGAATCGAGCAGCCTCGTCGTTCTTGTAGGGTGCAGGAAGGTAGTCGGACAGCTTTCCAGGACGCTTCTCGATCTCGCCCTGGTCGTTAGGCTCGTTGTCGAACTCGTTCTCCTCAGCAATGGCCTTGGCCTCGTCGACGGTCAGAATCGACCCAACCAGGGCTCGGTACGGGACTCTGCTGAGAGAGTGGCAGGAAGCGCAGACTTCCTGATAGACTTGGAATCCACGGCGCAGGCTAACACATGTTAGCGGGTATGGCCCGAGCATACAAAGAGGATCGGACTGTACTCACGCTTGGTGGTCAAAGGTCTTGAACCACTGCTGGTGCACCCAGGGGTAGCTTGTGGCATGAAGACTGCAACATTCATAGCAGGTCAGTATTCTGTTGTTTCTGTGTAGGATATCCGAAGAATCCCGAAGCCCGCCATCGCTTTAGGCACACGGCCCAGGCAGTTTGGACTGGCTGTTGCACGTTCGATATAGTCCCAACAAGGGCGACTTACCCTTCTTCGGCAGGCGTCATGGCGAAAGCATCCGATCCGTAAAGATGGTAGTACCATGCGATAGAGCCGGCAGCCACCGCAGTCGAGGCGGCAGCAGCAACGTTGAGGCCGCGGCTCTGGGCAGCATTGACGTTGGTCGATGTGGAGGCGGCGCGCTACAAACAGGAAGAAGCCCATTAGCCACCGTACAGACCACGGTATCGTCGAGAGAGGGACGTGTCAATGGCGAGGAGGACATCGGGCGGTATCACTCTTCACATGCTCCTCATCCTCTTTGACCAGTGGCGGCAGAGAGGGACAAACTGTCTCGTACCTTGGCAAAGTTGATGGCGCCATTTCGTGCCCCGGCGGCGGCGCGCATCGAGCGCAGGCTAGACCGGGCAAACATCTTGAGCAAACTGCTGCTCAGGATCAATCGGTGTCGCAGGGTGTTGACTGAGGTGGATACGGCTCCCAATGCCTGGCAGGAGGTCGTCAAAAGGTGCTAGAGACAGTAACGTTGATGAGGTTCCAGCAGCAAGCTTCCTTCAAAGTTGTTCGAATCCCGGCCTGCTCCGAGTTGGTAGCCTGGCCAATCAGACCGGGGCTATCTCTAATTTAGCGTGATGACTCAGCGGAGCCAATGTCAGACATGTCCTCCCGCAAGCTTGGGCAGGCAAGCCTTGGACGACTCATTAAGTAGATTCCGTAAGCAGGCGTCTTGCTGATTTAGGTATGTACTTGCCTCTATACAACGTCCAACCGCGTCTTGATACGTAATAGAGTCCGTCACGTTATTTGCAGGAAATATCCGTGGATTTATAGAATTCTCGAAATTACATGTGCAACTCGAAAACGCTAGGAAACACCCAGGAGAGCAAAAGCAAAAGAAAAACCACATGTGCAGCTGAACGCCGCGTTCAGTGCATGACGAAGGCGATCACCATATGCGGGAAAGGGGCACACTCGCTGCGAATGACATTGGTATGATGATTCCATCATGAACAATCAAGCAAATATTTTCAAGTGTGGCTACGCTATCTGCATTTTTTTTTATCCCTTGCTTTTTCCGCCTGTTTGTTAGCGCCAGAAAGCAATCTTGCGAGCATGAAAACACAATCTAAAGTTCTTCAATGGCCTGCAATTGAAGCTTCCTCAAGGATAGGGGGCGTGAGGCCGAGGATGCAGTGGAAGGTGCACAAACTAGGCACTGCTCTCCTTCGAGCTACTTTGGCTAACAACTGTCCTTCTCTTCTTCACAGCCTGTGCAAGTGTTTCCAGAACGGATTCGGTGTCTTCCCAACCAATGCAAGCATCGGTTATGCTCACACCGTACTGCAGACCGTCCTTGCCCTCCTTGGGAACCTTTTGGCTGCCTAATTGGGGAGTTAGCAACTACGAGATCGTAGGAAGAGTTTGGGTCAGACCAACCTTCGTTAATGTTACTTTCGATCATGACTCCCATGATGCTGGTCTCGCCCTTCTCGATCTGCTCTGCTAGTGTAGCAGCGACCTTGGGCTGGTTCTTGTGGTTCTTGAGCGAGTTTCCGTGACTGCAATCTACCATCAACCTGTCCCGAACTCCTGACTTTTGCAGTGCCGCCTTTGCTTCGCCAATGCTCTTGGCATCGTAGTTTGTTCCTTTGGTGCCTCCCCGCAGGATCACGAAGCAGTCATCATTGCCGACTGTACCAACAATAGCCACTACACCGGGCTTGGTGACCGACAGGAAGTGATGAGGGTGCTTGACAGCTCCTATAGCATCAATTGCGACACCCAAAGAGCCATCTGTTCCGTTCTTGAAACCAACCGGGAACGACAGACCACTTGCCAGCTCTCGGTGCAACTGACTCTCTGTCGTTCGAGCGCCGACTGCTCCGCACGACAAGACGTCAGCCAAGAACTGAGGCGAGATAGTGTCCAGCATCTCGCTAGCAATAGGCATGCCCTTGGAGGTCAGGTCGACGAAGAGCTGCCGTGACAGGCGTAGACCCTTGTTGATGTTGAAACTGTTGTCGATATCTGGGTCATTGATCAGACCTTTCCAACCCACGGTCGTGCGCGGCTTCTCGAGGTAGGAGCGCATCACAATCAACAGCTCGTCCTTATGCTTTTCCTTCTCTTTCAGCAGCATGTCGCAGTACTCGAGCGCAGCCTTGGGGTCGTGGATCGAGCATGGACCGATAATGACCAAGAGGCGCTCCTTTTCATCTGTGCCCTGTACCACGGCCGCGACCTCATTGCGACTGTCAACGACGGTTTGCTTTGATGCTTTGGTCTGGGGAATTTCATGTTGGAGCAGGTCAGGTGGCGTGAGCGGGTTGTAACCGCGAACTGAGAAAGGCGGCCATTGTTAAAACGAGCATTCAAAATGGAAAAGAGGCAGATACGAGCGGGGAGGAGCGGAGGTCAAGTCTTACTGCGCCAATCCTCACTGTCGGCCTTGTTGCCGACGTTCTTGTTTTCAATATAGAAGGACTATGGCCGGCGCAATTGAGTCAGCAGAAGAAGCTCAGGAAATGGGACCTTTGCTGGGAAGCTATGGTGGGGCTCCCAGCCAACGTACCGACATTGTGACGCGCGAGCACTGCCAATAGCTTGAAGGGTTCCAGCTGGCAAAGGGAAGTCAATGGATTATCGCGTCACGTTGTAACAGAGAAATAGGTGAAGAGAATGGCAAGATCCTTCAGAAGTAGAGGGAGCGACCGCATTAAACAAAAAGTTCGAGGGCAGGACTGTCAGGTCGCAAATTGACGTATGCTCATTTGAGGAGAGCGTAGCTGCAGGTCGTGCTTGTGCAGCAAACTTGAGTCACAGGACGGGCGACTACGATCCACCCTTGCAAGACGGCCCCGCCAACGATCAGTATCACAAGTACCAGAGTATTGCCCACACATCTACTAGACATCACATACAGTGATTTTTTACTTGAGTTTATGGTTGCTGGTTGCTATGTCGCTTGTCATTTCAATTGTTTTATGCTTATTGAGAGCTGGTTGCGCGCGGACTTGCGTGCGGTGCCAATATCACTATCTGCTAGGGTGTCGAGGCCTTCTACATAGGACTTTGGTATGCTTTGCGCGGGCAGCTGTCTCATGAGCACGCAGGCATGTTGCTAGTTCTGCAAAGATTGACAAAGAATCGACAAGTCACCGGGGCGTGCAACGGTCACAATAAGCTGTGCGCAAACAAAGGGACGGTAGAATTGAGTAGGCTCGGGTACTGCCTCGCGTTCTGTCCCGATCTTCGAGTTCTGTTTAGTCCAGCTTCACTGGATTGGTGGCTTCTCTTTGCATTTTATCGATTCCATTGACCTTGCCGTATAGCCACTTCAGGCCCATCGTACTGAGAGCACAAGTAACACCTGAGCCGACGAATAACATTATGCGCTGAGGTGTGCTGAGCACCGTGAAGATCGGGTACGGATAACTGAGTAATTGGGGAAATGTCAGCCAAGTCTTTTACTCATCGGGTACTCCTAAAAGTGCTGCTACTGACGTTTGATTGTAGGAGAAACAGTATTCGATCCATGCCCAGTAGGCAAAGGCGATGGCAGTGCTGAGCATCACGGCCCCTTGGAACTTAATTGTCCATGGTGGGCTGAAGAAAAGCAGGTCCAAGACCAGCATAAAGGCTGGCATGGCATGAAAACCAAGGTCAGGGAGTAGGGGCAGTTGCAGCTCTTCGGGAAACAATAGTCTCTTGTCAATCAGACTTATGCCCCAGTAGAGTATACTAATCAGCACCTCCAACGGCGTTGAGCAGACAGAGACAATATTTTTGGCACGGAACAGAGTTTTGTTCAACGTCAGGTCCGCAAAAAAACCAAAAATCATGCTGGTGAATGCCAAGGCAAGTCCAATGATGGTGAGGAATTGAAAGCTGCCTATATTGTCGAGAAAGTTCACGTTAACATCCCCAACACCAAGGCCAGTTTCTTGGATTCGTGGTCTTCAATGATACTATGTCGCGACCAAAGGAATCGGGAAAAGGGAAGGATTACCGCCGAATTCCTCCTGTTGAGGGCTGGGATACTTGAAGAGCCAACGAAAGGAAGCTGCAAAAGAAGCTATCCCAAGAAGGTGGACAGTAGCCGAGATGGACCGTGCTGGCGAGGCCAGCCTTTGCAGAGGATGTTTCGTGCAAGCCATTTCGCGCAGGTTCATTGGACAAAGGGGCAAAAAGTCAAGGGAATTGAATTTCCAACATCACACAGAGGTCGGGCTTTGATTCCAGTGGAAGTCGCCAAAATGATTTCGACACGTTTTGTTGTGGTCAACTTCTTGCTTGCACAAGGAATCAGTGCTGTCAGGGTGCCACTTAGTATTTTTTTGAGATCAAGTATCAGTGACGTTGACATCGCTTCGCATTCTTCCAATTCTCCGTCCAGCCCGGATCATGCCGGGACCCGATTTTTGGACCGTCATGGTACATAAGTACCTGCACTTAATATGTGAAAAGTACGCGTATGTACGTAGGAGTGTTGATTACAAGCATTCTATTGATAATAGATAAGTAAGAGAAAGGTGACCAAGAAAGGCGATGAAGGTGAACAAATCTCCAGTCAGTAATCGCCCAAGTAGGATATGCAGGAAGCAAGTGCACTCTCGGGTCTGAAAAGCAGGGGGGTCCCCTACCTCAGCTCCAGGGACCATTAATTACAGCATACCGAGCCTTATCGATAAGAAGTGTTGCTTTGCAGACGTAACGTTCAATCGTTTCGCTACTCGATTTGACGATCTTGAGTTGACGGGATCCTGCAAGTCCAGTGTCTCAACCTTTCCTGTCCTTCATCCGGCTCCGATCCAGATCGAGCGCAGTCATGGGCGAGCCCCTCAATTCCAAGGCTTTTGTCGAATCCGTGCAAATAGACAAGAGGAACGTGGACTCCGAATCTCGTGAGATTCGGCGCTCAGTTACAGAGATGGAACAAGTTCAAGGAAATGAAGAGAGGTCGCAGAAACGCGATCGCTGTGAATTTGAAGATGGCAGTACGTCAAGCAAATGACTTTATCGCGTTCTTTCTGTTCTACAGCAAGCTTACCAAGTCTCCCGACAGACGACTCGTCCTCGGACGATGATATGGGACCCCAGCTGCCCTCTGCGGCTGCCCCCAAGAAGAAGCGACGCGTCCTCCCATACGAGAAGCTCTACATTTCGGCGCTTCCCAAGTCAAGACGTTACTCCAAATCGCTTATGCACAAGGAGCAACTGTCCTTCGTCACCATGACGCCCGCCGGCACCGACTTTCTCATCACGACATCCATCGATGGCGTGGCCAAATTTTGGAAGAAGGTGGCCGACGGCATCGAGTTTGTCAAGGAGTTCCGCGCACATCAGGGCGAAGTTCGCGCCGTATCAGTCAGTGCCGACGGACGGAGCTTTGCAACAGCAGGCTCGGACAAGAGTGTCAAGATATTCGACGTAATCACCTTTGACTTGCTGGCCATGCTGCCGCTGGACTATATGCCGCGAAGTGTCTGTTGGATCCACAAGAAGGGAGCGAGTCTGCCGCTTCTCGCAGTCTCGGACGACAGTAGCTCTGCAATTCATATATACGATGGCAGAGGAGAGAAGCAGGAACCCGTACACACCATCAAGAAATTGCACATGAGCCCAGTCAGCATTATAGTGTTCAACGATACCTACGACTGCGTTGTTTCAACCGATGAAAAGGGCATGGTTGAGTACTGGAGCCCTGACGCAAACTACGAGAAGCCCGACAATGTTTTCCAATTCAAAAGCTCGACAAACTTGTTTGACTTCAGAAAGTCCAAATCAGTACCAACATCACTTACCATATCGCCATCGGGACAGCAATTTGCCACAGTATCCATGCCAGACCGCAAGATCAGGATATTCGACTTCGCAACAGGCAAGCTGCACAGAACGTACGACGAGTCTCTTCAGGTAGTCGAGGAAATGCAACAGGCAGGAACGGCGCTTCAAAAGTTAGATCCCGTCGAATTTGGAAGGCGACTTGCCATTGAACGAGAGCTCGAATCACCACCACTTCGGAACAAGGCCAATGTGGTTTTTGACGAGTCCGGCCACTTTATCATATTCGGATCGATCTCAGGCATCAAGGTGCTGAATACATACACCAACCAGGTTGTCAAAGTTTATGGCAAAGATGAGTCATTTCGCGCCCTCAATCTGGCTATTTACCAGGGTGCGCCACAGAAGAAAGGTGTCACAACAGTGGCAATGGCTGCGTCTAGCAATCCCTTACTAGAAGAATCGGAAGTCAGAGATCCAATTCTTTTCGCAACCGGCGTGGGCAAGGTCAGGTTCTACATGTTCACCCATGAAGAGGAAATATCCAAGTCCTCCAGAGACGTACAAAATGAGAGACCGACGCAGGACACCAGAAAGCAGAAGGCAGCGCAAGAGAAGAAGGCTGAAACAGGCACTGCAGCGGTCATACATACGACATATGGAGATATCCATATTCGATTATTCCCAGACGCTGCTCCCAAAGCAGTTGAGAATTTCGTGACACACTCGAAGCGAGGATACTACAACAACACCATTTTCCATCGGGTGATTCGCAAATTCATGATACAATGCGGCGACCCGCTGGGCGATGGAACTGGAGGAGAGAGCATCTGGGGCAGGGAATTCGAGGACGAGTTTAGCAGCCTCAAACACGATAAGCCGTACACGATCAGCATGGCTAACGCCGGACCGAATACCAACGGGAGCCAATTCTTCATCACAACCGAGAAAACAGTGAGTTTTTCTTAATTCCATGCTGCCGCCACCCACCATTTGTGACGATAGAGTGTTAACGTGAATTGGGACAGCCTTGGTTGGATGGTAAGCACACAATCTTTGGGCGCGCGGTGCAGGGTCTGGACGTGGTGCACAAGATTGAAAATGCCCGGACTCACAAGGAACGGCCTGAAGAGGACATCAAGATCCTCAATATTGATATTGCATGATTTCCCTTGCCAAAGCGGCTATTCTCGAGCTATCAATATCTGGTACAGCCAGAAGAATGCTGTAGACCTGCAACGACAGCTTACAGTTTTCCGGAGCTGGAGCCTCAGGCGGGCGAAGAGGGCAGGGGACAAGCGTCTGGGACGTATTGATAAGCTGATGGTCTGGCCCAGTAAAGACGTGAGCCAAAATCACGCGTCCTTGGGCTAGCCAGCGTCGCAAAGCAGAGCTCTGAATCGCGCGGCAGCTACGGAGTACCCTGTACCCGCACAGCAGGTGCAATTGGCAGCATGTGCAAGAATGAATGCCAGCGCTACAGAGGCGTAATACCTGTATGTGGGCTAGCGCAGATCATGGATGAAGACTGTGGAGGCGAGGTTTTGCCAAGTACCCAAGTACCTTCTGCTAGGCACTTATGTAATAATTGGATTGCTATGTCCACTGGTACAAGTTAGCCTTATCAGTCGCAAGCCCCACTGCGGACTTGGTTACTTGCGGCCTTGCTCCCCCAGACTTGGGGCTACTGCTTCTCATTGCAACAACTCGATAACCTCTAGCGGGCCGTCTTTCTGGCAGACTTTGACTTTCAAGATTGTTGCTTACCTTGTTTTTCCAACCTGTGGAATATTATCTTCTGGCTTGAGTGAGAGCGCTGCTACTTCCTGACTGTGCCCGCCTTGCGCCAGCCTGCTGCGCGGGCTTAGTGATTCTCGAGCACCAGAGCCTCGTCCGTTGAGGGAAAGTTCCCATCTCCGCTGCCAGCCGGGCCTTACTTATTTCGCTTTAATACTATACAACCAACGTCGCGCTCGCTTCCCACCTTTGTTGACGAGCTCAAGCACAAAGACTCCACCAAAGTTTCTCGCAGAGTAGTACTGGCTACCTAATCAATACGGGCAGCGAGTGGATTCTGGGAATGTCCTCAATAGTCTCGCTCCTATTGGTCCAGCAAGCATCTACGCGAAGCCATCCGCAGCCCGCCAGGCTCAGAGACAACACACCCGGCGCAATCGAGTATAGAGGCAATGCCTCGACCTAAGCGTCCTGGGGCACCAGAGCCAAAGAAGAGAAGCAGAAATGGGTGTTGGTGAGTAGTCATGACTTGCCGCCAATTGCCACATTGAACCTCGCGACACTCGCTGTTAGATGTTGAAATGCACTGAAGCTAATTTCTCAAACAGGAATTGCAAGGCCAGAAAAGTCAAGTGCGACGAGACGCGGCCGAAATGCGAAAAGTAATACTCTCACCTCATTCCCTTTGTGCGCAACGATTGCCTGGCATCCCAGCGGTGTCTTCAAGTGAAGTCATGACTGCTCCACCTGTCTTGTCTCTCCGACACGTAGACGGCTTCGTCTTCCCTCTGTCGGCACTCATCCGCTCAGTCATTATGTGTTCGCAAGATCACAATTCTGAGACAGCCCGTCTAACCGGACGATAGTTGCCAAAGGACTGGCGAGGCCTGCGATTACAGTATACGCCTCAACTGGGAAGGTCGCAAAAAGAAGAACCCGGGTTTCGAGACAATACTAGGCCACAGCCCGTCAGAATCATCTGCAAGCTCCCTCCCACCTCCTCGTCGGCCGTCCGATGCTCGGAGTAACTCCTCGCGCGCCACAGAGGACCACCGCTCTCCACTCTCTGCCACCACCCCACAGACAGCAGATGATGTTACCATTCCGCGCTCAGAACCTCAAGCCACGCCTCCGATACAACCTAGCTCCAGACCGGTTGTTTTCAGCGGACACTTGTCTATCAATAAGCTGGAGAACGGGGGTCAAGCGTCCTTAAGCTCGCCAGATTTAGCCAGCCCCATCTTCTCGTTGCCTCGACCACCGAATAACTCGATAACGAGGGTTTGTATCGACTCGAATCAGGCAGGAGCTGCTCGGCAACGACCGTCCAAGAGATTAAGATATAGCGTCGACTTGGATGCGCCTCGTCAGTCGCCACAGGCCTCGCCACATGTAACAGCAAGTACAAACCCATCAGCCGCTGCGAGTTCTCCAGGCCTGTTCGCGACAAATCCTACCAGTGCCTCGGTCGGCTCCCTTGATTCACCCTTGACACCAGCAGCATCATCTCCATACAGTGAGGATGGATCAATGCGTGCCACAGGATTCAGACAGATGGCGCTATCATCACCGGATGCGCATCGAATGTCTGTCAGCTCGCTTCTATCTGGGCCTCCGGGTCCAGCAGGTCCAATACACTATGCTCCGCCATCGCAAAGAACAGTGAATGCGAAAAAGAACCTGTGTCTGTCGGACGTGGCGATGTACTATGGCCTCGACCCTGGCTTCCCTGACCTAGACCTCGGTCCGAATGATGACGTTCATGGAATTCTGGACTTGCAAATGGGCATCATTCAATCTGAATGTGACCTCAAGGCTTGCACTGGTGAACACAGCCCGAGTGTCAGCGATGGCAAGAAGAACCATGACACGCGAACAGGTCTGTATAAGCAACCACTACAAGTGCGCATTCCACGTGACCTCGAGCCATTACCTGCAAAGCTTCTTGGAAATCCGATGAACTTGCTCTACTTTCACCACTTTATGAATTATACGGCCAAGGCCCTGGTCCCTCACGATGATGAGCAATCCAATCCATATAGACACGTACTTCCCCAGATGGCAGTGAAGAATGACAAGCTGCTCAGTCTAATGCTTGCATATGCGGGTAAGTTCCAGGTCGATCAACAAGCTTTATTTTTGGGGGTTTGGCATGTGTCTTGTTCTCAATAGTTTTGACTGACAATTTTTAATAGCTTCTCATCGCGCTCATCTGCTCGGTCACCCTGAACCAGCAACTCGCATAGCTCACTGGGTCCAGGATATCTTTCCGGCATTGCGAAATGCTCTCAGCGATCCCGGTCAGTCTATCTCGAATGAGAATATTGCGACTGGAATCATGCTTGCATCGCTCGAGATTGTGAGCCCGACAGCTTTTGGCGTGGCTATTCCGTGGCAGCGACATCTGGGCCTTGCACGTGAGCTTATTTCTTCGCGCAAGGATGGAATTCGCTGGACTCGTGAATGGAAGGAAGAAGATCAAGTAAGAGCCTTCCTTTGGAGCTGGCTTGCGTATTTGGACGTTTTGGGTTCGCTCAGCGGCGGGCGGCACGAAAGCTCAACAAGGTGGATTCTCGACTATCAGCAAGATGAGTTTGAGGAGGAATGGGACGAAATCGACTGCATTATGGGTATAACAACGCGAGGAGTCTACTTGCTAGCACAAGTGGCTGAACTGGCCAAGGAATGCGACACCTCGCGCGCGGACAATACTGGCGATCCTTCTGGCCCCTGGGAGCCTCCGAAAGACCTGCTGCAGCGAGCGTGGGTTCTTGAAGACAAGACCTTGGACTCCATCTCTCGCGCTCCACAACCCTGCAAACATCTCCATGCATCTGGTAGAGTTGCGCACTGGGAGGGTCGCGAGATCTCGGCAATGAGCGAAGCCTATCACTGGGCTGGTCTGGTGCACCTTTACCGCCGCGTCCTTGAGCGCGCGTCTCTGCATGCTGACATCCAACATGCCGTGCTGAAGATATATTCTTGTCTCAATATTGTTCCGTTAGGGGGCAAAGCCGAAGCAAGCATGCTCTTCCCGCTATTCACCGCGGCCTGCGAGACCACCGACAAGGAACAGCGAGATCGGGTAAGAGAGCGCATGGACAGCATGAGACGGAGTGGATTCCGCCAGGTCGACAAGGCCAGAGTGTTGATGGAGAAGGTGTGGGAAACAAAACAGCCATGGGAAGCCTTGTTGACGACTGAATTCATTGGCTGAATGAATCATATTTGTAAGTTTCGGCTTCATGTTAAGCGGAGAGGTTGTGATATCGGCTCGCGGACCGGGTTAATAGCGTTGATTATAAATGAAAGCCTTTCCCATAGCATCTCTATATGACTTTGTCGCCCTAAACCCACGCAGAAAAGTAAAGAAGCCTGTGTCAGACAGCGGTCAACTATCCATCATAAGCTTGTTGAATAGACTCCATCTCCCCCGCTCAGCAATAATACACACTACTGCAACTCTCTAGCACGATCGCCCACGTTGAAGATGGCACTCATGAGCTCGACGGTCTGCGGATCGAAACGGCCACTCTCTCTGCAGAACGCAACGACCAGATCATTTCCGTTAGTGACCCCACCTACGTGTCCATTATTCATTGTCAGCAATCTATTCACCTTCGGAATCATCAAGTCACCGTTCGCGGCTCCACAGCAGGAGTGAAGTCACGCTGCAACAGCGAGGACCGATGTTGGCCTCCCGGCTATGCATCGCAAGCCAGGAATCGAACACTGGGAGACTATACTAGCAGACTGGAATAGGAATATAGCAAGAAAGAGCTATACAGAATGAGAACCATAAGAAAACAAGAAAAAAAGGGAGGGGGAAAGAAAGAAAGAAAGAAAGAGGCAAGGGAAAAGGGGAAAAAACAAAAAGCAGCTCACCACTGCTCCAGAAGTTTCCGTCCCGCGTCCATCGAACGGAATCACCGACCCAGCGGGGATTCTGAGCCTCAAACCGCACTTTGAGGTCCTGTTGTAGGCCAGACGGTCCGCATACTTCTTTGTCTGTCAGCAGACCCGCTGCGCCGCAAACGTATATCCCTGTGCAAACGCTAAGAACGTCGACGCCTGGGTGGTCGGCGTGGGATTTAAGCCAGGCGAGTGCTTCTTGGGTCCCTGTGATGGTGGGAATAATGATGATTTGCTTCATTAGTCTTGTCTTGACTGATTGGAGATGAAAATGAAGTGGGTGGATAGATGGTGGAGGAGACGTAAAAGGGAGGCCGAAGTAGGCGGAATATAAAGAAAAAAGCTCACACGTTTCCTTGGGATCAGGACCAGGCACATGGACGATGTCCAACGAGCCAGGCGCAACAGCATTGTCAGAGAAATGGTGAGTGAGTTGGATTGTGAGGCTGCTGCTGAGCGGCACAAGAGTGCCCGCTGGGCCGGCGGCGCCAATGTATGAGACTTTGATCTCGGGCGCCTTAGTGACGAAGTCTTTGGAGGGCAGCACGTCTGTGACGGCTCGGAGGTATTCGCGGGACAAAGCCCAGAGGAAGTCGATTGAAGCCAGGTCACTAGTGGGGTTGTTTAGAGATTATCAGCATGGCGGATTCCGGCTTTGAATTCTAGCGAGATTCAGAATAGGGTCAGTTTTTGTTGGGTCTATTGTTGCCGTACAGGAGTTGGGTTCCCATTGTCATGCCTTGTGAGCTGGGCAGGAAGACACCAATGTGGAGAGACTTGGAGGCGGCCATTGTGTTCGACTTGAGGGTCTGAGAAAACAACTAGTTAGTATAGCTGATTTAAGTCCAGGACTAATTCATGCGATCCCGGGGAGAGAGCCAGAAAACGGACAGAGGGTATAGTATTTATAGACAGAGTCTACTCAGTCACAAAACATCTGGGGACAAGAACCATTGAGAGTACAGTTGATCAGTACGATGATTGTGCAGGTAGACCAGGCTGACTGATAGGCGGACAAACTTGCTCAGCTCTACGTGAGTTCTCTGAAGAGATGTCTAACTACCGATATACTTCGTACTGTCTCATCCATCACATCAACTGATGGTAGTCGTTTTTGCTCGTCCCCGGTCACCAGGGCTGTGCATAGCCTATTGGCTCGCGCCTTGATGCGTCCTTGCGAACCGTCATTAGCGTGACGAGTACAGTCTTACCAATGTTACCTCCGAGGTCTCACGGCGGGAATCAACGGTCGTGACAGAATCGGCTTGATGTTCTCGTTCCATCCGCTCATGCCGAAAGTTCCGACCATGATCGGGGCTTAAGGCAGGATGCTGACGAAGGCGGAAGAAAATGGGTTTTTGCGCAGAAGGATGTTGCGAAACGCTCTTAGTGTGGAATATATTGTACAATTGATGTAAGTGATCAGTGGAGTTGTTTTGTAGTCGTGCTGGCTACTATCATGATGGATTGATGTGTATTTGGCTGTCGATTTTGGATGGCGAGAATGGATGGGTAAGTACCAGGCACTCGGTAGATATACACTTGGCCTGCATAAAAGCATACTCAGCATGTAACCTGTACTTCACTCACAACACTGCTACCATATATCAGGGGCTTTGCTGAACAACATGATTTTCCAGACCTCAAAAAACCGAATCCACTTCAATTTCCTACGATATCCCAATCTACATAATGAAGGCCACTTATTTCTTTGCAATGTCAAACTTGCAATGTTGAAGAGACACAGGTCTTCATAGGGTCAAGGTGTAGGAGCATTGCCATTGGCCAGATTAGCGCGAGACGAAGTACTATGTAAGACTCAGTACTGTTTGCAGGCTACCGTGTCTCCACTTCGGCGTTTAGCCGCCGTTCTACCTGATCTAGTGCACACGGTACTGAACCTCGTCTAACTTTTGACGTCCCACTTGCACGCCACCAAGTCACGTCCAAAAGACAGCCTTGTTGTCATCAGAAGCATCGTTTTCTTTTTGCGCAGACGTCTCCCTCTGTCGGACTCAGCCACCATTGGCATTGTCGCCTCGCACAGGTTCTGCCCTGACCTTGTCAAAATACCGCCCTGATTGAAGGACCAGGCAGAGGCCGCCATCTCCCAATAGAGCGAGCTACGCTCTCCTGCAGCTGCGCGAGCTACCGTTGGCTCGTCCAAAAGTGGGAACAAAGCCACATGAGATTCTTCTAATGTACTGATACTCACCGCGCTGAGCCAACAAAGAAGAAAGCATACTTTCGAAGATGGCTCGCCACAGAACATCGCGCTCACCATCTCCTGCAGGAAGCCGAGGAAGCCGCTTTGACGACAGACGCGACCGGGACCGGGACCGCGATCGCGAAAGAGACCGTGATCGCGCTGATCGTGACCGCCGCCGGGACGGTGCTCGAGATCGTCGTCGCAGTCGCAGTCGCAGTCCAGACCGATATCGAGACTCTTACCGCCGCAGGGATCGCTCGACAGACAGACGGGATCGAGATGATGAATACCAGAGGAGCGGCCGAAGAGAAGGAGGCTCGTTTCGCGACCGGCGGCGCTCCAGGGACAGGACGCCTGCTCGACGCCGCGATGCGCGTCCCAGACGGGACGAGTCTCCGGCTCGCTCTCGCAGGGAGGGAACGATAGATTCAACCGCATCGCGCAGCAGGATTGACGATGCTCGCCAGCGAGGCCCAACGTCTGCTAGCAAGACTGCTTCGAAAGAAGCTGAAGTACGTACCTGGAAACCGTGTTGCTGCCGTCCTGGCGAACCATGTCTTGATTGTTCTTTGCTGACTCGTCACTTACAGGCCGCTAAGTCTACACAAACCCAAGCTCAGACGCCGAGTGATAAACAAGCCGAACGACTTGCTAAACTTGAGGCTTGGAAGAAGAAGACCCTCACCTCAAAACAGGCCACCAAGGATATAGATGCTAGCAGTACGCGAAAGCTCCTTGCGGAGATGGATGGTAGAGCCAGCGGCACTCCAACCGCGATAGCCTCACCCCTCGCCACATCGGCTGTTGACTCACCAAGCACCCCCCAACAGACCACTCTAGAGAGCTCACCAACGGCCGGATATGCGGGTAAATTCGATCCCAAAGCCATTGCGAAAAAGTCCACCGCTCGGCACCAGTCTTCGACCGCTTTAGGAGTTATTCTAGGCGCACCAGCAGCATCTGCAAAACCACTCAAGACAGCAGACCCGACAGGTGAGTGCCAAGCAACCTGTGTGGCTATGCCCGCTTATCCAGCAAGCGTTGGAAACTTCTCGCTTCTTTTATACGATTTGATGGCTAACAAAGCAACTATAGCCTCTGCGTTACGCACCGGCAGTGCCATCAACAAGTTTGGCTTCCAAAAGAGTGGTGCAGAAGGCGACAAGCCAGCCGCAAAGCGGAAGCTGGTGTTGGACGATGAGGAAACTTCGAAGCGCAAGTTAGCAAAACTTCCTGACATATCTTTGGAAGAAGCAGATGCTGCGCCCTTTGCTAACGAAGAGGACGAGTCCGACTCGGACGGCGATAACTTTGCGGGAACAGAGGAAGAGGCCGCAGCGGCTGCTCGCGCAGCCCATGAGCGACGTGAAGAAAGGATACTGCAACAAAGCATGGCGATGCAGGTGGATGAGAAAGAAGAAGAAAAGCCTCCTGTCATTGAAGAAACAAATGGTGAGGAAGCCCAATCTGCTCCATCAGCGGCTACAGGAGTTGAAGCGGAGCCTGACTCCATGGAAGTTGACGAAGACGTTGATCCCTTGGATGCTTTCATGGGGGAGCTAGCGGAGCAGCCGGTTCCCAGAAAGGCAGCGGGCCGCAACAACACAGCGGCTGCGCCGGAACAGGAACCCGAGGTCTACTTTTCAGATGATGAGTTTGACTACATGGACAAGGTTGAAGAAAACCCTGGCTCCATCCTCGCTATTGCCGCCAAGAAGAAGAAGAAGGACATTCCCATGATCGACTACAGCAAGATTGAGCTCAACCCTATTCGCAAAAACTTCTGGTTCGAGCCATACGAGTTGAGTCAAATGACTGAGGCAGAAGTTCAGGAACTCCGGCTGGACCTGGACGGTATCAAGGTTTCCGGAAAGGATGTACCAAAGCCAGTACAAAAATGGTCGCATTGCGGCCTAACTCAACCTCTGCTCAATGTCGTTGACAGACTGGGCTATGAAAAGCCAACGCCCATCCAGATGCAGGCATTACCCGTCATTATGTCTGGCCGAGATGTGATTGGTGTTGCAAAGACGGGTTCCGGCAAGACCATGGCTTTCTTGCTCCCCATGTTCCGTCATATCAAGGACCAAGAGCCAGTCAATGATGATGGACCTATTGGTCTCATTCTCACGCCCACGCGAGAGCTCGCAACCCAGATTTTCCGCGATTGCAAGCCTTTCCTCTCTGCCTTGAATCTGCGTGGCGTCTGTGCCTATGGTGGACCTCCCATCAAGGATCAAATTGCCCAACTCAAAGCTGGCGCTGAGATTGTTGTTGCGACCACGGGTCGGTTTATTGATCTCTTGGCGGCCAACCAGGGTCGAGTCGTGAACCTCAAGCGCACCACGTACATTGTACTTGACGAGGCTGACCGCATGTTCGATATGGGTTTCGAGCCCCAAGTGATGAAGATTTTTGCTAATGTGCGACCTGATCGCCAGACTGTACTATTTTCTGCTACAATGCCCCGCATCATCGACGCCTTGGTCAAAAAGGTTCTCAAAAACCCCGTCGAAATCACAGTCGGTGGCAAGAGCGTGGTCGCTCCTGAAATCACGCAGATTGTGGAAATCAGAGACGAAAAGGACAAGTTCTTGCGCCTCCTGGAGCTCCTAGGTGATCTCTACAAAGACGATGACGATGTCCGCGCGCTCATCTTTGTTGAGCGTCAGGAAAAGGCTGACGACTTGCTTCGCGAGCTGCTGCGCAAGGGCTACGGCTGCATGTCCATCCACGGCGGCAAAGACCAGGTCGATCGCGACTCGACCATCTCCGACTTCAAGAGTGGCGTCTGCCCTGTCATGGTCGCCACGTCCGTCGCAGCACGTGGCCTTGACGTCAAACAGCTCAAGCTCGTCGTCAACTACGATGCCCCGAACCACTTGGAAGACTACGTCCACCGCGCAGGCCGTACAGGCCGCGCCGGCAACACAGGCACAGCAGTGACCTTCGTCACAGAGGAACAAGAAAACTGCGCCCCCGGCATCGCCAAGGCCCTCGAGCAAAGCGGGCAACCTGTTCCCGAGCGCCTCGAGCAGATGCGTAAAGCCTGGCGCGAAAAGGTCAAAGCCGGCAAGGCTAAAGACCAATCCGGCTTTGGCGGCAAGGGTCTCGAGCGACTCGATAAGGAACGCGAGGCGGCGCGCCTGCGCGAGCGCAAAACACACAAGGCTGAGGGTGAAGAAGACGACGAAAAGGAAGAAGCCACGCCCGCCGACGACGAGAAGAAGAACAAGGCCGCCACTGCCATTCTCTCTGCTGCCTCAGCTATTGTCTCGCGCGAGGCCGCAAAGGCTGCTGCCGCCGCTAACGCCGATGAAACCGGCAAGCCTGCCTCTTCCTCAGCCAACGGCCCTCCTACTACTGGCGGCCACGGTGTTGTCAAAGCCGGCGCTGCTCCCGGCTCTGCTTCTGCACCACCCAAAGGCGGCGCTCTCGACAAGGCGGCGCAAGCCGTCAACGACATCAATGCGCGTCTCGCACGCGCCGGCCAGCTGCGCCCCGGCCAACCTATCGACAACAAAGGTCCCGACGCAGGCGCCTTCCACGCGACGCTCGAAATCAATGACTTCCCGCAAAAGGCGCGCTGGGCCGTCACGAACCGCACAAACGTGGCCAAGATTCTCGAGGCCACCGGCACGTCCATTACCACAAAGGGTAATTTCTACGCTGCCGGCAAAGAACCTGCATCGGGCCAGGAACCAAAGCTGTATATTCTTATTGAGGGCGACACCGAGGTGGTCGTCAGCAATGCTCTCACGGAACTCACACGGTTGCTCAAGGAGGGCACAATTGCTGCGGCAGATGCCGAGAGTCGTGCGCCAGCTAGCGGAAGGTATACTATCACGTAGGAAAGTTTGCGCAACAAAAAGCAGCAGTACAAAGACAGGAGAAGGAAGGAAAATATACGTAGAAAGAGAGGTGATGGCTCTGGCCCTGTGAAAGGTGTACTTGTCTGGTTGTTGTTTTTTGCAGAGCCGACTTTGGATCCAGTACTTGTACCGCTCATCTAGACTGTGTTGGACGAATGGATCGCAAAATGGACTGACGACGTCAAGCATTACTTCAATGTGAGATGACAAGGATGGTTTTGTTTCTATTCTACAGCTTGATTACTTAGCTATCGATAATCATATTGATTCACAGAAAGGCCTGCAGGTTTGGTTGTACCTCGATTCCAACATGGCGTGTTCACGAGGCATAGCTATGCTTCTATCTACATCCATCATCCTTCCAGCATGCCATATCGATGATAAGATTCGGAAACCACAGAACAATGCGAGTATTGTTATTTGAGCTTTTTCAATTGGAGGTAAAAAATATACTGCAATGCTAACCCAAGATTATATGCAGACATTGTGATATTACACACACACCTTCCTGCCCTTGGTACATTTTCACAAATCCCTCTCCATGATACAAAAGGCTAAAAACTCCTATCTTCTCCTCTTCGACCTTGAAACTCGCGCAATATATAGAGGCGTCAGATCGAATGCTCCCATTTGGATTTGGGTATAGTGTGGTCGAAGTGCTTCTCCGAATAAAGAACAAAGTAGACACATTCATCGCAATCGTGGGTTTGTGTGACGAAGAAACTGATTGTAAACAAAGAAAACAAGTCGAACGGGCTGATTGAGCCCGGATTGGATATAAACAACATAAAGAAAAATTTTCAAGCAGTCAAATGTGCCACACACTGCTCTATAATGGTAGGTGACGCGCCGCGTTCCTTTCCGTTCGCTTTCCTCTAGTAGTAGCCCTGTGTACGGCCACCGGCCAGTCGGTTATCATAGCCACCGCTTACCGAAGCATAGTGGCCGTAGCCATTGTCGTATGGAGCAGGCGATGCGCGACCGTGTTCGTCGCTGACAAGTCCTGGTGGAGCTGCATGGTGAACAAGAGGCTGGTAGCTGGTCTCCTTGACATCGACATTTGTCTTGGCCAGGGAGAATGTATCGGCGTCCGGGTTCGAAACCTTGCGGTCGAGGAGTAGGGAGTTGCGAGCGTCCAGAGGCGTAAGCGTGTCGAGGTCGCGCATTTTCTCTGTAGGTCAATTGTTAGCATGCTTCTGCATTCATATTGAGAGAGCGGGAAATCGCTGTAGTAGACTCACCCATTTCCTTTCTGCGCTTGCGGTGAGGGTTCTCTTTGAAAATAGAGTTGATGGCATTCCAGACAATCAGAATGGCAAGGATACCAGTCAAAGCAGCCTGGACAACAAGAAGGACGATTCCAACAATACTCTTGGTGGTCTCTGCGATGCCAAGCTCATCAACAAAGACGAAGATGCAGACAACGGAGAGGATGCGAACGACTTGAATCGTGATGTTGATGACGTTGCCAGACTTGAGCTCAAAGGGGCGATTCCAGATGAGAACACCGAGCATCAGACTTTCGACAATGAACTGGGCAATGCTTTGCGCCATTGGGTGGTTGTCACCGGCAGCCATAACGACGCCCTTGGCAAACATGTAGCAAATGACAGGAATGAAGAGCCACCAGTAAGACTTCTTGTAGTTGTCGTAGAAGAGCTTGTACTTGATCCACAGGTCCTTCTTCTCGTACAGGCCACTGGCGTCACCCTCGCTCTCGCGAAGCTTCTTGGCCGTGCTCGTGACCTTGTAAGCGAAGAAAGCCAGCACACCAGTAAAGAGAGCTAGCGTCAATCCAGCCAGCAACTTGGCAGCCCATGAGTCACCCTGAATGAACTGGTACATACAGTACAGAACCCAGGTGCTGTACAGGAGCATGATGAGCTGCGTGAGAAGACGACCCATGGTGACCCAGTAGTGCTCACGGAAGCCTGTCAAGCCCTTGGGCAGTTTTCCAAACAAAGCCCAAGCCTCGAGGACGACCTTGATGAGTAGAATGAAGAGAATGATGGCAGCCATGATGCAAGCAACAATCAGAAGCACGGTCATGAAAGTGTTGGCGTCAGGAATACTGAGGTCCTCCACATAGGCCTTGATTCCCTTGACAGTCTCCGTAACGGTGCTAGTGGTGCTGTCTGAGCTGGTGCTGTTGGTCGATGTCTCGGTCGAGTTGATGCTGGTCGAGATTTCCCTGGTGACAAAGTCATAAAACTCAGCCATGGCACGTCTGGCCTTGGAGCTGCCCAATGTCTCCATGGAGCCATCGGCAAAGACGAGGGTTGCGTTTTTGAGGTACTGGACACTGTCCGAGGTCGTGTTGCCACCAGTTGCGGCGCGAAAATCGTCAATAGCGAGCTGCATTTTTTCAAAGTTGACTAGACCAACGGAAAAGGCGAAGTTCTTGGAGAACTGACGATAGACCGAAGGAAGACCCACAGAAGACATGCCGTTCATGGCCATACCCTGGAACCAAGTCATGACCTCGACGAAGCTGGGGCTGGGTCCGGCGCCAGACGAGACACCTCCGCTGCCGGCCAGCGCTGAGCTGACGGCCGTAAATCCACCCATGACCAGTGCAACACCTGCAATCGCGGCAGCAGTGTACGAGACGGCAGAGACGGCGGTCGTCTTTCCGTTTGAGATCTGAGAGTCGATGCAGCCAACGTCATCGCCGGTGTCCAAATCCTTGAGTTCCAGTGTAGCCGAAGCTGCGATATCGGGAATGGAGAAAGCCACGGATGGAATCTCACTGGCATATTCTGACGAAATGTTCTGGGTGCCGCTTGCCGAGAAAGTGCCGGCAGGTACTTTATGTAGTGTTAGTAAAAATCCTTTAGGACTTGCTGGACGAAGAATACAACTCACCAGGGCACAGCTCTGCGACATAAGTGCTGCTCTGACATGGGTTGAAGGAGCTCGAGTAGACGCTGTAGCCATATGCAGTGACATTCAATTGCGCAGTGACATTCTGCTCGATGCTGCTGGTACCCGAGACGTCAAAGGTAACGGTCATGGATGTCTTGTCGTACGAAATGTCGACATTGTTGACCTGGATGGACGAGTCTGTCTCGCAATTTGTGAATCCCGACGTCGACAAAACATCTGCGGCGAGTACGCCCTGGGTGAGAGCCGCGGCAGCTACTGCAGCTTGCCATGTCGTACTCCTCGCCATTGTTGGAGAAGACGCTGCGGAGTAGCGCACTCTAATATATCGAGAAGAAAAAAAACTTGAGAAGTGCCTCGAAACGGTCCTGACTGGGCGGTTCCGTTTCCAAAAAGAAAAACAAAACCCGGTATTATGGACCGTTTCTGCTTTCTTTGATGCCGATTCTCTTTTCCAATCTTACGATTGCTTAATGTGGTTTGGTGTTTTTTTTTCTCCTATTTCTTTCCTTTGCCGCGTATTTTGTATTGGGTATCAGGATCCAGATGTTATCCAAAAGCAACCATGCGTCGGCGTGAGGGTCTCGTCTGGGTAAGGGCGTGATTAAAAGGCGGCTATATTGAAGTCTGGGCTGTGTAGCAAAGACTCTGCCAGTGTTGGAAAGAAGAAGTCGATACCAGTCGGCAGTGAAGGGAAGAGAGATGTAAGGAAGCAAACAGTCTGAACGACAGGAGACCAGGCGAAAAAAGTCAAGCTGATATCAAGGTAAATGGTCTAGGATCGTGCCTTTGAATTGGCAAGACTGACAAAGGCTTGGAGGCGGTCCGAGTGACAGGTCGGCCGTCTAGATGGGGGTGAAGGCGAAGCTAGGGCCAGAGCAAAGAGAGAGTTTAGGTCTGGGGCGAGCGACCTGAGAACGAAAGGCTGGGCAGGACGAGTCATAAACCGGGGGTTCCAGGAGGGCCAGGCGAGGCGATAAGTACAGCAACAGCAACAAGACGAGCGAGTGGTGAAACGAGCGTACAGAGTCAGGCGGTGTTGTGTCAAGTCCCAACGCAGCTACCGGCGGCGGCTGGAAGGAGAATCGAGCCAGCCCAGAGCGCAAACTCCAATTGTGAGAGAGGGTTGACGGCAAGCGGGAAGGAGGAGGCACGACGAGCTGGACGAGCTGAGTGTGACGAGAAGTTGAGCGGCGGGAAGGAAAGGAACAAACAAGCAGCAGAGAGAGAGAGCGCGCGTGGGAGAGGCCACTACAGGACAGGACGGGGAGGATTGGGGGAAAGGGGACGACTGAGGATAGGATGGGACTGATGGAGGGTGGAGGGTGGTGGAGCCCAGCGCGTATGGACGGATACCCGTCCAGGCCCAGTCAAGCCCAAGTCCTCGACGCCTGGCCCCCTTGACGATGCAAGAAATTGACGTCTCATTGGCGAGATGGGCTCAGGCTCCTCCTGCACTGCGATGCGCTACATACCCTGCCCTGCCCTGCCCTGTCCGGTCGGTCCTGCGCTGTGGGAAGCTTCCAATGCACGCTGCACCTGCCGGCTGTCGTGGGCTGCTCGATTGCCCCTTGGACTGCCCCTGGGCCCGTGGGCTGGCTCGAGCTTGTGTGTCCATGCTGTGACTACATAATCGTACTGCGAGTCCACCATGTTCTCTTCATCTCATCATTCTTGTCCCTCTCGTTTTGTGCTTGGGCTGGCTGCTCTCTCTCATTAGTCCCGTGTTTGGACTGCTTCGTTTTGGCCTAGAAGTAGCGCGTGTTTATCATCCTGAGTTGTAGACGACGATTCTGGAAGGGTGTAGTCTTGGAGGTTGATACTTGGGTACTTGGGTACTTGGGTACTTGGGTACTTGGATACCTGGATACCAGTATCAGGTACCGAAATATAATCAATTGCTGGAGAACGGACGGGCAGGTGCGAGTCGCCAGCCCAGTCAGCCAACCAGTTAGTCGCAGTGCCATTTCCAGTTGATTGAGTTGCAGTGGCAGTCGCAGCGGGACCAGCCGGGGTGCCACGGCCCTCTCAATCATCAATCTCCCGGGTTGTTCTCAATGGCAGACGCAGTGGGCAGTGGCAGTGGCGCTGGTAGCCAGAGATTCATTCACTCAACTGGTTTTTGTTTTGTCGCCCGGCGTGACAGCGCTGCCACGCTTCACTGATTTCGAGATGAACGGCTCCACCTGTTTGATCGCCCCGCGCTTCAATCTACGTCCAGCGGTCCTCCGTCGACCAAGAAGAATAAGAAAAATATTTGCGAGACTTGTGCGTTGCGCCATGTCAGAGATCAGCTGTGCCAAGCAGAAGACACGGACACCTGGGTTGTCCCGTCAAAAAGCATGTTTGTAGTGCGCTGTGCTGTACTGTGTTGTGCTGCGACGCTCCCAGCGGCCCCAGGCCCCTTCTCCAGTTGTCGGCCCCCTAGTTGCGGCTGTGGAGCAGCAGTAAACCACAAGACCGCAAGATCAGGAACGAGGCCCGACAAGAAAAGAGTCAAGGCCCCACCTCGAGCCCCACTACACCCACCGTGGTCCACGCGGTCCAGACGCCTACCAAGGCCCCACCTGCAGTCGCATTGCTCAGGGGCCGGGCCTCTATTTTCAACGCCCCACGTGAAACGCCGCCCAGGTGGTTCACAGCCACTACAAAGTGCCCTCAGTGCCTAGTTGTCAGGGCGGCTGCCCGCCAAGTCAGGCACAACTGTTCTTTCCATACCGCGCCCATTGGTACCTGGTGGCCGCTAGGTTTTGTGAAACGCTTTGGGGACGCTGTCCCTGCAGCTGCCGCGTCAAAACAACGGCAGGCTTGCGAATCGTGACAAGTTCCTCAACCTCCACGGCTGTCTCGTCGAGCCAGAACCTGCAACGATCAGACAAGAAAAACAAGCTTTTCTGCTCTTGCCACCTGCACTCCTTCTTGTCTTCATTGCCTTCACTTCAGCTGCAACTGTTTATCTTGCTCTCTTTGTTTGGGACACGGTCCTGCCCCGTTTTCCCATCCAATTTTGCTGCATTGTATTGCTTACACTACCAGTGCTTAGAAGCCATCCTGCATCAAGCCGTCTGCTCTTCCAAGCTAGCCCCAAGAATTCCAGCTGACACGCAGTCGCCCTTTCCCAAAGACCCTGAAAAAGAGAGAAAAAGAGAGAAAGAGAGAGAGAGAGAGAGAGAGCTCTCTACCAGGGAGGACGTGGACGGCTAAGAAAAGCTGGCATATGACAAGCGAAGCCACTCGGGCATTCGCACCAGCTTTCCAGGGTTCCTTCTTTCTGAGGCGGTCGGTAGTGCTGTGACTTAGTGCACTAAGGTACTTGCCCAGCCAGGTACGTACCCCTCTCCAGGGATTCAGGGTTTCCTTGTCTCGCATCATCAGTGCCACCCCCTTTTTTATTTGTTTTCCGTATTGCGTGCCTCTCTCTTGCTCGAGCGACCAAAGAATATACACCCGACACCCGCGCATGGCATGATCAGCATCTTCCTATGACAATAGAGGATGGGTGGAAGAGAGATGAACTTGGAACAGAATTGAGGACCCAAAAGGCTTCTTTATCATTGGCCTTTAATTCTCTGCAGTGGCCTGGGTTCTGTGGTTGATTTGCTTTACTGCCCACCATATATACTGCGCAAAATTGAGATATCCAGGACTTGTGTACTGGTAGCATCTGGCAACCAAATAGTGACAACTTGGCGTCCTCAGGACTATGTAGCCCTTCTTGGAGCATTCTTCTTGAACATGTTCCCGGCGTATCCCGCACATTCGGTACGGAGCCCTTCAAATCTGCCCTGTAAGTAGATCAATATAATGACGTGGAGCTTTTTCAAAATTTCCACACCCCCATTCATTCATCATTCATCATTCATCACGGACCGGCATTGAAGCATTGAATTTGTGTTGTCTGGGTGCATAACACGGAGCACCGAGTACGATCATGCTGAAGATGTATCATATCAAATACTCATATACACGCTCGGCCTCTCCTCTTCCTCTGTGCGTGCGTGCGCGCCTCGGGAGTTTCCATCTGAGTAAACCGTCACTTGGTGTCCCTGCCATTCAGGAACTCGGCATTACATTACTGCTTTCTGGGATGGGAACCGTTGATCTCTGATCAGACTGCTGCTAACAATGCTGGATATGTTCACGTTGTAGTCACCAAGTACAGTAGCTTCAAAGGTTACAATGGAAGATACGTGAACCAGAAAGAGTTCTGTGTTTTGTCACTTTCTCCGTCTTATGGGTATCCAAGTAACGATCAGGCGCGTTGTTGGTATGTATGTAATCGAATGAACCTCAACATCACAGTTATGATCGTTCAAGTAACAGAACCGTTGAGCTTGATGAGTCCCGGCTAGGCACATAAAGTGCTTCGCCCACTTTTTTCAAGGAAGATCTCTTATTCAAGCATTAGTATAGCACACACCGTGTGCTTGTGGCCCCCAGTCTCACAAAGATCGTCCATTGGAACCACTGGAACCATTAGATCCCATTCCAAGCTAAACCTCTTGCTACTTTTGCTACCGTACTAGCGTACCTTTTTCGAACCTTTCTTGTCCTTTCTCAAATGTCCGACCGATCATCCGCCAAACTACTCAGATTGGCATGCTGCATTGGCACTACACCTGCGCGTGCGTGTCCAATTCATCAACCCCCGGAACCAGATACGAGGCATGGGAGTGTACTTGATGAGGGAGTTGGACAAGGGTGTGTGGTCACTTGATTGGCTCGTCGCTAGCATTGGTAGATGGGTGCAGGATATTGACGTCGGCGGTTTTTGTTTTTGTTGCTTGTCAATTTGCTGTTGTTTCGTTATTTTTGGTGAAGATGTATGAATACCGATAATTGAATGTCGGTAGCCCTTTTTTTGGGAGGGGGGGGGTGTGGTGGACTATAAGCGCATATGAGTGTCGTCACACCATGATGTTCATACGATGACCTAAACCTCACCCTCGTACGTCAAGGTTCAAGTATATATGCAAGATGTTGGAGCTCGTCATGCTTGATGGCTATGAATGCTTCCAGAAATGGCTATCTTTTTGCAACGTGAGCTGCCACTGTTTGAACTCGGCGTGATTTGCTGCTTGAGTCTTTCTAGATTGGTAGAATTAGCCACTATGTGGTGGCTGTTTATGTTTCTGAAACTTGGTATATGGTCACAGTTGGCGTGCCTGTACACTCGCTGGCGGCTAAGTTTGCATTTATGGACTTGGTGCTCGCAAGTCGTCATGCGAACGATAGTTGACAGATTGCTACTTGTGCGCTACTGAGTCGGTCGTTAAGCTGGTAGACTTGCTCATCGGGCAAGACAGGCCAGAAACGCACCTGTACGTATCATACCTCCTGATGACTTGATGACAAGCCGAGGAGTTACTGCTCCTTTGCTGAACTGTGTTTGCAATCAGTATATCACGTATGTACGCCTCAATCCAAATATGCAGATTTTGTTGGCGACCTGATCAATAGCCATTACCATGCCATAAGCCTATTCGTGGACTTGAGGTCACGTCAAAGGGGCTCTGTCCACGTGTTACGACACTCCTATCGTCAAGGCTCAAGTTTCATACAGAGCGAACTCGAAAACAGATCAACATTGACTGTACGGCGACGTAGCTGATCCAGACACTTGATCAATATGTTAGAAGGTATGTAACCGCTTAAATCAGTCTGAACTCTCACTTTGCTGTTGAAACAAGAAGTAATGACGTCCCACATCTGAAAAACGAAGTTCATTTCTTGCTAAATTCCAGCCGTTGCCACACACCCATAACGCATTAATATCATTAGTCCGTGCTCCTCTTCTTCCCATCTCTCCCTGCAGCCACCAAAGGAGGCCACTTCCAAGTTGCTCCGCTGCCCCAGATCAACTCAAGTAAACATAAAAAGAAAGAAACCATGGCTAAGTGCTATTGCACAATCCACTACTCAACCTATCAACCTATCAGACAGAAAGGCGTACGGGTATCAGAACACAACAAAGACAAGACAATGTCACTGAAACAAAAGAAAAAAAGGGCAGAACAACGTCATCAATCATCGTTGTTGATGAAAGAACCCTCCTTGGCCCTGAGGCGGAGACTGTATATAAGGTGAAGCTGATCCTTGCGACTGGTACTGCTGGTGCTCAACGCCTATTGTGGGAGCACTGCGAGCATCCATAGATGTCATGTCGTAAAGCGGATTTTCGGTTTGCAAGTGAAGTGCGCCGATGTACGCTGGAAAGGGCTCTACATGTGGAGGTACTGTCATGTAAGGCTGGCTTGGCATGTACGAGCTGGCCGTCACGGGCAAGTCTTGATACGCAGACGTAGGCTGAAATGTAGAAGGACCCGCGAAGTTGACGTTGCTGGACTGCTGCAGCTCGTGCACCTGAGCGCTGTAATATGGGGCAAAATTGGATGAGGTGTCGTAGGAATAAGGCTGCTGGGAGTTGGAATAGTCCAGCTTGACCGATGAGCTATTGCCCAATGCTGAAGATTGGCCAGGGCTAGGTGACGTGCTCAAAGGCTGCTGCACTTCCGGGATCAAGGGAGGAAACGTCCTGGGAGGTGGATCTTGGATAGGGCTGATGATGGTATCGGTCTCCAGATCCCTATTGGCAACCATTCGTAGTAGCGGCAGACTCAAGGCTTCCATGTGCTTGGCTAAATGAACGGTCAACTTCTTCCACGTTAGTAGAACCTTGCCACAGAAGCGACACGGCTCGTCCTGTGGCCTTGCCGTTGTTTCCTTGTGGCATTTCTCGACTTTTTGCCAGGTGGGATCCTGGGCGCCTGCTCGCTTCAGCGCCGCCTTTGTCTTCACTTTTGGCTCAAGAAATTTGTGTTCTCGCACCAGGTGTTGCAGGAAATTGTCCCTGCGGTAGCAAGTGTGTCGGCAGTCTTCGACGTCGCACGTCCACCACTCGAGATGCTGTATCAACTGGGTCAGGGAACCATGGACTTGTGATAAAAGAAGCGTGTAGAGGATGGGAAATAACTTACACGATGGCCCTCATTTTCGTGACGTACCCAGTCCGCCTTCCGCTTGAAGATTTTGGGCTCGCGGCACCGGTCCCATGTGCAGGTAAAAGGCTGCACGTCTTCATGCACATGCTTAGTCCAGTCCGATGGCTTGGCGAATTTCTTGGTCGAATAGCAAAGCTGGCATTCGAATTCGGCTGGCATCGAAGTCGCTGGAGGCATGGGAATGTCCACAGGGAAGCTCTCGGCCGTGATTGCACCTTCCACTTGCGTTGCATCTCCCTGGTCATCTTCCAGCGTCATCGTTGCGGAACTTGCGCCATGCGGCTCCCTGCTTGTGTTGTAATGGATGGCTGAGCCTCCTAGAGCGATGCACATATGTCGAGAAGGACAGCTGCGGGCTGCGATTTGTTGAAGGTGGCGGAGACGGTGTCCAAGCAGCATTTTGTACCGTGCGACTTGTTGGTATGCAATGCGGTCGACAAGAAACGTGTTGTGCTCTGCCAGACTGGGATTCATCTTGAGGATCTGCTCCTTAAACCCAGCAACCTTGGGTGTGACTTCATCAATGATATTATTGCTTTCAGCCCTCAATTCGCCGTCGTCGTGAACATCGTCGTCTTCATCGTCCTCATCGTCAAAGTCAGTAGTGGTGTGTCTCGTCCGCAATTGGGCCACAGGCGGGCCACCACTCTTCTTCCACAATTCGGCCAAGTTTGAGTGAGTGTACGAGTTTGACTCTTCGTCCGTCACAGTGGTATTTTTAGATAATTCGGACTTGCTTCTAGGTCGTCTCAATGGGATGCGTACTCCTAGGAAGGGGCTCTTCGGCGAGGCCACAGTACTGATTGAGCCGGTCCTTGCGTGTTGCGTAGCAATTGAGGCAGCGCTTGTGCCCATGCTGAGCAGAGCGGTATTGAGAGATGACGGTGATCTTTTCGTCCAGCTTGGGGAACGAGAGCCAAGCTGGAGTGTGGCGCGGTGTTGGACCTGGCTTGGCACATGTATTTCACTTGCCAGTTCACCTTCTGGGCAGGTGAGGTTGCGTTTTGGAGGAGCATTTGGTTTCGCTATGCGCCCACAGAGCTCTTTGAGCAAGATGCTGGGTTTTCTATCGCGCGTAATCGAAAGCTTTTTCAGGAAATTGCCACTGGTGATGCCGTCTATTTCTGCAATGCTAGGTAAGCTTCGACGACGAGTACCCCATGTGGCAGCTCTTGATAGCACGGAGCCAGTGTCCTGGCACATTTGATCGAAACGCGCAATCGCAGCCTGCGAGGTTTCAGGCTGTTGACGTTCTGCATTTTTCTTGGTGATTGGGTAAATTGCAGGCGCATCTGCCCAAGTGCGAGGCGCTCGCATCAACGCAAAATCTTCTTCCACCAGAGGTCCGTTTGCTTCGGTGTAGTATATCTGATCAGGCAAAGGCACATTTTCTGTTTGATCACCCAGTGATATTTCTCGCGGATCGATGCCATCGCTTTGGGCTTCCGAGATGGCGAACGACGGTGGAGGAGGGTGGTTAGGAGGCAGTTGGCCGTCGCCCAACATTGTGACCCAGTCATTCACATTGTCGTTGCGCTCTGTGGTTCTCCTGAGCGCATCCATTTCATTGACAGAAACGCCCTCATCAACCGGTCGGTGGTGAGGATCCCAACCGCCAAGCCTGTCGGAGCTTTCATGAGCCCATACACCGCGGTCGTCTCCACCGGCGTAGGTTCCGTGATATACGTCCGAGGCAAAGCTGTCATCGGCGCTCATGGTGAAGGGTTTCTCGGTGGACACGCTTTCTGCAGTTCCCAGCGGCCTTCCTTGGTGCTGTGGTTGTTCTTTTTCCAACAAGTGTACCGTGACTCTGGGACTTGAGTCAGGTGCCGTACTTGATTTCGTATCGTCTTCGTGAGAAAGCGCTTTGTTTGCATTTGAGCTCGGACCGGGTGTAGATTGACTGCATTCGTGGTCAGGTGCGCAATATTGTGATTCTCGAAAACCTTCACTTATCGCAGCTTTATGTGCATTATCTGATGAGACGCGGATGGAGAACTGGTCGGAGCTGGGACTTGGAGGTAATGTTAGACCTGATGACTCGGTTAAATACTCCGAGGACTGGTAATTTGTGCCACCATGATCCTCAGGATAGTCTAAAGAGTTTTGGAGGAAAGCAGGCAAGCAGGGTTCTTTGTTGAAGTCGAACGTAAGTAGAGGGTCGGTCTGATCGTCAAAGTTACTAGTTATTTGTTCGCCTAGCGCGGACCATGAGTCCGCGGAAGTATTGAGTGAAGGAGAGACCGAATCACTGTACACATGAGTGTAGGGTGACAAGTTCTGAGGCGTGATGGATGGCGTAGCAAATGAGGCTATCGTTGTCGGGTGCGAGCTCATGTAATTGTGATCAAGTGGAAAATAGTTGATGGGCGACCATGCTGCATCTTCGCTCTTGTTCTTGTCAAGGGCAGCAGGCGGAATTGTAAATTGTGCAGGCGACATAACGATTATATCAGAGGACACAAGACCTCTAAATGACAGGCGTACTGGATGGACCACAAGGATGTAGCTACCGAGGAGGGGCTGGAAATGCCTTGTTTAGTCACGCTCTGGAGCAAGACGTTTGGTTTTGCTTTGATAGACGAAGTGACTTCTGGTCTGCTGGATTCCAGAGGATGCGGGTTGCAGTGACTGTGAGGCTTTGCGCCTAGAATCCGCGACCAGGGTGAATGACAACACGAGACAAGCGGATCAAACGTTTGTCCCCAGAAATATGAACGCGCCGAAGGTTGGGAAAGATTGCCACGAGGAAGATGAGAGGGCAGAAGTCAGAAGGCTGAGATGACAAGAAGTGAGCAAGGGTGGGGATTCATGGGGGCTGCGCTCGAGGCGTTCCTCGGTACTGGTGGTACAGTATGTCAGATTGAGAGACAGCGCTTCTTCACGTCTGCTGGTGTAGCGAGTTGTATTGGGTTGCCAATCATAGCGAGTAGGTCAACATGCGCCTTCACGAACCGGGGCTGAGGAGCTGCGCCCTCGAAGAAGGAGGATAATGGACTCAACTCTTCTACGTAGCAACCAGAAGATCTTATCCAGTCGAGAAGAAGCTTGTCGAAGAACCAAAAGACCATGCATCGATTTGCTCGGTGATCGACCAAGTCAATATCCAGCGTGTGTGACGAAAGATGTCTTTGCTAATGCATAGACCGAATAGAAGGCGAAGCACTCAGCTGCGAGTAATCGGCACATCAGCCTCTTAGACGATGGATTGAAGTGGACCTTCCAAGATATTTGGAATGCGGTGAAGTCAGGGCGAGCCGATATCTCTCGCTCCAGCTGCAGAGAGCGGAAATAAGCAGGGGCTCTGTGTATATCACAAACTGGTGAAACGTCCTTAGGAGGTTGAAGCGTTGGGGGCACCAGATGCAGGCTACATTCCCAAACTCCTCAGATAATGGTGTAGGCAGGCAGCCATCACAGACCATCCAGACAGACAGCCCGCCAGTCAGTCAGGGCTAATGCTTTGCAGGCCAGTGAAAACTTGCAGGTAGGCATTCTGCGAGGCATAATGGGGACTGTCGGTGGTCTCTGCTCGGACCTTAAGAAAAGGTCACCCTTAACCTCGACGTCATGGCAGTAAGCCGTCGGCCGTGTTTTGAGGTGTTGCGCAAATGCCCGCATCGCCTGCCAAAAGAATAATCATAATAATTTTGACAAGATCGCTATGATTGCCGTCCCATATCTGTACCATGGCCTTGTATCATGGCCGGACTTTAGTATCTTCCGCAAGTATCAAGGCCCTCATGTCAATTTAATTCAGGACTACACCTGGATTGCAGACCGGATTGCATCCGCAGGCACAGCCCCGCCCATGTGGAATGCCATAGGCTACAGTAGCAGGCCCTCATGCACAACCTTGCAGGCTGCGTCAGTAGGCAACCATGGGCTTTTGTGCGAGGCAAGCAATGCTGACAGGTCTTACAATGCCGGGGCACCATCTCGAGACAAAAGTGGGCTGTGCTTAACACTGGGCCTGAGAAAGAGACGGAATCAGATGCTTGATTTGTCTCATCCAATCACCATTCGCTGAGTCATCGCATCACATCGCAGAGGTCACCATTTGAGGCCGGGGCCCCACCACAGCAGTCTAATGTTCCGAGGCCAAGCAGACCGAAGATGCGAAGTTGGATGATGATGCTTTGACACGACATCGACACTAAATTAGCTGACAAGCGTCCACTTTCCACACAACACAAGAACAGAGATTGAAACACGGTGAAGATGGTATGCGTACATAAGCAATTGTTAAAAGTACCAATTGAGCTGACTGTCTGATTCAGGGCCTGGAGAATCCATCATATGTCCTCGCGGCTTTGACAGTGAGTTGAGGCCACTGAGCGTCGATGCCGACATCCTCAAGGTCCCGCTGCGTGCGGAGCTGTATATGAGGGCACTGAATAATCCGATATCTGCACCAGGCATCCGGCGGTATCCTTGGGTACACGCGGACACGATCTCTGCCGTCCATCATCGCAGGCTGCTCTGTAGGGCTGCTCTGTACGTCAAGCCACCTCAGAACCACCCCTTTAACTCACAACTTGGGACATGAAACCTCTTGCTAACAATCATAGATGCGCTGGGCGGATACCGCATTCAGAATGCTGAGCCCTACGGAGTCGAGTTGAGCTTGCTGGCTTCTGTCGTGCTAGGAGGATCGGCAATCCCGCGAGCAATTCGTCTTCGCAAAACGGTGCCCATGGTTCTATCTCTTTTGGCAACGTTTGGTATGGTGCTGTTTGGAAGCTCCGTGTATCAGAGTACCTTCTGAGCAGGTGGCATGCTATTGGGTCAGATCTTTGGAAAGTTGTGCCAACCCGGTTCGCAAAACAAAAACAACGTTCGTTTGGTCGCCAGTTCTTGTGCAAATTCGAGCCTCTTTGTATTGGCGTGTTCGAAGAACCCTTTTGTTTGAAAAGCCCCAAGCAGGCTCCTTGACGCCTTCAGCGTATGCTCAGATCATTGCTCGTAGAACATAATTTCCTCGTCAAGTTTGACAGAAACCACAAACAATCCTCCTCTTGAAAGAATATGAACATATGTAAAGTGCTGTCATGACTCGTCCGTCGTGCGATCTATGTTGCGTCGGATTTTAGTTGGTTTACGAGTTTTCGTCAATTTCCTTCCACTTTTGGCGCACAGCGTCTTGTTTCTCTTGAGTTTTGCTGCGATTGTGATCTTGACGTTTTCTCCTCTCTGCGCGCAAGCAAGCACTCAGTGCGTCCTTTGCGCCATTGCACATGCCCATCGACTTCCAGAGGAAGCCTTTGTCGTGACATTCCTCGAGAGCTGTCATCAGGTCCTCGCAGGCTAAATTATGCGAGTGTTAGGTGGAGCGTCGTACGTGAAAACCCTCTGGAGGTGAAGACCGACAATTGGAAAAGGGAGCAGTAAGTACCACATACCAGTGTTGTCTTTGGTGTGTAAATGAGGATGCATTCTGCGGGATGGTATTGTGTTGGTCAAAGTGATCGTTGCAGGTTTTATTACTGCTTCGAATGGAGTGGCAGGGCGTGATGATCAAGAAGTTTTGAGTCGGGCAGGTTAGCGCCGACGGCAACTGTTGGAAAAAGCTATGACCACTTGGGAAACACTTTAGCAGGTACCGTGTACTTGCTCAGGCTTTCTCCAGAAACATCTCCAACGTCGACCACTCACTGCCCAAGTGTCTTTGTTCACTTGTCGCATATTTGAGCTAAACCTCTCATACACGAGATCTCGCTCAAAGTGTATCGATTCATCTTTCCAAGTAAAACAAATTCTCACACCGAAAATGGCAACGCAACCAGCAGCGGCCAAGAAGCAGCAAGGTGACCCCTCTCTGACCCCCTCCTCCCCGTAAATTTCACTCGCTGATGTGGACGAATAGACCTTCAAGTGCAGTACAGCACATTTAAAAACACCATCCAGCAGCTTGCCCAAAAAGTTGGCGATATTGAGCAGGAGAAGGACGAACACTCGTGCGTGCGCTTTTGCCATTCTCCAGGCTGATGATGTTTCGTGCAACTCGTCTCTAAGCTGACACTGACGTGAACCAGAGCCGTGTTAGCGACGCTGGAACCACTTGACCAAAATCGCAAGTGCTTCCGTATGATCAACGGCGTGCTTGTGGAGATGACAGTCAAAGATGTGCTTCCCTCATTAATAACCAACACCGACGGCCTGAAGAAGGTGGAAGGAGACCTCAAAGATCAATTGATAGCCAAGCAGAAAGAGCTGGATGATTGGAAGGTGAGTTGCGACCGTTGTTACGTCTGTCAGTACCATGCTGACCACACGACATTCCCCTCCACAGAAGAAAAACAATGTGCAAGTCGTCCAGTAGGGCGTTTTGACCGACACAATGCCGACGGCAGCACTCTACGAGGTGCGCGAATCTGAGGCTTTCGGAACCGTGGAGAGTATTTGACCACTGGGAACGACGACGTACTTTAGGCACAGCACTGCAGAAGCATCTTAGCACACGGTACAGAGAAGGTTGTGCGTCAATTGAAGCCTCGTTTACTATTCTGCTTTAACTACTGCATGACCCAACAGCGAGACTCTAGACTCTGGCGGTAGCGAGGATCGAGGTATGGGTATCTGTCTGGAAATCGGCGATGAGTTCCTCGAAAGGGTGCAAGCGCCGCGGACAGGTCATCAGCCTGCTCATGCACCTTGTGCAATGCATATGTAGCGCGCAGGTGCGTTGTTCCAAAGGCGCCCTTTCCACCAAAGCTGGGCGTGGCAGGCGTTTCTCAACCAACCGGCATTCGCCGTCAATTTTCGAGGCTATGGAAACAGATTTGATACAGACATACGGTGTCTATGATACGGTACCGATACTTTGTTCATATTCACGCAGGTCGGCTCATGCAGCCGCGAAGCTGGGGCGTCTAGAGAGCGATATTCGAATCACAATCTCAGAGAAGAATTCAGAGCCAGCACAGCAAATTCAAAGTGTAATGACTGCACAGTTGCACCAAATCGAGACAAATGGCAGGCGTGCGATGTGAGGTTGCCGTGATACTTGTAGTGGCCCATTCTCCTCTCAATGGGTACCAATGCATGTGAGCCCTTGCCAGGCCACCAAAGCTACCACCAAAGCAGCATGAGGCTGATCAGAGGCGTTGCATGAGATCCGGCTGAAGCCTCAGATCTACATTCAGCGAGATCGAATATGGGCAAGTGGTACCTGTTTTCTTCCTACTTTTACTTGCAGGTCGTGGAGCGAATTCGTTTGCTGCCGTCAAGCCAGATCTTCTCTATTCTGATCTGAAATATGCAACGATCGTAAATTTCCTACCACAGTCGCTTACAAACATTAAGACTATGCATAATGACTTACCATTGTCGTTTCAAAGAGGATGTAGCAAATCTCCCGATCGAATGCTTTGCGAAGTTGTATTAAATGTAGCCATGGAGAATCAAACATATCCATGGACCTGTAGATTCAAGCTTGGTGAGGCAGCGCGCACAAGCCATACTTGCTCAAGAGAATAATCGACGACCACACACAGCACTAACGTACTTTCGGACTATCTATTCGCGGATTGAAACTACAAAGAGGAAAGAAAGATTGGGCATTCTTGCGTGGTGGCACTGCCGGGGGGTTCATAAATGGCTGCAGCCAAGTTGGGTGAAACTTGAGAGTACCTACAATACCAGAAGTAACAGTGAAAGTACTAAATTAATGAGGCGCGCGGAGCCTGCTGGAGCTCAATCATTGGACCAGCCATTGCACTGTGGCGGCTACCGGTAACAGCGCGCCCGCGTTTCCGCTCCGCTGGGGTGGCACTCAATTGTCCACGGGGGAGATGTGCTTTGATGTGCTTGACGTGCTATGTGCTTGGTGTGGTAGCTCGAGAGAAACTCCGTCGCCAATTGAGGCAGGAACCAAGGATGCCTGTTGCAACCCTGGAAGGTACTTTGAGTACGTACTTGCTGTAAAATGTGGCCCCGAGGTTCCAAGCCTCCATCAACACAGCGAGTCTATTGTCTGGCGCGTCCTCTTCACGTATCTTGTCCTCCGTAATACAGAGCGCCCCTTGTCTTTTGCCGCAGCACCAAATAGCGCCCATAAGTACAGACTCCGCAGCAGCAAATATCTCAACCGCGTCAGTCAAATCATCGTCATCGCAAGCCTGTTGAATACCCAGTCTCCAAATCACAAGCAGAACCAGGCTGGGAGCCACAGAATCACAAACGCAGTCGCGCAAGGAGGGGCCAGCTTAGACACTCAGCCGCGAAGACCCCGCAAAAGCTGGACGAACGCGAGCCACAGAGGCAAGAGAGCCACAAAGCGCACAGAGGCTTGTCCCTGTCGCGATCCCACTTGCACCCTGCAACGTGCAACGTGCTGCTGCTGTGCACAAAGTCAACACATAAGACAACCTTGAAGAGGAACAACATTGAAGAGAGAGAGAGAGAGACTCTTTCGTTCCTGACCGTGAAGAGACCAGGTATGCAATGTCCCGAAGAGCTGCACAGTCTCCTGCGCCACAACACCTTGCTCAAGCCAAGTCGAGGCTTCCATTGCAGACGGCAGCTGGTTGGTGCCTGGCTATCCTGCGGCTCTGTCAAGTCTGCCATGCTTCGCAGCAAGCTGGTAGGACCAGCCTTTTCTCTGACGCGATTTTGCAGCTTTTCCACGAGGCACCCAGGTCCCCGTTTGACCTCAGCCAATCTTTTCCGACCTGGCCGACCCACCCGGCACCACTTGTCCCTGCCAGCGGGGGCCGTTGAGCGAGCGAGTACCTTTTTCCTCGACTGCCATCCATCTCACAGCATACACAGCACGAACCACATCGGGCCAGCCCCCATTTCGACCAACCGGTACATAGTGGGACACTCAGCAGCGGAATCGACAGCTGCTTGGCACAGCAAAGAACACGCGCCTGTCGACGACATTTCAACCCACGCACAGGCTCGGAACCTCTCGAGGTGCCGCCCCGCAGAACCAAAGTGATCTCCTTTTAGGGTCCGTATTCTTGTCCACCCTTCCAGCGTCACTGATCTAGACAGCCGACCCCGCGTCAGGGCGGTCTGGCAGCAAGAGCCAAGCAGCCTTCTGAGCACTAGGCGACCATTGAGCCGTGGAGCCCGCACTACTTTGATCCTCCCACCCTCTTTACCCTGACGCGTGCTGTTCAGCCGTGTCCAGTCCAAGCGGCCGTTGTCACTCCACTGATTCTACATCTGTTCCTCTTGTCACTCATCCCCGTTTGCGCAAGGTATCTGCGTGTAGTAAATGTGCCAGTCTTGATCCGCGATTGACGCATCTCTGCAGCTTCAGAACGAAGTCCCAGAAAACGCAAAAAAGAGGTTGCAAGCCTCACCCTACCCTGCAACGTGTCAGGGTATCAGGAAACACATCACCTCCGCCCTAACTTCTTGTGCGAGGGCGCTCAAACCAAGGAATTTCAGAGAAGTCCGCAGCCGCTGCAGGTAGCCAAATATGTCGAATTCCCCCCAATCCCCTCCTAAGGAGGCCGAACAAGGTGTACAATCACCAGACGAAGAAGCACAAATGAATGATCTTCAAGACCCACAGGCCGCTGGCCTCGCCTATGAATTCGAAGTCAAGGAGCAGGATCGATGGCTGCCCATAGCAAACGGTGCGTTTGTTTCCCTGGCCTGCGCTACACCGTGATTCGCGTGTGGAGGATGCCGCTCTGCTCTGCTCTTTGCTGCTTTGCGCTGCATGGCTCACAGGCTGCGTCCGCACTCGATGAGTGGCATACCTTTGCTTAGTCCTTTAGGCAAAGAATTGTGCTTTTCTATTCGCTCATGTCCCACGGGTCGCCTCCGAAGTCGCCAGAGGCGGCTCGTCCTCTCACCAAGCCCGACAGGTACGACCAATATGATGCTAACATACGCAATTTCGCTCCAGTCGCCCGCATCATGAAGAATGCACTCCCCGAGAATGCCAAAATTGCAAAGGAGGCCAAGGAGTGTATGCAAGAATGTGTTAGCGAGTTCATTTCCTTCATCACCAGTGAAGGTAAAGTCTCCCCCAATCGGTCTGCTAGCGGGAATCGTTCCGAAGCTAACCATGAACAGCCTCGGAAAAGTGCCACCAAGAAAAGCGAAAGACTGTCAATGGAGAGGACATCTTGTTTGCCATGACGTCTCTTGGATTCGAGAATTATTCCGAGGCCTTGAAAATCTATCTCAGCAAGTATCGTGAGGTATGGCCTTTTGCCCCTGCTCATATCCATACCGAGAAATCAAACAGGTGACTAATGCACTACACAGCAGTCTCAGTCAAACCGGAATGAAAACCCCACAGGCCGCCCTGACAGCCAAGGCGGCTATGGTGGTCAAGGTGGCGCCCCTGGTCCTTCAAACACAGGCTCAGCAAGCTTTCAAGCCGGGGAACTAACAGGCCAAGGCGAAGGCGCGGAGGCCAACTACATGTATGCTCAGCCTGGGAATGGCACTGGACCTGGGGAGGGCTACTAGGAAATCCACCCACCAGCGCCACAGAGTCCTCCTTCACCGCCTCGGAGTCCACGTCTGGATGAAGGTCTAGATGTGCTTGGGCTTACTGGTATCTAAGCATGGATGTCAACGATGCTATCTTCGAGTAACATTGGCGCTACATTTTCTGCTGTTGACTACTGCCTATATGGATTCTGAAATGCTAGACAGAGCATCGAATTTCTCAGTATGTTTTTGTGCTATTCATGACAGCATAACAAGACAGAACTAGGGCCATGTGCACCGTAGTTTGGAGATTAGACGAGCACAGCATAGCAGTAGTCTCATGAAGTCAAATTGTTGGCATTGAAACATTGGAAGCAGTACCAGTTTATCTATTTCCAGGAGACTTGTGATGTTATTTTGACGACGTACAACTCATAAGCACTAACACTCGAATGATCTCGAGAATTAGAATAGTCCATGGTAGATTCTGGCAGTAATCAATTTGATTTGACGACCTATATGCTGAGTGCTGCTACATTAGCCCTCCACACTTCCTTTGCCCCTTGGGTAGGTCATGATAGCTCTAGCTAGCAGTATGGATAGATGGGTAGAAATCTAATGTAGCCCTCTCTTTTCTAATCAGTCGAGCTGGCACCTAGAGTAAGACCTAGGTCCTGATTGCTGAGATCTTCCCTGGGGTTTTCGATTTGCCTCTGCAACTGTTTGGACAAACACAGATACATGGCCGGATGGATCCATGCATGTCCCGAGTTTATGGATTGAACCTGGGCCTGTCCAACGACGTATAACGGAGAGGCAGGAATGAACACTAGCCTGACACGGCGACAATAGCATGGGCACTGTTCGCCTCCTCTTTCCACAATGTTACCAGGCAATGTATACCCAGAATCAACAATGGGATCCAGCACCTACAAGCCACAAGTACATGCCATGGCGTTGGCTCTGAATCTAACCCACAAGGAAGAATTCGTCGATGCAACGAGGTTTGCGAAAAAGAACCTGCGCACACCCTCTGATCCAAGTTCAGGCTTTCGTAGACGCCAAGACTCAATCTAAGCAGCGTTGCCAGCCAGCTGGAGAATTTTCTGGCCAGCGCTCAGGTGCGCGTATTCGTAGGCCTTGGACTCTGGTGGGAAGGTGCCATTGGCGGCCCAGAGGTCGATCAGAGGTTGCATTGGCTCGAGCTCGTGTGGCCGGAGCATATCCAGTGCTGTAGCAGTGAGGATGAAGTGGCTGAAACAGCTGTTGAGCTGCTTCTCCAGGTTCAGATGGTAAAATGGCTCGACATAGTGCGCCCAGTACAGGTGGGAGTAGACGCGGAACATTTGGCGAAAGATGGTCTGGCAGACTTCGACGAAGTTTTGCGGAAAGCCGGATCGCTTGCCCACCCAGTCGGGCTCGCCAGGGTTTGTGAGGTGGGAGAGAGGAGTCGTGGTGATGTTGGGGTTGTGTGCGTATGAGACGCCAGATGCCTCGGTTGGGAAGATCCTCGTGTCGTCAATCTTGCCGGATATCCATCGCTGCCTGGTTTGACGGGATTGTCAGCATCTTATAGCGGGATAGGTAAGTATGCAGTGTGGCCCGAGAATTGGGTTGGCACGAGTAGAAGAGGGAATGACGCACATCAGCGTGATGTACTCGTAAGCTGGTAATTCGACGGGTTCTCTTCGGCTGTTCAACCAAGTGAAAGAGTGGTTTCTAGAGTCGAGGTCAGTGTCTGATGATAGACTTTTATGGACCAGGTGGTACGTACTGCCCCGCTGACATGCGTGGGCACGTGGTCGGATTGCAAATGGACAAGCCATCCTCCTCCTTCTCATGGATAACGCGCACGAAATTCCATAGATTCCGGTAGTGTTCAACCACTGTACCGTATCGTCAGTTCTCATTTGGCAAAAGTCAGCATTGATGTACATGCAACGTGACGACGAACCTTGGTGCGCAATCCACTCTCCTGGCTCGACCGTCTTTGGTCTGGCGCTCAGCGTCATGAAGTTTCCCTTCACTATGTGTTTGGCGTAATTGGCGTTTAGCCACAGTGGTAGAGCCTGCGGCAAATGATACGTGTCGAGGACGTCCTGTCCACTGGCCATCATGCCGCTCTGCTCGTCCATGCCTATTGTCTGAGCCAGGGATGGAGATTTGGGCAACGGCGGAAGATTTGCAGACAGACCAGCAGATGCTGGAGATTGGCTGTTCTGCGACCTATCGAGATTCAAGGGTGATAGTGGCGGCTGGCTAGAACCGCTGCCACTCTTGCCCGGGCCTGGCGACTTGCTGTTGGAGCCCCGGAAGCGGGCGTTGCTACAAGATGATCTCGATTAGCCGCTGGATTTGACAAGAGCAGGTATCTCAGGGATTCCAGAGAGCCCTGAAGGCAATGAGGTTCTGCATGCAAGCACTTGCTCGGAACAGGGAGGAAGCTCGACTGTGGAAGGGCTGTTCGCAACGCCAGCATTGATGGCGCTTGCAAGACGATAGTCGAGAGCACAAGGAGAACGAGACCAGTCTGGCTCAAGATGCAGCACCCTGCCCAACGCTTTGACGTCTCGGTCTGCAATCTAGCACAACACAGCACAAGACACAACGCATAGTGATTCGCAATATCCGCGCACTCTCATTGCTGCCAGAAATGAAATGCAGTTCTGGGAGGGAGGCAGGCCACGGGCGGGCTCTGGCGCACACCGGCGCGAGTGGCCACGGAGATGGGCCGGAGTGGACATGACCAAGTCTCATCCTAAGCTTGGAAAGACTGGACGCTGGTACGAGGCAGGGCTCGAGCCGGGTGTCGCTTGCTCATGACAAAGGAAAGTGGCGACCAAAGACACACGCAATATTGTGTGTAAGAGAACTCACATCCCAGAGAATAGGTTGGACATGGCTTGTGACGTAGCAATGGCTTCGCAGTCGCTCGAGACGGGGCCGGATCCGCGGCTGGGCTGTAAGCGAGGCTCTCGTCGGGCCTGGCGTGGTGAGGATCAGGTGCTGCGCCTCGCGGTGTGGGAGCGAGGGAGGAAAGGCTCGAGATGGTTGCGAGGTCGAATGCTGTATAAGTTGAGAATGGCGGTTGAAAATAAGGGGTTCAACAGCCAGCTTTGCCAGTTGCCAGCGTCAGGCCGTTGCAGCATACAAGGGGGCGCTAGAGTGCCCGCACTAGACTGCTTTGGGAAACCTGCCTCGTCTCCACCAGAGGCCAGCCTTGTCCTTGTCTGCGCTTTCTGCCCTCTGAGCTTTGTCCAACACGCAGCTGAGCTTTGATGACTGTCCGATTGTCAAGCCGGTAACGTATTTACAATACACTGACGACACATGCCCAGCCGGCAAACCCACCCACCTGCCCTCCTCCTGCTCAGACTACACTTGCATCTGCCAGCCTCGATTGCTGCCGGCTTTGCAATTTGAAACACAGCAGCCTTTCAGTTGCCAGGGCGTGATCCACACCCTCCACTCTGGAACCGCAAACGCAGCACAAGCCAACCTCGATCGAGCCAAGCCAGCGCTCACCATGTCGGACGTCGAGGACCGCATCGACGACGTCTCTGACGCCGGAGGCGACGACCTCTTTGGCGACGATGGAGGCAGCGATGTCTCGCAGATCGAGGACAACCCACCCATTGGCAGTGACGACGATCTTGCTTCGGACCGTGGTGACAGGCAAGCTGCCGCCCAAGACAGCGCGTCGGAACGCGACGGCCGCAGCCAGAGAGAAGAGAGCGAGGGCCCTATCAAGAGCGAGACTATTATGCAAGACATTGTGTATCGTCACGGTCTGCCCAAGCTCAAAGATGGAAATGTAAGTTGCTTGCAGCGCGTCATGGTCCTTGCCACCACCACACCTCCTGACCTCCACTTTCCAGATGCAACTCGCCAAAGTGCCCAATTTCTTGCGCTTCATGCCCGAGCCTTACAAGGCAGACGAGTTCGAGCCTTCAGCATGGGCGCTTGCGAACGCCAGAAGCCGCATCCCCGTCAATCTCGTGCGCTACCGCCGGAACCCTGAAACTGGCGAGCTCGAAAGCAACGCAAACATATACCGCTGGAGCGACGGCTCAATGACCATGCAGGTTGGCCTCGAGCACTACGACATACAAGTCAAGGCACAGATTCCACCGACCAACAAGGCGTACATGCCCGACCGCGACGCCCACCGTTACGTTGCTGCTGCGCATTCGGCCCATGCGCAGCTTCTCACCGTTGGACACGTTTCCGAGGAGTGGGCCATACGCCCAGATAAGCAGCGCGTCGAAGAAGATACAGAGCGTCTCAAGGAGAAGATGGGCCAGGCCAAGGGCACCCTGAAGGAAGGCGAAATGATCATCACCACAACCCAAGATCCCGAATTGCAAAAGAAGCAAGCCGAAATGGCAGAAAAGGAGCGCACACGTGCCCAGCGCAAGCGCGAAAATGCTCAAATACGTATGGAGGGAGGTGCTGGGGGTTATCGCAAGGGCGGTCTCTCTATTGGCGATTTGGAGGGTGCTCGTCGCTCCACCTCTGGACGCAAGAGGGGTGCTGGCGGTGCTTCTAAGCGGTCTCGACGACAGAATGACGATTATGACTCGGACGATGATGGAGACGGCGTGCATCAAACCAACCAGTACGATATGGAAGACGGCTTCATTGCTGCATCCGACGACGAGGACAGCATGGAGGAGGACAACGACGACAATAATGACGATATCTTGGACGATGGTGATGTCGATTTCGAGCGCCCACGCACCAAGCGCAAGAGAACACGGGACTCTGACGACGATGATGCTGATGGTGAGCTCGATGAGGGTGGCCAAACAGCTTCTGGCGATCACGGTCGTCGGCGCGTGCGCCGGGTCGTCTCCGACGATGATGACGAGTAAAGTATTGGTTGACTTGCAAGAGTTGAATCGTATACTCGGCCATGGTTCAACGATGGCTTGATGTTGAAAAAGAAAAGTAATTCAATGGTCGGGTCGGACATTTCTCGGAAGCCCTGTTCATATGCACAATCGACATACGACCAGCAACGCGTCTTGTCTCCGTCAACCTCTAGCTCGATTACTGCCATAATAAGGCAAAGCATGCGGATTCACGCGTGATGGCGGCACTGGATCGTTGGCGGCGTCTACATTCGCTCCCAATCCGAGCAATCAAGGACTCTGTACATGGCCAAGGGCGGTCGAATATGTCCATATCTGAACGGCCAAGGCACGAAAGCCTCATGTATAGCCTTTGCTTTCATAATGATAAAAAATGTACAATATTGTGACGGACTATGGCTTGAGAAAGGCAGAACCCAAAGAAGGCTCTTAATACTTGCCCTCATGCCTTGTGCTACAGTTGCCGTTGCGATCGGGTACTGGTTGTGGAGCCTTTCACATGTCAAACGAAGGCGCAGATCGAGCTGTACCTAAGTACCTAGGTACTTACAGCGTGGTGAAATTGCCGGGCGCCGTCATCATTTACGCTACCACGTCCATGGATCTGTAAACAGCACATGAACTGTACCTTGGCCAATTTGGGAACTTCGCTCTCCTAGCAACACCTCGATTCTCCACGATGCTGTTGATGCGCCCACTTTCATCTTGAAGATGAACTGTGGCGCTGAGATGCTGCACACGCCCACAGCCCGCAGATCAGTACCAATATTCGTCGTCGTGAAGCACCATGGCGTCCGTGGCCAGAGTCTTCCTGGGCATCTGGGCCGTTGTCATAGAGATCTTTGACTTCTGGCGAAGGGTAAGTCTATAGACCTGTATTCAGTATCCTGTGTGCTTGTTCTGAATAGCATGTGTGAAGGCAAGCAATGGAAGCTGACATATCCTGCCGTCACAGAGACTCTTTGACTGGTGGCGACGCAAAGCCCCGGCTGAGCTTTGGCTTGATATCCTTCGACATGCCGAGTCATACGAAGAATGGGAAGAAGCGGCGCTGCGTCTTGACAACCTCCTCGGACTCGATTTCTGGCGCTATAACCAGGTCTCGCGTTACTACGACTACAGACTCATCAATGAACGACTGGACAGCTTGACCACTGCTCGTGAAGAGCAGGATGTGCATGGCTTGGTCAACTTGCTGCGCTGTGGCCTGGTCCGGAATCTGGGCAACATTACTGCGACAAAGCTATACAATCGGAGCTTTGCAGGGACCAAGTTCCTCATTGAAGAGTACATTACCCAAGTGGCTGAAGCGCTTGAGGATATCAGCGGACTGCCCGCTGTGCCGCCAAGCGGAATGGGCGGCTTCGATACTGGAACAAATGCGGCGACGATAGCGACAATTAGCACATCAAGTGCCGGGATGATTGCGCCCGCGGCATCGTATACGCATGTGCAGCCACCAGCGGTCCACTTCAGCGATGACTCGACGACAGTCGCTTCAAATAGCGGTGCTGGAAGTGGCGCCGCTATTGCGAACATCAAGGTGCCCATGACCATGTCGACGCAGATGAAGCTGGATTTTGTGCACGACACACGACAGGCTTTTGGACGCAGTACGCTTGTCTTGCAAGGAGGTGCAATTTTTGGCCTCTGTCATCTAGGCGTCGTCAAGGCGCTTTTTCTACGCGGCCTCCTCCCTCGTATCATCACTGGCACAGCCACCGGAGCGCTGATTTCCGCTTTAGTCGCTATTCATAAGGAGGAGGAATTGCCTTCCGTACTGAAAGGTGATGGGATCGACCTCTCTGCCTTTTCGTCGCATGGTAGAGTGCCAGGCAAGGGCTTTGAGTTTTGCAATTCTGAGCAAGGGAATCCCAACCGATGGAGGACGCTGCTACGTCGAGTGGTGAGATTCTGCCGCGAGGGTTACTTTCTGGATGTCAGGGTCCTCGAAGACTGCGTGCGCGCAAACGTTGGAGATTTGACGTTTGAGGAGGCCTTTGTGCGCAGCAAGAGAGTGCTCAATATTACTGTTGCTACGGCTGGACGAGCAGGGGTACCGACACTGTTAAATTACTTGACAGCACCAAATGTGGTATGTTGCTGTACATCCTGTTTCTCAGAGTTGAGAGTTGCAGACCCTTGCTAATTTGGTCTGCCGATATAGCTGATCTGGACAGCCGCGGTTGCGTCGAACGCGTCAACACCCTCGTTCTACGGACACCGAGCCAATGCCATTCTTTGCAAAGACCAAGACGGCAACATCGTGCCGTGGGCACCTGCCGACGAGCTTGATCTCCAACATTGGACACGCGCCTCTTATTCTGAGCGCGAGTCTCCACTCATGCGTATTGCAGAACTATTCAACGTAAACCACTTCATTGTCTCGCAAGCAAGACCGTACCTCATCCCGTTCCTCCAGTCCGACATGCACGGTCCATCACGATTCGAAACACGGAGCACCACCACCTCGGTGACCTCTTTCTTGGTACGAATGGTTGGCTTGGAAATCCGGCATCGACTGCGTCAGCTTGACACGCTTGGCCTCTTGCCGACCAGCATCAGGCGCTTTTTGGTGGATGAGGCGATTCCGGGAGCCAGCGTTATGCTCGTGCCGGAGGTCACTACCGGGGACTTCATCCGGTTGCTGGAGACGCCGACGAGGGAGACGCTTGACTACTGGATCTTGCGAGGCGAGCGGAGCGTCTGGCCGGCAGTGTCGGCGCTACGAATTCGGTGCGCCATCGAGACGGAGCTGGACCGGGCGTACCAGATGGCACGAAGGCTGAAGCCCGGGGTGCTGAGGAAGAAGTCCAGCACGGCGGTCAATTTGATGGCGAAGGGAAGAGAAGGTAAACACCGAGCTGACAGTGTTGGCGAGAGACGTTGAAGGACGACTGGAATTCGCGAGGCAGGACTCTGTACATCCAGCGCGAGATCCAGTGCGTTGGGCTACAAATTGTGCGCCCTTGGAATGCTCATGAGCCTCTTTGTCGAGCTGCAATCGCGTATATACACTACTTGGACAGCTTGCGACTGGCTCCGTGACTCTATATAGGCTATCTGCTCAGAGAACGAAAGACTTGTGTGAAGAGCCATTTCTCGAAAGATCTCCAGCAGCAGTATTTGGAATTTCAAGAGGCTTGAAGAGAATTCACTTAAGCGTGGTTGACCAAGGTCTCGTGGTGATTCGCTGCCATGTTTCCCTCTGGTTAGCGGGTCACAGGACGAACTGCGCCTAAAAGGGCTTGACCGGCCAGCACTGTGACCAGGGCTGCTAGCTAGCTAGCCGCTAAGGCACAGGCGCAGGGGCCCGGAGGTGAGGCTGTCGGGCGCTGGCTTGTTCTGGCTGGAAAACGCTGATGTCACTCTGCTTGCGTGGGGGCATGCGCTACGGGCTCCAGCCTTGGGACCTGTTTTTGGTTTTTGGCCCTGCCTCCTCACCTGCTTGGAGTATACCACCGGCACGCGATCGGATAAATTTGCCCAGCTGGACAGCCCAGGAGCTCTTTTGAGATTGCCCCCTCCCATCGCCTGCTTTGCTCGGCCAGACTGTGGTGTTCAGAGCTGTGCAAAACCTTGCGAGCTCTCAGCGACTGTTTTTCTTTTCTTGTTTGATTGTCGACACGCTGCAGTGCCACTGCGCGACTCGATTCTCCACCTCCAGGCCAACGACTGAGCGACAGTAGCGGTTCACTCTCACGCCCATACCCACATCCAACATCCACACCCACCGCACACCCAGCCCCAGTTCTGGGTGGCTGCCGCTGCTGCTACCGACGACGAACAGTCCGGCTCTTTGCACCAGGAGGTTGGCGTTCGAAGGCCTCGCTTGCTTGGTTTGACCAAGCGAGACTCTCCAATTCCTTCTCTACGATTGTCAATTTCGCGTCGCTTGGGTCACTCATTGCTTCGATTTCAAGTGCTTGCCCTGTGCTCCGACCGCAGCCTGTCGACATCGCAGAACCACCTACATACATTACATTACATTGATAACAAGGATAGCCAACAGGCGACTCAAGTCCGGCATCTGCCTTTTGGCCCACCATGGCTGCTCCCGACCCAGCCTTCAACCTGCCCGGCCCCAGCTCCGGCGCAGCACCTGCTGTAGCTACGAGTGTGAAGGGCGCACAAAAGAAGAAGAAACGCAGTTCAAAGGCCAAGAAGAGAAGAGACAGGAGGAAATCCTTTGCCATTACCAACGACGACATGGATCGTGACGAAGGCATCAGCCCCAGCATGGCCGCCCCCAGCCAGAGCTTTTACAACCAGCGCAACTTGAGCGGGACGAGCATAGACAGCGAAACGCTGTTGGACCACAGGTACATAGTTCTGCGCCCTCTGGTGGTTTATTCTGGGTCTCCGCCCTCGCTGGCTGGGTGCTGACACGGAACTTGTGATTTTGCAGAGACCAGCCCTACTTCATGCGCCCTCGCCGGCCATCGAACGCAGTCCAGTCGCCGGCTCTTCACCAAATGTCGCAAAGCGTATCTAAGCTGAAGAGCATACAAGCTGGAACAAGCGGACAAGAGGACAATGAGGATACCGTGCCAGATGAGCGCGCACCGCTTCTCTCTTCCACAGGCCGGCTGCGATCTGAGCCAGCCATGACGTTCAATTCTCCGCTTGGCACAAACGATGGCCCAAGAGGTGCGTCCTCCAACCGCCGTGGTTCGAGTAGAGCGAGCGGGAAAAAGGACTTTTTCAATCCAATGGGAAGCTACGATGTCAACTATCCTCCATCCGTGCCCGGATCTCCCAGGACCACGGCTATCGATCGGCACTGGAGGTTGGAGGATACCATGTTGATTGATGAGATGGATGTTTTGGGCTCATCACATCATGACAATGACTTCAGTGATGATGGCCGCTCCGGCTCGCCGTCTAGTCCCAAGGCCCCGCCGACACCTTTTGAGCGACGACGTACCTTTGACTTCTCGGCTCAAGAAGATGTCTGTTTTCCACAGGAGGAGATGTCAGAATTGGCAGACGACGAGCTCCGCCCCGAGCGCAATCACCATATCCGCTCGCGACGGCGCAAAGTCAGAGGCCCTCAGCTGCAACATCTCGAGGACTTTGCGCAGGTGGAAAAGGAGGGGCGAAGCGAGGAGAGAAGGACAAAGAAGATCACAGAACCCCAGCTAGTCAATGGAAGGCTGCGACCGATTCACAAGGGTTGGTATCAGCCAGAAGAGGATGCGCCTTACCGCTTCACTTATTTCAACGAGGAGTTTGTGAGCACCATCCACAGCCCGACTATTTCAGAACTGGTACAGCAGGAGGGCCAGGGCAGTAGCTTCCAGCAACTCTTTGTCCCAGACAGACCTATCCTCTCGGAATCGTCGGATAGCGAGAGTGAAGAGGATGATCCTCAGCGACAAACGTCCGACATGCGACGGTCCCTAGGCGGCCAGACCATGAATTCTCGGCTATCCACTCGCCAGCCTTCGGTGGTGGGCTCGGTCTCAGACGCGCCGCATCCTGGAGACACGCTTTCTCCAAAAGGCCTTCAGACAGAGGCACAGAGCTCGGGACAGGCCTCTAGGGATGTCACACCATCGCGGCCTAGATCTTCCACTCCAGAGCAGAAAGGAAAGCCAGTCAAGCTGGGCGATCGGCCTATCTGGTGGCTGGATGTCCTGAGTCCTACTGATGCCGAAATGAGAGTGCTCGCTAGAACCTTTGGCATTCATGGACTGACGAGCGAAGACATCATGATGCAGGAAGCGCGAGAGAAGGTCGAACTTTTCCAGCACTACTACTTCGTCCACTATAGAACCTTTAATCAGGATCCTAGGAGCGAGGATTACCTTCAGCCTATCAACCTATATCTCGTCGTGCTCAGAAACGGCATCATCAGCTTCCACTTTTCTCCCACGCCACACCCAGCAAACGTGCGGCGGCGCGTTCGCATGCTGCGCGACTATCTTATTCTCACACCAGACTGGATCGCCTACGCTATTATCGATGACATCACGGACGTCTATCTACCTCTTATTCAGAGCGTAGAAGAGGAGGTTGATGAAATCGATGCCGACATTGTCAAGCTTCATGCCGAAGTCGGCGACCCTTCTACGAGTAACAACGAGAAATCGCCTAGGAGCGATGCTAGGTCCAGCGCCAGCTCCTCCATTACTGAGAGCAGCGCTGATATGTTGCGTCGTGTTGGTGAATGCCGCAAGAAGGTCATGAGTCTGTACCGTCTGCTTGGCAGCAAGGCAGATGTCATCAAGGGATTCGCAAAGCGATGCAATGAACAATGGGAGGTGGCGCCACGTTCGGACATTGGCATCTATCTTGGCGATATCCAGGACCATATCGTGACCATGACTGGAAATTTGAGTCACTATGAGATGTAAGCAGCATCATTTTTCCTTTCGACATCGAAGGCATCAACCAGCACATTACTGCCTTCTTCTGTCCTTTTCACTGTCTCAAAGATGACTGGCGCTCGTACTGACAACCGTGTTTTCAAAACAATACAGGATCCTCGCCCGCTCCCATCAAAATTACCTCGCTCAAATCAACATCCGCATGAACGAGCGCGCCGAGCAAACCAACGACGTCCTCGGCAAGCTGACGGTGCTCGGCACCATCGTGCTGCCCATGAACATCATCACAGGTCTGTGGGGCATGAATGTCTGGGTCCCCGGCCAGGACTATGAAGGCGACCTGACGTGGTTCTTTTGGATCACGGGTGGGCTTGTCCTCTTTGGCTTGGTGTGCTTTCTTATTGCGAAGCGGGTTTACCGTATTGTTTAAAATCTTAGATTAACGGGGGGACGCTCTCGTTTACTCTCTCATTGGCCTGCTTTTCTTTCTTTTTTCGGGACCGTATACACGGGGTTTCGGGGACTGGCTCGGGAAGACTGCAAATGCGGATTGGCGCCCAACTTGCGACTGTATTGGAAGCGAAGCGATCAGGAGGGTTTTCAAATGTGTCCACGGACGGGCTATTTTTTTCCGGTTTTCGATACTGGCATAATCCTGGGTGGGTTTTTTTTTAAACCCCCCCCCCAAAAACCTCCCCTACGATTGAGCCTGGGAAAGCAAGCAAGGAAGAAAAGACACATGGGATCAGAAGGGGGGCGTCATAAGAAGCTGGGCGTCATAAGAAGCTGGGACCTGGTTGGGTCAGTGCATACAGAACACATATGTAGGTGGATTCGGAGGTTTAGCGGACATATCATTAGCCTCTTGGGTGTTTGTTTTGATTCAGAAGCATAAGGGCAATAGCGATGCGAGCAAATGCATAGGTACATGATGTATAAGGATAACTTGGCAGCGTATAGACAGTTTGCACAAATTTATCTTTTCTCAAAAGTATGAGGTATGAGATTCTGTTGGATTGGTGATGAGCTCATGGTGTTGTTGGTGGAGCGATGAATCTCAACATGTCTACTACGTTACATTCTCTTGATGATCTCCGGGCATAGTATCAAAGGCAGCTCCAGAGTATCATACAAGCTCAGCCAAGTGTCATCCACCGCCGATGTCCATCCTTTGCGTTTGTTGAATGTTGAGGTATGTTTGCTAACAGTCGGCTATGGGGAAGGTCAACCAAGCATGGATCAGTATGACCAGTGGATCAATGTATGATTTGCATGAGATGATCTTCATGAGGTACAGTGCACAACCAAATACAGTGATCAAGGCGGCTTGTTTAATCGAGGACAACAGTCCTGGTGGGGTGTGAATTCACTCGCCATGACATTGACATCTACAAACACCAGACTGTTCTTAGTCTACAGTGTTTAGATGATGGTAACCTCCGTTGTCGAAGTCCTTCTCTTGACCAAGGCTAGTGATGAAACGTACTCTAAGCCCTTGACATACCGAACTGTGCGCGCAACTGCATAATCTGCACGCGTTCGGCTTCGGGTAGTTGTGCAATGACCTCCTCAGGTAGCGATAAGACTTGCTGGATAAGCGCGTCTGAGTCCTGGGCTGGGGCAGCCGCTGGAGGAGCAACAGGGTGCTGCACAACGGGCGTGGGAACGCCAACAGGTGGCGGCGCGTAGCCACCATGCACGACAGGCGGGGTCTGGGTCATGCCTGGGTAGCCACCCGCAGCGGGAGGAGGCACCGAGCCAGGCTCGAGGACGGCGTTGATGGCCTCAGGGCTAACGAGGCCCATCAAAAGCAGCGCCTGGAAGATGGCGTACGAGAGTTGGGGCGCCTGGGTCAGAAGCTCGGTGGCGCGCATGGGATCGGTCGCGCACAACTGCTTGAAGGAGGTGAGGATATCGAGGAGCTGCGTGGGCGGCAGGGTGTTGAGGGTGCGCGAGATGTGGTCTGTCACGCTCACGCCCTGAGGGAGAGTGACGCCGGGTGGGAGCGGCGGAAGAGGGCCGCCAAGAGGAACATCGCCGCTGTTGACGGGACCGCCGGCGTTGTAGTTGTTGGATGGCTGGTTGCCTCCGTGGCTGGGACCGTCGTCGTTACCAGCAGCCCCGCCCTCGTTGCTGAAGTCGACGCGCAGCTTGCGGCCCATGACTTCGTGGTCGTTGAGATTACGTACTGCAGAAGCGGCAGAGTCTTTGAATGGGCGAAGCAACGGTTAGTTTAATGGTTTCCCATGGACTGGCCAGTCACTCGCTGAGTCTCTTGGACCCATGAAGAACGGAAGCCGATCAAAGTTGGTTCGTACCTGAATCAGGGTATTCTGCAAAGCCAAAACCCTTGGGTCGACCAGTTTCTCTATCGTAGACGAGGCGAAAGTTCAGGACCTGGCCTGCACTACTGAACAGGTCCGTTATTTGCTCCTCTGAGAGACCTGTGCGAGAAAACAAGGGTCAGCAGGTCGTTGCTGCAGTGGCCAGTAGAGTAGAGGTCTGGAAACACGAACCGTATGGTATGTTGCCGACAAAGACGACCCGAGTTGGCGGCTTGGAGGACATGCTGGGCGCGCAGCAGCGGAAAGAACTAGAGCAGGAAGCCGAGCAAAGGACTGCGATCCAGGCTAAAGCAGCCTTGGTCGGATTGCTGTCAAAGATGGCAAAGATGGGGCTATTGACACGGCTGGTTGGTGATGGAGGGTCCAAGCCAAAGAGACAGCACGGAAAGACAGCTAGAGAATCACGTTCTGCTGGGGGCAATGCTGTTCGGAGCACTTTGGGAGGAAGACAGGAGTAATTATGGCACAGATGGCAGAGGAAGGAGGAAGAGTCTTGAATGGCTGATATTAGTGCAACTAGACGAGAAAAGCCTTGTTTCCAATCCAGCTAGAAGCGCCTTCGCAAGCCAGTGCCGGGTTTTCACTGCAACAACTGCTTCAAGAGACCAAGTCGAATATGGATGGGGAGGGTATGAGCAGTGGAAGTTGGTGAAGAGTGGACGAGGGCACACAAGGCTGATCAAGCAGCGAGACGCGAAGTTGTAAGGTCTCATATCATTTTGGGAAAGTACCCACCCCAGCGACCTGGCCTGCTAGGCTAGCAGAGCTTGGGCCTTTTTTCTTGATGCCGACCCCAGATTCCTTGCAGCCTCCCTTGCCGCCTGCTGATCCCTGCCAGCCAGAGAAAGTCGATGATTTGATCACCCAAAGCTTTGTCAAGCTTCTGCGCCTGCAGTCGCAAATGCTCACTCCCCCAACATCACCTCTCGCCGCCTTCCCACTCCAGATCACCCGCAACTTTCTCACCACCTCCACCTCCCAGGCGAGGCCTTGCAACATCCGTCTCGGATCGACCGCCGACGACCGTCAAGATGTCGAACCGGAACCCCATGGAGGAGTACATGCAGCGGCTGCAGATGGCTGCGCGGAACAGCCGCAACAACTTTCCCGGTGGCGGTCCCCAGAAGCGCGCTTTTGGTGCCCTGGGCCTCATTGCTCTGCTTGCCGGCGGCAGTCTGGTCGTGAGCAACTCGCTCTTCAACGTCGATGGTGGTCACAGAGCGATCAAGTACAAGAGAATAAGTGGTGTGGGCAAGGAGATCTACAACGAAGGTGAGTCCGGCTGTGCCGGTCGCCGCGCATCGACCGAGGCGCACGTCACAAGGAACCCTGGATTGACAAGTATCTTTGTGTGCAGGAACGCACCTCAAGCTGCCGTGGTTTGAGCAGGAAGTCGTATACGACGTGCGAGCGAAGCCCCGGAACGTGTCCTCCCTCACCGGCACCAAGGACTTGCAGATGGTCAACATCACCTGTCGTGTCCTGTCCAGACCAGAAATCACCGCGCTGCCCCAGATCTACAGAACGCTTGGCCAAGACTACGACGAGAGAGTGCTGCCTTCCATTGTGAACGAGGTGCTCAAGAGCGTGGTTGCCCAGTTCAACGCCAGCCAGTTGATCACTCAGAGAGAGATGGTTGCCAAGCTGGTGCGCGAGAACCTTTCGCGGAGAGCTATGCGCTTCAACATCCTGCTCGACGATGTGTCTTTGACGGTATGTACTTGAACGTCTACGACTCCGAGGCTGGTCTACCGTCTTACTAATTCATCTGCAGCATCTTGCCTTCTCGCCCGAGTTCACGGCTGCAGTTGAGGCCAAGCAGGTCGCACAACAGGAGGCGCAACGTGCGGCATTCGTTGTCGACAAGGCTCGCCAGGAGAAGCAGGCCATGGTGGTCAAGGCACAGGGTGAAGCTCGTTCTGCAGAGCTGATTGGAGACGCCATCAAGAAGAACAAGGCCTACGTTGAGCTGAAGAAGCTGGAGAACGCGAGAGCCATTGCGCAGATCATGCAGGAGCACGGAGGCAAGAACAGACTGCTGCTAGACTCTGAGGGACTGGGCTTGAACGTCTACGAGAAGAATGACGATGAGAAGAAATAGGCGACCCGGTGTCAGGCATAATCTCATCTCCTCCTTTCCGAATCAGTTTCCGAATCAGCTCACATCCACACCACCTTTTATCTAGAGGACGTTCTCTGTGTACATTAATATGACTTGACCTTTGCCCTACTGTGGGCTGATGAACCTCGTTTTGAACTTCTCTTTTCTCTTTAAAAGACCATGGGCTACTGTATAATGTCGATTATCGCCAAGGACCTTAGTCAACGGCATCAAATGAGCCATGCCATGCAAGCGTCACCATGTGTTGAAAGGTGATGGCATACTTGACCGCTAGGGGCGTCTGCTGCACACCTCCAGGGGTATTCTGCAGTGCCCTTTTCCCCCACTAAGTGCCACCACAGGGTGTTCCTGCCGCCCCAACAGCTGCCTGTTGGATGCCCCTCAGTGACCTAATATGCCCAAAAGTCCCACATGCTTGCTGGTCACTGTCAGCCAACTTCAACAACACTCCCTCTTGAAGCGAATCGACCAAACCAGCTCTTCCTTTCTTCTTCCTTTGGTTTCACCTTCGTGTCCAAAACAACCCTCCTCTGTCATTTTTGCCAATAACAGCCCAAGAAGTAAAGAGCAAGCGAGCCACTCCTATCAGCCCAGCCAAGTTACCGAATTACCGTCACGTCACCCGCCGCCAGAATGCAGATCAAGTACGCATCTTCACTGTCTGCCCCGAGGATTACTACTCCTGCAAGGCGAAGGACGATATAGCTGACTCGATGGCCTTTTTTTCAGAGTACGAACGCTTACTGGCAAGGAGATCGAGCTCGATATTGAGGGCAACTACCTGGTGCGAACACACCCGACCTCCTATTACGCCTCTACACCCTCCTCCCTCGATCATAGCGAACATTCGGCCTGCACGCCTTTCCTTTCCTGAAGGATCCTCTCCTACCAGACATACCACTTCACACTAAATCTCGTGTACATCGATCTGAGCAAATTCGCTGACCAGAAGCGCTCATTCTGATTTTTTACGCAGATCTCACAGATCAAGGAACAGGTCGAAGAGAAGGAGGGCATCCCACCTGTGCAACAGCGTCTGATTTACCAGGGCAAGCAAATGTAAGCTTGCCATACTTCCCATACATGCATATGTGGACAAGCAGATCTCCGCAAACAGAAACAATCATCTGACTGTTCGCGCGCATGCGCGCGCGCGTGTTCGTATCTAGGGCCGACGAGAAGAAGGCATCTGAATATGATCTCCAAGGAGGTAACGTGCTGCACTTGGTGCTGGCCTTGCGAGGCGGTCAATGAGGACAGCACGAGAAGAGAGAGAAAGGAAGAGCAAAGAAGAGAGACAGAGAGGACTGGATTGGGTTACTCTGGGAACTGGAGCGTAGCGCGCGAACACAACTGCAAACCAACGCTTACCTGGATGTCTGGTGAGATTTTACCTTCTTATATGGAGTAGGAGGAGATGAGGTCAAGGGTGCGATGCATTGGAACAGAGAAGCAGGTTGAGGCGATGGCGTGCGGTTTAGTGAACGATCCAGTGTCCGACCGCTTGTTCGTGGTTTCGCAGCTTGGACGTACATATACTGGGAAAACATTTGTTTATAAGAAAACAACAATGAGCGGATGGCTGAAACGAGAGAAGCAGGCGCGTCTACTTAGGGTCCTCCGTGCAGCGGTCTGTCTTTGCTGTTGGTGTTCAGGACGCAAGATTTAGAAGGTCATGGAGCGGTTTCTCCGAAATGCGCCTCTTGCAGCAGAAGCAGCAGCGCCACATGTCCTTTATTAGAACGAATTAATTACCAGAAATTCAAGTGCATTGACGATATCTACTCCATGCCGTTCGCTAAAAAGGACTGGGTGCTAATTTCTGCAATGCTGTACTTCTTTTACTGCCGCGAAGACACGTAATAGCAGTGTCCACCATTCGCTATCCTCTATTCTGGTATCATAAAGAGCCTATATAAACGCCAGACCTGTGCGAGTTGCATTGACTGTATCACAATGCTTCCCAGACGTTAACGTGAACCTCATTGATGAACGCCCATATGAATAAGGGAAAAAAGACGAGTTGATGACCGTTTGATTTGAAGGTGAGCCATGGAATTCCGGTGTCTGCATCAGGTTGCAGACCAGGCAGCTGGGAAAGGATTATTGTATAGTAGCTTCAAGTTCGCTTCTTGGGCATAAAAACATCGACCTTCTTCCTCTTGCGGGGAGGCGGTCGAGCAGGAGGACCTCCGGGGCCGTTCTCAGCAGGGATTGGTGAGCCAACTGAGGCAAATTCGTCTGGCACAGCGTCGAATTGAGCCGCTAGTCGCTTCGCGGGCCCAACCGCTGACAGGGTAGAAATAGATGATGCTGACGTCGCCGCCGAAGAGTTCGAACCGTTCCGCTCAGGACTTTTTGCCAAGGATGTCTGCTTTGATGGAGCTGCGCCAGTAGTCTTGGTCACGACCTTTTGCTGACCCGTGACTCTTATGCCACTTGGAAAGAGGAGGTTGGTCGACGAGCGGGGGATGGGCGTCTTGGAGTTTTTGGTTGCTGATAGTGTTGCTGTTGCTGCTGCCGTGGATACAGGACTCGAAATCCTGTTTCTGTTCAGAGTAATCGCAGTCGCAGCTCGAACACCAGTATCTTTGCTAGTCGAGGACGAAGTGTTGCCCTTTTTCAGCGCAAGCAGCCTTGCCTCGCGCCGAAGCGTCTCGTCATCAGCCGGAAGCGTGGGACTGCTGGCATAGAGCGGTGCTGCTGCTGCCCTTGGTATAAACTTGGGTTGCCGGCGAATGCGCACCTCATCGGCAAGCCCTCTCGGCACATTTCTCATCCTATGGCGTGATATATTCGCGCCTCCGGTAGCCTGGACCCACGAGCTAGCCAAAGACTGCCGTCGGGATGCTTCTTTAGCCTCCTGCCTGGCCTTTTGAACTGCACTCTGGGAGCGATTTGCGTAGCCGCGAGACCAGGAACTGCCGAGTCGCCAGTTGCCGCCGCCACCACCACCGTGGAGGGATCGCATAACCTGTGCGGGGACGAGGTTGGCTGCTTTTGCTTGGATTTCTTGGTGTCGCTTGTCGGCTCGCGATTCTAGCAGTGCTATGTCTTGGGCTTCTTTGCGTTCTGTTTTAGTGAGAAAATGTCAGTATGGACAACGTCAAGATTGCAAGGGGTCAAAGAAAGGGCGTATAGACTGCTTACTGTCTTCCTCCCACCACTGCGTATACAAGTTACGCCATGAGCCAGTGTATGTGGGTTGATCGGTCTTCTGCTCACTCCTGAGTTCGGCCATGAAGAGACGAAACCTCTTGCTGAACTTCTTCCTGACAAAGGGCTCCCACAATTCGTCCGAATCTCCGACCAAGTGAGGAGACGCATTCTCAATGAATGCAAGCTGCTCAACCTTCTTCACAGAAACCAGAAGCTCTCTTGCCTTGTACCAAGGCAAGTCTTCTGGCATGTATTGGATCTGGTCGATGTGGGCTTTTGCAACGCGGCGACAGATGGCACCCAAGGTGGGAACCTTGGTCTGCTGGGTCTGCTGGTGCGGCCACATTTTCTTTGAAGCTTGCTCTGGCTTTTATGTAGCAGGTAGCAAGTTCGTGACAAAATTCAAGGACAAACTGGATGTTCCACGAATCGTAGGGTGTCGTGGTGGGCCGGAGGAGGGCCGCTGGTGACCGGAAGGTCGAGAATTCCTCGTGTACGTTGACGATCGAGAACGCTACAGATTAAGAAAGGGTGGTCTCGTAGTAGGTAGATTTGATTGACACGACGATTCGTACAGAGGCAGCGTTGCGCGCGATGTCGTCTGGGATCAACTCGAGATGAACGGGGCGCGGGTCCAACGAGCTAAGGGTCGGGGTCGAGGGCGTCCCATTCTTTCCAGAGAGAAAGGGAGATGAGACTTTGATAGATGCTGCAATTTTCTGCACATGCCCGTGCAATCTACACATGGCGAAGTACCAGGTCTGCTCAACGGAAGAACTGAAGCAGGCTTAGCCGTGACAGCTCCGGCGTCATGACAAAACGGCAGCCTTGCACTGAAGTCGTGACCACTGGCAGTCCAAGCCCAGCCTCGCAGCAGGGGTGCATGCGCCTGCAGGGGTAGGAATCGCTGCTTCCTCAGCTACCCGTGGGAAGGCACCCCGGTAGTTGATGCAACGAAGGCTTGAACGTACCTCAGCTGGGAGCTTTTGTTATGTTTGTCTCTTTCGCGCAAGCAAAAACTAGGATCATAAATATGATCTTGATATTTCGTACACTCTTGGCCCCATAGAGTATTGCGGAAACGTATATGCTGTATTATGGACCTGCTTCGTTACATGTGCTTCTGACTGTGGATGGATCTATCTTTACGTAGCCGCGCAAGTACCCAAGTACTTGGCGTCTTGACGCTAGGCCAAGGTGGGCACTTTTCCAGCAAACGATCGAGAGCCGCAGCAGTCCCTCTTCGCTAAAACACCCCGACCCCAACTATTCCCTTTATCTTCTCTTGCGTTTCCCACTTCAATCCACTCTTCATCGTCCATTGCCAAAAGCACGACAAGCTTTTCTCTCCCAATCTCAGTATAAGTACGAGTACCACCATCATGGCGTCTTCCTGGAGCTTGCTCGACCCGGAAGAGGAGAACCAGCTGCACAAGTCGCGCCTGTTCAGCATCGAAGAGAAGCCCTTCAAGCGCATTGCCAAGCGCCTCACAACCATCAACCAGCTCGCCAGCACCAAGATACGGCAGCCTCTGACCCCACCGCCCGAGCCCACACAGCAACAAAGCAACAGCGCAACAGCAGATCGGTCCGAGCAGCAGGACAACACCCCCACCACAGCCACCGGCGCGACGAGCCACGCCGAAGACGCCGACGCGGCCGCCGCAACAGACTTTTCGCAGCTCAAAGAAGACATCACACTGGACTTTGCCGCCTTTGATTACACGATCGGCCGGCTTCAGTTTCTTCAATCAGCCAATGCAGGCCAGCGCGAGCGGTACGCCGCAGAACACAGCCAGATCCTCGATACGTGCGCGCGCGTGCGCGAGAATACGACCCAGCTGCGGGTGCAGCTAGCAGAAGCACAAGAGACACGCGCACGGCGACAGGCATGGGACGGGCTGGCGCGGGCGATTATCGACAACAAGGCGCTGCAGGAGCGGCCGAAGGCGCTCGCGAGCATTGACAAGCTCGAGGAGGAGTGCAGACAGCTCGAGGCGGAGAGCGAGACGTATGCGGCTACGTGGCGTGAGCGCAAAGAGCAGTTCAGCAGGATCATGGACGAGAGCATGCGGCTGCGGCGTTTGATTCGCGATGAGAAGGAGGAGGTCGAGCGTCGGGAGGGCATGGACGAGGGTGGGGACGGGGCCGAGGCGGGTGAAGCTGGGGCAGAGGTTGACGCCGCGCATGATGGTACCACACCAAGACCCGGTAGCGCCAGTGGGAATGCTACACCGCGGCCAGAGGGCGCAGTGAACGTCGCCTCTGCGGTGCCAAAGGGGCTGGGCGTTGATGATGGAGGCAGTACACCACGTGCGTCATCTCTGGGCGCAAGGACACCGATGCGAGACAGCCCGGCCATCAGTGCAAGCGAAGGAGGATTGAAGCCACCGCCGGACGCGTTGGGCACTCTGTCCCAAACTGGCAGCCGCGCGGGAAGTCGGGAGTCGTCGCCAGCTAGGAGCATGGACACAGGAGCCCGCCAAGATGCGGAGGATGTGGAGATGAGCGAATCGCGCGAGGATGGTGCAACAATACTGCAGGGCACGGCTGGAGAAGAAACGACAGACGACAAGATGGATATTTCATGATCATACGGAGGAAATGGGACTGAAGAGAAGATTTAGGAGGAGCATACCGGATAGTCAGTGCATGCAAGGTGCACACACAAGATACCCCTGTGACAGCGAAAAGTAGCAACCCGCTCTATTGGGACGCATCAGTGCTCTTGGGCAGACTTTCCTGCCGTCATATGTTCGTGTCTCATTGATGCCACAGTGACTCTCAAATGACTCCTCTCGGCCAGTACAGTAGCTCGTTGTCTGGCTGCTTTCAGCCATGCAGCTATTCCCAAGCTAATGACCCGCGGTGGAGCTGATAGTGGCATACCTTTTCTGGTCACTTTGGCAGATAGTAGGCCAGCGTATCCAGTCCTAGCACTTTGTTTGTTCTGTAACATTGATCCTTCGAGGCAGCTGAGGCCCCGCGCGATTGATACCGGAATCACTCACTGCCGCATGGGTCTGGTCACACTACGACGAAGTCGTCTGCACAGCACCCTGACCCTGCTTCAGCGCCTCCTTGGCCTTGGTCAACTGCTCGGCGGGAGCATCCTCGCTCTCGCTCAGCGCAATCTGCTCCTCCAGCTTGGCCACAGCATCAGCGATGCGGCTGCGCAAAGGTCCAAAGACGGACTTGGTCTCTTGCAGGGCCTTCTTCTGTTTGTAGTTGCGGGTGTGTGTCAGCGTTCGTTTCACTTGCATCGTATTCATTTTCTCCGCAATCAATCACGTAGAAAAGAGACGTATCGTGACAGGGCCAGCGTGAATGGCGAGATAGGATACTGACTTCTTGCTTCAGCATGTACTCTGCATTCTCATCCAAGTCAGCGCCGCCCTCGCTGATGTCCTTTTCGAGCTTCTGCACGCGAACTTCTTGGCTGGCGAGGTCCTTGTGGTAGTAGGCCTCTTCCTTGACGAGACGCTGGACGGAAGACGTGGCGATTGCGAGTGGGCTAGGAGCTGGCATGGTGACGGTGGTGATTATCGGTAGATCAAGTTGTCAGATTAGGCAAGTACAGCAAGATGGAGGAAGAAGCACTGGCAATGTTGCAGGTGCTGGTGTGTGAGCGAGTGCGTGGAGGTGGATATCTACACGGGGCCAGTGCAGGAATCATTTTGGTGGGGCTCAACTCTGATGCGTACCTTGATGAGTGCGTTGCTGTTGCCTCGCATTAGTTTGGCAGTAGCGATGCCTTTAAGGCTGTGTGTCACAGGTACCTAGTTGGGAACAGGGAATGATTCGATTTCACACAATGAGGAACAAGCAGATCTGTGTCTGCGAGGATGTTTCTTGATACGGTCCAATTTGTGAGGGCCACGGCAAGTATCCCAACTGGATTGGCTCATTGCGCCGTATCTTGATCTCCACATGACTCTGACTTATTTTGTGGAAGGCGCACACAAAACTCGGGCTTCCAAGATGGGGGTGATTCCACAATGCGCAGAGCACCTGGCTGAGACCCAAGGTTATTCTTCGTGGTACAGCAGGACAAGAACCATTTACCATTTGCAATTCCCCGCACGTCCCCTCGTTCATATGCCTAGAAATTCGAGGATGCAGGCCGTTTCCCTCGGCTCGCTGAGCCGAAGCGTAGCGCCCTCCGACCACTGCAGCAGGCCCTCGGGCCAGCCACAAAGTACTTCCTGCAGATTGCTGCTGCAACTTGGAACCCTAAGCCGGGAGTATCGACATGATCAATCTGCGGCAACTATCAAGGGTAGCACAGCTTCATTTTCACAGAGATCGACAGTGGGGTGCAGCTCTGATGATAGTGTGCAGTTATCTGCTGGCGCTGGGTGATGCTCACACAGTGTTCATGCTTACCTTTGCTTGGTATTTAGTCACATCTTATTAGCTCAACGAGTTGGTTTCCTAACGCGTGCAAGCGCCACAATAGGCGCAGTCTGAATCTCGACCACACTTCGTGCACCTGACCCTTTTTTTTTCTTCTTTTTTTTTGGTACGTCTTTTTTTGTACGTCTTTTTTTGGCTTCTTGATACTAGTCCGTTATCAACGTATTACCATCCTGCACGGACTCACACCCGTACGGTTGACGCGGTCAGGCTCGGACGACGAGGTTACCAGAAGCATGTGGTCAACTCGTCAAAGAGGCGCCATGTTCCCATCTGCTGGTTGATAGCTCCAAGATTCGGCGAGGTGCACACCTGCTGGGGGTTTCAGCAACCCACCTTGACCACCATCGTAGTACTTACTTACCGAACAGGCACACAGCAATGGCTGCAAGACACGAAAGAGTTGGCCAGCCAAACGTTGAGCGCATTCCAGCAAGATGTGAGCCAACGTTGGAACCCTGCTGGCTGTCCACGCTTATACCCTGATCCCCTGAAGTACCGGGTACCCAAGTACTTGCTCCTCGCGCTTCGGCTCGCCGTCCTCTTTGCTGCTTCCCACCTGGGCCATGTTCCCAGATGTCCACATGTCTCTGCGTATCTTTCTCTGGCGGTCCATGGATCTAACCACGCAACCCGCTCTCTCTACAGTCTTCCTGCCTCGTTCCCGTCTGACTGCCAGTCCACTTCCCCAGACCTCTCGGAAATGCAGCGTCTTGCCGAACTGCAGCCCCCGTGCCCATCGTGCAGTCCAACCCACCAGAACTGCGACCAGACGCACAACCAGAATCAGGTTCCGACCCACTCGATATGCGCTTGAACATGTACAAGTACCCCGTACTAGCAGCGGTAAATATGTAATGGGTTGGTCCCACGGCCCCGGCACCACCACCATCACCACCACTACCGCCACGACTACCACCACCGACAGTCTGTACCAGCTCCGTCCCATCTCTGCCTCTCGGCGAGCTAGCTCCCTCCCTCTCTCCCTCCCTCTCTCTCTCTCTCTCTCTCTCTTTCTCTCTCTCTCTGTCCGTCTCTCTCTCGCACAATCTCGCTCCGCGGCCCGTCTTGAGACAGGAGACGACTTCTTCTTTCGTGTCTCGGCGATTCTCGTGCTGCCTTTCGATCACAGGCGCATATCTTCATGACGTCCCACTTGATGGTCTGCTCAATAGCTAGCATTCCAGCCTGCCTTGCTCTACGAACGCACATCCCAGAAAGCCATTTCAACGCTCGAGTGCCCAGGCATTCATATCCGATTATACCCGCCGTCACTGACCTCGAACGGCCAGTATAAGACGCCTAGGTGCTTCGTACACCTGCGCTCTCCGTCCACACTGTGTCTTCTAGGATTGGCAAGCCGTTGAATATCAGATATACTACTTTCCAATTTCTGCACCAGAGAGAGGGCATCCGCAATTCCTCAACCAACACCTCAGGATCGACGATAAGAGTTCTGTCAGGGACACACTTGTGCACAGAAACACACATACACACACAAACACACAGCTATAATGGGTCTGCTCGAGGTCATCTGGGAGCATGTCTCCCTCAAAGGCACCCTAGCCATTCTCATCTGGCTCTGGGTCGTCTCTTCCATCCTCACGCGTGTTGGAGAAAATCGTCGCATTAAAGCCATTGGCCCTTTTGCTCCAAATGTTCCCTCCCGGTGGCCTTGGGCCCTCGACGTCGTCTACAGCGTTGTTCAGAGCACCATCCACCACAAGAACTATGAGCGTTGGTTGGCCTTCTTCAAAGACAGCGGTACTGACAGCAGTGGCACTGGCTCTTACACCACCGAGCTGCGCGCTGTCAACCGCCGGTGCGTCTTCACAGCGGATCCCGAGAACATCAAAGCCATCCTGGCCACCCAATTTTCTGATTTTGGCAAGGGCGACATCTTCCACAAGGAGTGGTGTGAATTCCTGGGCGACAGTATCTTCACGACAGACGGACAAATGTGGCACAAGAGCCGTCAGCTGCTGCGCCCACAGTTTTCTAGAGACAGGATCAGCGATTTGCATTGCTTTGAGTCGCATCTGCAGACTCTTTTCAAGGCCATCGCCAATGGAGGCGCTCTGCGCGGCGAGGACCAGTCGGTGGACATGTCTGCTGCCAATGGACGCCCTATCGATATCAGCGACCTGTTCTTTCGCTATACTCTCGATGTGGCCACCGACTTCCTCTTGGGCAAAGACGTCAAGTCTCTTAGGTGGGCCCTACCAAAACGCACCTATGGTGGAGTTGGACTGTGCAGCTGACATGTACTTAGCAATCCCGAACAAGAGTTTGCTTTCGCCTTCAACGAAGTCCAGCGGCTGCAAAACATCTTTACGCGGTGTGGGCCGCTCTTCAGCCACCTCATTTCCAAGGCTCACTTCCGCAAGTGTCTCGAGACCATGAATGCCTTTGTGTACCAGTACGTGGAGCAAGCATTGAAATTGTCGCCCGAGGAACTCGAGACCAAGACCAAGTCCGATGCGTCGTACACCTTTTTGCATGAGCTAGCATCATACACGCGCGATCCCAAGGTGCTCCGTGACCAAGTCGTTGCTGTGCTGTTGGCAGGCCGCGACACCACTGCCTCCACTTTGTCGTGGGCGCTGTATGAGCTTGGTCGCCACCCTGAGATTGTCAAGAAGCTCCGAGCCGAAATCCTGGATGTTGTTGGTCCTGACAGGACCCCGACCTATGCGGACCTCAAGAGCATGAAGTATCTTCAAAACACCATCAATGAAACCCTGCGCCTCTACCCGGTTCTGCCCTTCAATGTGCGCTTCTCGCTCCACGACACAACGCTTCCACGCGGTGGTGGACCTGATGGAACACAGCCTTTGGCAGTGCTCAAAGACACGCCCATTGGCTACACGACGCTGTTGTTACACCGCCGGCCCGACCTCTACCCGGAGCCGTCGGCCAACTTCCCGCCGTCTGAGCAATTCTGCCCAGAACGGTGGTACCACTGGCAGCCCAAGCCCTGGCAGTACATCCCGTTCAACGGAGGACCACGCATTTGCATCGGCCAGCAATTCGCACTGACGGAAATGAGCTATCTTCTTACCAGAATGTTCCAGCGGTACGAGAGGGTGGAGAGTCTAATGGAGAGTATCGATGGGGGCAAACCAACACTCAAGGCCGAAATTGTGCTGATTCCCGGCGATGGCGTGAACGTAGCTTTTTGGGAGCCCAAGAAGAAATGAGACGGTGAAACTGGTGGCAGGGATGACGACGTTGACACATGCTTCTCAAGCAACGATACATAAAGTACCAAAAGAAAGGGAGTGGGGAAAAAAAAAGGAAGGCAAAAAAAAAAACACCCCCTCGGCAGCGAATCCAAGGTGTCGAATGCTTCGAGAAGACTACTTTAGTGCAAGAACTGGAATTTTGGCTTGGTAGACAACCAACGGCTCGTGGAATCATGTCTGAAATCCACGACATGCGGATAGATTGTGCCTTAGTCGCCGACAGATTTGACGCTGCGGGATGAAGTGGGATAAGAGTTTATTTGCTACGGCTGAGCAGACTGCACAGACAATATGTGTCGGGGCTGCCGGGATCACTTCCAAGTATAGAAGACAGGAAAATGAACAAAGCAAAGAACGAAGATGCCCGTCAGAGACGAAGAGACAAGTTGCACAGGGTGCTCAGCCCCCGTGCACAGGAAGAGAGGTTGCGGACGAATAAGAGTCGGGTTTAGTGATGACAGAGCCCGAAGTGATAAGCCAACCCCACGTGCACCTGGGTACGTACATCACACGTATCACTCCAAACGGCCCAGTCACTTATTCATCCGCGGACTCATTCAGCTTTGCCCAATTGGGAGGCTGTCTTGATCGACGTGGTTGTCTGTGCTGTTTCCTTCTTCCTTCCGTCTCTTTGTTGTCAATCATCAGGCAACCTCTTCACACCGGTTCATACCGTTGCTCGTCCTCTGCTACATTCCTCGTGCAACAAGCAGCATGTGCTGTGATTGGCCGCCTCTGGACTAGCAGGGCGTGCGTGCATACCAAAGCCCGGAGCCCATCTACAACTCTCTTGAGCAAGTAAACCACAGCGAACATCATCATTTCCCTTTGCCGAGCAGCCTCCTCAGCACCCAATCAGCAGCTCGACATCAGCATCTGGCAGTCAATTTGGCCACAAACATCTGACTGGGCCCTTACAATGGATGTGCTCGCCAGGGTTGCCCACGTATTCGGAGTACCAGCTGCTGCTGCTGCTGCTGCTGCTGCCGGCGCCAGTAACAACACCGCCACTACCAATGACGACGACAACCGCGCGACCATCAATACATGGACCATCATCTTCACGACCGCTCTCGCCCTGGTTCTCCCAGCCCTCCTTCTCACTCTCGCCAAGCGCCTGGCCTACCCGACCCGCCCCAAGATCTATCCCAGCCCTCTCCGCACTCTTCTCCCGCAGCTCTCGGCCGAACAACAGTCCGCTCTCTTGTACCCGCCAGACTACTTCCCCGGCGCCCGCGATGTGGTCACTCCTTACGGCTCTGTGCGGTGTTACGAGTTTGGCCCGGCCAACGGCCGCCGCGTGCTCCTGATGCACGGCATTTCCACCTCGTGCATGACCCTCACACACATCGCCCACGGCCTTGTCCAACGAGGCAACTGCCGCGTCCTCCTCTTTGACCTCTTTGGCCGTGGCTTCTCCGATGGTGTCGGCGATGTGCCTCATGATGAACGCCTCTACGTCACCCAGGCCCTGCTCGTCCTGGCCTCAAGCGAGCTTGCGTGGATGGGAAGCAACGGATCAACCGGCGAGGGGGGAGAGGGAGAAGGAGGATTCCACATCATGGGGTACAGCCTCGGCGGCGCTCTTGCCGTGCACCTCGCCAATGCACTGCCCGCGGAATCCGTGAAAAGCATAACGCTGCTCGCGCCCGCCGGCATGATTCGCGAGCAAAACTTTGGCACGCTTGCGCGCTTCATCTTCCGCTCGGGCTGGGTTCCTGATGGCTTGCTGGAGATATTGACGCGCTGGCGGCTGAAGCGGCCGATTGCGGAGAGCGCGAAACGGAAGCAGCAACAGCAACCAAGGCCACTTGCGTCGAACGGGCTGAACGAGCTCAAAGAAACGATGGCCTCCAGCGTGGAGATTCCCGGTGAACAGGTTCTCAACGCAGCTGTTGCGAGCGAGATTGCCGATCCAACAGCAGCAACAGAACAGCAAGGAGACGCACCACCGAATGCCCTCCAGAGGGCCGTTCTCGCTTTTGTCAACTGGCAAGTCATCCACCATGCAGGCTTCACGACAGCCTTCATGTCGACACTACGGCATGCACCCATGTTCAACCAGCAAGTCGCCTGGCGCACGTTGACTGCCCGACGACGCCGTCACCACGACGCTCCCACTACCGGCAAGAAGCAAAAGACAGTCTGCTTGATCTTTGGCGCTGGCGACGAAATTGTCTCAGAGCACGACTACCGCACGGATGCGCTTCTACTGCTGGGCGGTGAGGACGAGGTCTTTTGGCCTGCGCCCGTGGCGGGTGCGCATGATTTCCCAATGGTAGACCCAGAGGGAACACTGGATCGAATCTGGGAGTTTTGGGGCTGGGATTCATGAGAGCAGACGCATGAGGGCAGCTGGATTGTTGGGCAGATTGTCACAACGGCTCGGTCTTGTTCAAGAGACCAACTTTATCGAGAACAGCGGGTTGGACACTTTCGATAGCTGCATCATCCTAATCTCACTTGACTTGGAGCGCATTCCTTTGCTCAGCAGGAAGATATTCGAAAATGTATATGGGTGATATCGAGTGGTGATATATACTTGCAACATACGGGAGTGAGTTTCTAAAGCTCTTCCAAACGCCAGCGTCTCGTTGTGTCGTTCCGCTTCAGATTCTTGATGTGTACCCAGGTCAAAGCTGATTATCGATCAAGAGCCTGACTCTGGCACTACATAAGCACAAGCAAGGTCAGCATACAGCGTCGAAAAGATTGGTACACCAAAAAAAAAAAAAAAAAAAAAAAAAGGACTTCCCAGCAACAAGAACATACCATAGTATAATACATGCCCTTCATTTTCAACAGCTCCGCATGAGTCCCCTTCTCCAGCACCCTGCCCTCCCCGAGGACATAAATGACATCGGCATGCTGAATCGTCGACAGTCGATGCGCAACAGCAATCGTGGTGCGTCCCTTGGCGACTTTCTGCAGCGCTGCGGAAATCTGCTTCTCGCTCTCCGAATCGAGCGACGAGGTCGCCTCGTCCAGCAGCAGAATCTTGGGGTCCCGGATGATGGCGCGCGCGATGGCGATGCGCTGCTTTTGCCCGCCCGAGAGCGCGACGCCGCGCGAGCCGACGTCCGTGTTGTAGCCTTCGGGCAGTGAGACGATGAAGTCGTGGATGGCGGCGTCACGGCAGGCTTGGTGCAGTTGGGTGTCAGGGATGGCGTGGTCGTCGGGGATGCCGAGGAGGATGTTTTCTTTGATGGTGCCTGTGGCGGAGAGGACCGATGTTAGTACTCATCGCATTGATGATGATCCAGAGATAGGGTCTGATGCATCGTGAAGACATCCTCAAAGAACTCTTCGACTTGCCTTGGAACAGCGTCGCCTCTTGCGCCACCAGCGAGATCATATCGCGGTACCTGTAGACATCCACCGTCTTGATATCCTGTCCGTTGCACAAGATGCTCCCAGACTGAACCTCGTAGAATCGCTCCAGTAACCCAACGATGCTGGACTTGCCCGCACCACTGGCCCCCACCAAAGCCGCAAACTGGCCCTTTTCCACCGTGATGCTGAGATCCTTGAAGATGGAGATATCGCGACTTGGATACTTGAACCCGACGTTCTTCAGCTCGATGCGCACACCTTGGTCGCTGTTGGGGATTTCTGCGACTGTCCCTGCGATTGCCGTGTCGTTGGTATCGGCATGGCCGTTCGAGCCACCACCACCACTCAGCTTCACCTCCATCGCCTTGCCACCTTGCTCGCCTCGACTCTCTCTTATGCTCATGATCCGGTTGGACGCCCCCGTAGCCTGCGCAGCATTCGGTCCAAGCGAGAAGCCCAGACCGGCCGCCTCGCCGCCTTGCAACGCAGCCATGTAGCAGACAAAGAAATGCAGCAAGCCCACCTGCCCACTAGCAAGCAAATGGCCACCATACCAAAAGATGAGCGCGCTGCACGCCAGCGACAGCGAGTCGGACAGCGCAAAAACGACTGTCGACCAGCGCGCGCGGCGGTACGCCGTGACAACGTGGTTGTGCAGCAGCACGCGGTAGCGCGCATTGATCTCGTCCTCGAGCGTCAGCGAGGAAACGCAGCGGAACGCGCCGATGGCTTCGGCGGCCCACTTACTCGACTCTGCAAAGACGCTCGTGGACATTTTCTCAAAGGCGATTTCGTACTTGAAGCGGTACCAGGCGCAGCTCACGCCAACGGGGATGGTCACGAACATGGCGACGAGGGCGAGCTTCCAGTAGTAGATGTAGGAGATGAGGATGGCGCCGGCGAGCTGGAAGATGGAGGTGAGGGCCATGCCGAGGTTGATGCCGAGCAGCTCTTCAAGCTGTTTGGGGTCGCCTTGAACGCGTGCCGTGAGGGAACCGACACTGTTGTATTCGGAGTCGTAGAAGGCAATGCGCTGCTGGATGAGGGCGGTGAAGTACTGCTGGCGGTAGACGGCGCAGATATAGAACTGCAGAGTTGTTGCCACATAGGCCATGGTGAAGTAGCCCAAGCCGATGCTGATAGCCAGAATGAACCACATGAGGGACCAGAAGGCGGCTTGGTTGAGGAAACTGTCGCCAATGGGCAAGACAAAGACGTTGATGACATTGGCAAAGAGATAGGCCTGAATGGGTAAAGAGGCGCCAATGACGGCGGTCGCGACGAGAATCATAAGGTAGAAGGGCAGCCGGGTCCGCTGCTCCCAGAGGAGACGACCAAAGCTACCAAAAAGTCCTCGATTCTTCCACGTCGTGTCCACTGCCGTCTGGTCCAGCGCGTCTGTGGTCACAATGGCAGCAGATTTCTGCCGCGACAGGACAGACTGGACTTTCTCAGCCTCGGCCTCAACCTCGGCCTCAACCTCAGTTTCAATGTCTGCAACCTCTGGTCTGATCTTGTCCTCGTCATGGTCTTCTTGGCCGACAGTGAGGCGCTGGGCATGGACAAGGCCAGAATAGACACCAGATTCGTTGCGCAGCAGCTCCTTGTGTGTTCCTTGCTCCATGAGCTTGCCCTTGGACATGACCACAATTCTGTCGGCCTTTGCAATTGTAGAAAGTCGATGAGCAATCATGATGGTCGTTCTGCCTCGCGAGACGCGGTCGAGAGCCGCTTGGATAATCTTTTCGCTGCGGACGTCGATGGCTGATGTGGCCTCGTCGAGGATCCTGTAACAAGACAAGCCATTAGCCCGATGCCAGTTCGCCTCAGACGCGTACCCAGCCTTACAGAATCTTGGGTTTCTTGACAATGCTCCTCGCAATGGCGATACGTTGCCTTTGTCCGCCAGAAAGTTTCAGCCCAGCGTCACCGACAAGAGTGTTGTATCCCTATTGTTATTTCCTTCTGGTCAGCGTCCCTGATGATTGATTCCAGATAATAAACAGGGACTCAGGAAGTCATGGGTCTTACATCAGGCAGCTTTTCCACAAACTCGTCGGCAAAGGCTTCCTTGCAAGCCTCTTCGGCGAGCTTCTGCTTGACCTCGAGTGGTTCGTGCTCCCACTGCGTGCCAACCAGTCCATGACAGACGTTGGCGTAAATGGAGTCGTTGAACAAGAACGGCTCTTGCTGCACAAGACCAATCTGCGAGCGCCACCATTTTGTATCAATGTCGTCCAGTCTCTGGTCACAAGTCGTGATCTTGCCACTGAGTCTGACAGGAGGCCCGCTCTCTACTTCCTGGGGTTTCTCAGTAACCGCCTCGTCATCCTCGTCGTTGTCGTTTGTCTTTCCCGACTTGGTTCGCCTGAGCCGAAGCTTTGCCCAGAAGGATGATGTTCCGTGGCTGGCTGTGCCATCCTCTTCTTCTGTGCTCTTCTTCTTCTTCTTCTTCTTCTTCGCGACATCCTTGGCCACGGCCGTCTGAATCACAATTTGATCATGCAGCGAGTACCACTTCTCGATCAGTCCAACAATCGTCGACTTGCCACTTCCCGAAGGCCCTACGATGGCAGTGACCTTACCAGCCTGGATCGTCAAGTCGAGCGCATCCAGAACCTTGGCAGTCGGCCGCCCCGGGTAGGCAAACGTGACACCGTCAAAGACAATATCCCGATCCCCGGCCACCTGTGGCTCTTTCAGATGGCCCTTGCTCGGCTTCGGTGCGTCAATGACTGCAAAGAACGTGGCAGCCGCCACCGTCGCTTTGCTAGCAGCAACCAACGGCGTCGCGACACGCTCCAGCGACATGGCGATAATCATGATGTTCATGAGCACAATCATGATGGTGCCGATGCCACCAGTGAGTTGGCCGTGCGCGTAGGCGCGCGTGCCGTACCAAAAGCACAATGCCGTGGCGCAGTACAGGCCAAAGAAGATGAGGCCATATTGCGACGCCATAAAGGGTGAGGTGGCGGCGCCGTGCTGCTGGGCTTCTTTGACGAAGCGCGCGTACCGGTCAGTCATGCGCGACTGGGCGCCAAAGGCGTAGATCATGCGAACGGCGGAGAAGGCTTCGGTGGCTACGGCGCCGGCCTTGGTTTCAGCTTTGGTGTGCCGGGCTATGCCGCGGATGATGAAGGGGAGGAAGATGCCCACGGCCATGGCGACAAAGATAATGCAGCTGAGTGTGACGAGGGTCACGCGCCAGGAGTAGGTGAAGACCACGATTATGGCCGTGATGATGGTGGACATGTATTCAACGGCCGTGCCGAGCTTCTCTGAGATGCCGATTTGCAAGGTGTTTGCGGTTGATGTGATGGTACCGGCTGCTGCGCCTGGAGGCATCGTGTCGAGGACGTGGATTGTCTGGCCAAGCAGACTGGACAGGTAGTCCATGCGAATGGCAGCTGAAAGCCGAATGCCGATGATTCGCAACGCGAATTTTGAAATGTAGTTGAGCACAAAGCGGGCGAGGAAGAGGATGACTGTGTGTCGCATGTCAGCCAACGATCAGTGTAGAAACGGACCACTCGACTCTGTCTGCTGCAGGAACGTACATATATAGAGACATTGCTTGTCGATATTGTGCTCGAGTGCTTGCTGAATATTTCACGGCCATTGTGTCAGTAGCGTTCTCGAGCGTGCGAAAACTGTAATGGGATTCAGTTGATGCCGGACAAGATGATGCCTCACCTGTGATGAAGTGCCGGTGCCAAAGCCGGTGAAGCCGTTGACCAGTCTGCCAAAGACAACGTTCATCAACGGCATCGTCTATATACGTTAGCTTCGGATCCGTTACGTCTTGTATCGTCACTGTCCATGCTTCTCTTTCATCCCATGTCTTGTCTTTAGAAACACGACCGACAAAAACTCACAACTCCAGCGCCTACAGACGCAAACGCTGCGCACACAAGCAGCAGGATGTCCCATTTTTTGGCATACGTGAAGCACCTATTCGAAGCGGTGTCAGTATCTGGTTGCAGCCATAGCCATACTGCAGATAGTGACGGTGGTAGTTTGCATGGCGTTGGCCCAAGTGACAATACATGGTGAAGAACAACTCGAAGAAAACTCACCGAAAGTAATCTCCCCAGCCCGCCTCTCTCTCCTTGGTCACAACAGCAGCAGTCCTTGCCGCATCATCACCGCCCTGTGTATCATCAACACCCAGCTTTTTGGGGTCGGGCACCGACAGATCGGAGCTCCTGTCGGACTCGGCGATCTGGCCGGCGGCAGCCATCACAGGCAGCGAGGGGACGACGGGTCGTCTGTGTTTATTGCCACGACGCCGTCGTGATATGAGCAAGGTGTGGGTTTGTCTAGGTCTGCATCTCTGGGTAGCAATGTAAGCAGGTAGGTGAAGGATATGTTGGGCGAGAGCAAATCAATATAGGGCCTGGTAGCCTCCGAGATGCAAGCTGATGCCGCTGTCTAGACACGTACGTGAACTCTAAATGCAAGTGTAGAAGTAAGCAGATGGACAATAATGATAGTCCCAGGTTGAAACTCGCATTGGGCCACAAAGACTTGCCACTTGGCCTTCCCTACCTGGGGTATAAGTAGACAAGGATACAGTTGGGCAATAAAACCAGACTTCGGCTACGTGAAGGATCAGAGAGAAGATGAAGAAGCGCTCATGGCCAAGTAGCAGCAACGTGTCAACAGAGTCCAAGAATACGCACCCTTGATCCTTCGCACGAGGGCGCAAATCCCCACGATTAGCAGTCTACTGTGGTTGAGCACATGCAGTACAGTACAATATTGCGGACATATCTTTCGCAGCGGCCAAGGGTTTCTGCAGGCCTTCCGCCAAACCGCCACTTTGATTAGCCCGAGTCCGGATATGCATGCATGTGAGGCCAAAGAAACCAAAAAACAACAAAACAAAAAAAAAAAGGGCGACGTCAGGACTACCACAAGGCTGACGCGATGACTCGGGGTGGGTGGGTGGCCGGCCATTAGAAAAGACAGGGGCAAAGGCAAGCCAAGCCAGCCACAGACACAGACGCAGATGCAGACGCAGGATGGCAAAGAAGAGACGCGAAACTGAGAGCAAATCTGGACTGACATACTAATTGCTGTACAAAACATACCGTATCAGCGGATCAAGAGGCAGATCCTCGCTTGCCTACATAGGTAGACACTCTTGATAACCACAAGGCGGAACCAACGTCCTTTGTTTTGACAATCTTGGCACTTTGCTGTTTTCAGCTGCCAATCTGGCTGCTGCAAGCGCTGTGATGCTCTTCGCCGCCGCCAACTTGCACGCTTGACCTTGGTTTCACAAGGCGCATATTGAGCCCCGTCAGACGGACTGGACGGACTGAATAACCACCCGCAGGCCGACCAAGGCAGCCAACCAAGCCGCATCCAGGCACATCAACTATAACCTACTTCGTATGAGGTTGGCATGACTTGCACAAATAGTATTCTTATCGCTTGACCAGTGAATGCACGTACAAATTTCTTTTTAATTTTTGGGGGGGGGATTTCTTTTAACAAAATTTAAAGAAAAAAAATGGCAAAAAAAAAGAATTCCGTCCAAAATGTCTCGCACTCAGCCCTGTTTGCTTTTCGTCGGGAGGACGAATGCTCTATTATATGTTACCGAGTAGGAGCATGGAACCAGTATGCTGTTTACCTTTTCATTTATCTGAATATTCCTGTTAGCCTCCAGAAACCTTCCGCATTCCTTGGTGTCAAGCAAAATGCCATTGCATGCATGACCTTGAACTTGTCCAAAAATAATTGATCGTTCCATTCAAATATGTGCTGGCGTGAGCATTCAAGGTACTTACCTCTTGCATCACATTCACATCGTTGATTCTTCCTCAAATCCTGTGCATTTCGCTCCCAGAGAAATTAAAAACACAAATCATCATCAAAGGCGGAAGCTCGTCCTAACAGCCTCGCCAAATCGCCTGATAGCCTCCCGCATTGGCTCCGGAGCCGCTGCCGCAAATGTCGCTCGGAAGTACAGGTTCTTGAGCGGCTTGTCGTGCTCCGCAGCAAACCACGACCCCCGCGCCACCAGCACGCCCTTGCTGATGCACATTTCAAAAATCTCCTGTTCAATCTCGACGATGCTGCGTTTGCCTGCATCGGGGTGCAGACTGTAGTTGACTTGGAACCATTGCTGTAAACAAACGCGTTAGCACAACTGAGTCAGAGCACTCTTGCTTCTTCTCGGACAGCAAGATGTATGGATGGACACATATCAGCACGCAGAAGACACAAGAGAAGCTATAAACCACTTACAAACATGCCCGCAGCAGGTGGCGTCCAGCTCACCACCTCACGCGGCACAAAGTCGTCGCATGCTCCCAAGAGTACATCTCTTCGCTTAGTGTACTCGGTCCGCAGGTTCATCAACCACTTGAAGTACCCTTCGTGACCCCAGTGCTCATCGAGCAGCTTATGCAATATGACCTGCGACAGACCCGCAGGGCCCTGGCTCGCCACCTCAGCGTGCCGGATATATCGCTCCACGACCTGTGCCGACGCTGTTACCCAGCCCATGCGCGATCCTGGTATTACTACCTTAGAAAACGAGTCCATACGCAGTACGCGCCCGTCAACGTCCATACTCAGCAAAGTTGGCACCATTGATGCAAGGAATTCGGGAACCGTCTCTGGATGCGGTGGCTGCGGTGCTGCCTCAGAAGGCTTGCCGGCTCCAGGAACATATGGGTCCATTTGTAGAAAGTAGTACGGCTCATCCTCGATTATGAAGACATCGTGCTTTTGGCACAGGGCATAGACATCGCGTCGGCGCTGCGCACTCATTGTCGCACCCGTTGGGTTCTGCCCGGATGGGACAGTATACAACACGTGCGGCTTGCGCGCGCCATTGTGCTCCTTTGGATCCCAGTTCGAGAGAATGTCATCCATTGCTTCGGGAAGCAGTCCCTCCCCGTCCATGGCTACACCAACGACCTTGATTCCCAGTGGTTCGGCCGTCTCGAGTGCCGTAGAAAAGGCAAACTCGTCCATGAGTATCGAGTCACCGCGACTTTGGTCGCAAAGCATGCGCAGCGCCTGCTCGAGAGCGCCCGTGCTTCCCACAGTGAGTGCACACTGCCAGTCAGCATAGGGCGGATTGCTGACGAGCTCCGTATGCTCGGTGACCCACCGCAGCATCTGTGCCGAGCCCATGGCCTGGCCGTAGTTGAGGCCAATGGCCAGATCGTACTCGGCTCCGGGAATCTCGGTCGTGTCATGTTTGCCAATGGTAAGGGACTTGCCAGTCGTTTTGGTCAATTCTTCGGAAAAGTCCGGGGACACGGGGACCTTCATGCTGATGTTCTCAAAGGGAAAATACTCGGGACAAGGCAGACCGCCGCCGAGAGAAATGAGGCCTGCTTTCTTGAGGTGACGGGCTGCTTGTTTAAGCTTGCACGGTTTGCGCATAAGAGATTCTGTCGTGAGGTGGTCTGACCCGATGTGAGTATTCTGAATAAGTGCTTCATACAGAATTGACAACAGCCATGGGCATATATGTATACTCACGATCCCATCTTTTGGCGTTGGCTTTGGCTATTGACTGAGGTACCATGTCAGCTCTGCTGCTGCCAAGTATGAACTTGTATCATAAAATCAATGGTACATACTGGCGCTTTGAACATGTCACTATCCGAGGGTGCAGCCGTGCCAGCCACCAGCTTGCCAGCCTTGGCGCGTCTCTCTGCGATGTCCTGGAGGGTGATTGGCTCCCGGCCAGTCTTCTTGGGTATTGGTTCCTTCTCTGGCAACTTTGCCTTGGTCGCCAGGATTTCCTGTGACTTGGTGGAGGACCCTTGAAATGATCGTACTTGACCGCCGTGGCTGATGATTATCTGCCCCTTCTCCAGGCGATGAATCAAGGCGGGCCGAGATCTCGGCGCCAGTGCCCGCACGGCACGGAGGATGGCGCGGGACATGACAGGTCTTGGCTATGGGGGTTTGGAGGTAGCAAGAGAATGGTAATAGTGGTTGTGAGAATTATTGTTGCTATTATGGAAGAGGGAATCACTGAGAAGAAGAGGAGGAAAGTGGACTAAGAATTAGAACTGATATCATCAAGACGGACAAGTATGAGTTGTCATTGTTCCAGGGCAAGCATGGCAAGCCGCGTAGCAGAGGAAAGCGCAAAGCCGTGCATGCACCACGATAAGCAAGGGTCCAGCGAGTATCCACTGCCGGTGGTAGCCGCTCCGTGCACCCCGCGCCCCGAGATCGCACGCCGCGTGCCCCTCGGCCTCGGTCCGTCGAACGGCTCTAATTTCATGTTACGTAGTACCCAAGTCACCAGCTTTGGTTGAAACACATTTGACGAACGCTACACTAATGCACATGATTAGGTAGACGTTGCCTTTCTTTCTTGATGCTGCAGGCAACGATACAGCATATACAAGCACTCTAGGTCGAGTACTTGTTCAATTCGGGCCTTATGAGTCTTGGCTCCGAATAGCCACGTCTGAAACATGTACACCAAAGAAGCAGCAACAGTACTAACTCTAGACAATCATGAACCGAACCGAAATGGAAGCAGGAAACGTGTGCCTTGACCATCACCAAGTGCCACTCATGCTCCGAGAAATCAATGTGGCCATGAAAACAAGCCGGCAGGGGAGTAGAGCATAAAAAAACCAGACACCAAAACACCACGCAATCTAAAATCGAACGTCCTTGAAGCCTTTGGCTTGCACACATATCCCACCCGCATCTTCCCGAGCTCTAGAATCCATGACCATCATGCGAATGCACCGGACATCTCCCCGGATTCTTGGCAAACCATCTCGCAATACAATCCCGATGAAAACGGCAGAGACACTCCAGACGCGCCATTGGCACGCCGGCCTCAAACTCTTCCAGGCAGATGGTGCATTCGGCGCTGTCAACGCAGTCCTTCTCTGTTGCCAAATACGGGAACATGCCGGTACGTCTCGGCCGCGAGCTGGTGCCTTCTACTGCCGACATACCGCCGTACGTGCTGTGAGACGTAATGCAAACACCAATGTGCGCTTCCCTCAAGGTTTCAAAATTTGGCAGCTCGCGAGGTGGCAGCTCTCGGTGGCAGACTGGACACTCGTCCTCTTCCGCAATCGGTGGTGGGTCTGGTGGCAGTGGCCTTCTTTGCGCCGCTGCTGACGACGACGACGCTGCTGCTGCTGTGCCCTGGGTCGCATCAAGCGGCGAACGCAGCCTATGCACCCGATACGCGCTGGACGACGACGATCCGCCAAAGGAATAATGTGACGGCGGTGTTCCACTCAGAATCCTATTCTGTGTGGGCTGGTACGGCATATTGCCAGACGACTGATGGGACGTGTTGGGGAGCTGCTGCAGAGCGGATTAATATTCGACTTTTCTCGCTACGCAATGGTAAGACAGAAGGGGGGGGGGGACTTACCATGGTAGCGCTTCTACTCCTACTGTAAGCGTCACTCACCACGCCGGCCATGTTGAAGCCATACCCTGAGCCAGATCCGACAGTACTATGGGACCTACCATGGCTCCGAATTGAAGTCGGTGACTGCTGGCCTTGCGGAGGGTTGGTGTTGGGATCGGGCACACACGGATTGCACAGGCGCACCCTTTCACCACCGCCCAGGCTGCTAAAGTCAGCATATCCCCCTTCGCCACTGATGAGAGACGAGGGATACCGGGCATAGCCAGGGCGCGGCATGCCTGGGGGTACAACAATGTATTGGTAGGGGATGGTGATGCGGTGCGGTGAACAGCTGCTGCAAACGACCCTTCCGCATTTTCTACGAGGTCCGGTTAGCATGCAGTCACCATCCATCGAGCCTCCATGTGGGGAAACCAACCTGCAATGATGTTTTCTAACCAAGAAGCTGAACTGAGTGCGGCAAATGGGACAGAATGTAACTTCGGCATCGGGCTGCCACCGCGGCAGGGTGATATCAGAAGGCCTTCTGGCAGCGGAGGGTCTGCGTTGGGGTTGCTGGAGTTGTTGCGGGGACTCCATGCTTGTTGTAGCAGGGGCACCACTGAGTTGATTGGTAGCTGTTCTGCGGCGCGTAGGTGGAGGCGGCGACGGAGGTGTGGCGGGTCGCCTCTGCGCAGAGGGGGATATGGCGCCGCCTCGTGATGAATGAGTGACAAGAGAAGAGGAAGATGAGCCAAGCGGAGGCAGCGCAGGCAATGCTCTCTCCGGCCTAGAATCTTGCAGCGGCGACGACTCCCCAGTCAAATCAATCACGTCCGTGTTGTGCTGCGAATCTGCCAGGGCGGTGTTGCTGGGCCCAGCGGCCACGGGAGCGTCTTGGGCTCTTTGAGGCGGCGAATCCGTCAAGTCAATGACCTCTTGCTTCTGTTTTCCGGCACTGACTTTCTGACGATGTGTGGTCTGCTCAGACAACTGGCTGATCGGTTGTGAAGAGGGCGAGGAATCGGAATCTGGTGCAGCATGTCTCAAAGCACCAAATGCTTGCCCAAAGGGATCGATAAGGTCTTGGTCTTCGTTCGTGACGTCTCGCATGCTCACATCGTGTTGAGATTCGTTGGCATCGTCCTCATTCGCGTTGCTGTCGTCCTCGATCTCCTGGTCATCGGCATCCTCGTACCCTTCTTGTTCGTTTTGTTCTTCCGCTTCCTCGTCTTCTTGCTCTTCTGCCTCTCTCGCTCTCGCGAGTATGTGACTCGGACAGTCGAAGAATCGTGAGCATTCCTGGTCGTGGTAACGGAATGTTCGAAAGCGACAGAGTGGACCCGAGGAACCGTTCGACGAGGCCAAGGAAGAGGAATCGGACGACGACATCTGGGGCTCCCGGCGTGGGACAGCCAGCCGTGGCGTGGGCTGGTGCAGCAACAGCGAGGCAAGCTGTGGTAATGGCCAGAGAGAAAGGTGTCGAGAATCGCCAAGCCGTGAATGCTAATGGTCGTGCACAGTCGGGGTGTTGCCGAGGGTGCAGTGGCCAGGGCGAGCAGGTAATAGCAGGAAGAGGGTGTGATGATGTGCTGCTGCTATGAATGCTGCGATATGGAAGGTGGGACAGCTAAGAAGCGTATCTCGCTATCAGTGATTAGGAAACAGCAAGGCAGTGGCCCACCTAGAATCTTGGGGCCCCTGCCTGTGAGGTTCAGATCTTGTAAGTCCTCCAGAAAGGACAGCCGGGCTTGCCTTGGTTCTGGAATCGATGCGTGCACAGGTGTGCGTTTTCTGGAAGAAAGCAGAAACTGGATATATCATCAGAAGCAGACCTTCTTCATTCACGGCAGAAGTATATTGCTAGTAATCAGAAGCGGTCTGGTTCCGAGTGACTTCTGGTCCGTCACGGGTTAGAGGGGTCTCGGTACCTGCGTGCTTGTCTTTTAGTGGCTGGTCTTTAGTGGCACAATAAGCCGAGCGGGGCCATGGGAAGTCCCGTAAGCCCAATTTCCAAAGCGCTTCTTCCCTGTTGCTCTCATTATTTCACAACCTACAATGAATATCTGTGTAGAATGCATCTTGGCTGTGTAACGAGGTTTTGCTAAGTCTGTTCGCCTCTTAAACGAGAACCTGGCTTTCCAATAGTGCATAATGTGAGTTGAACTGCTCCCTGGAGGATGTTTAGGAGAAGATTGCAGCTATAAAGCATTATATATCGAGCGGCATGTTAATATCCACTCGCTTATGGCCAGATCCTTACAACTCCAGAGGCATCTCTAAGATCTCATTTGCACGACATCTAAATTGACCCCCATATTGTACTATCCTGTATCTGTTGATAATCAACGTGCTCAACAGTATCATATCATGTTGGTGCTTACTGAAGTATCCAAATGCCCCACTTTATAGTCAATTACGGTTCTCTATCTCTTGACTAAGGCACTTGATGCTGCCGATTTACTTGGTTTCCTCTTTGTGTTTAGAATCAGAAAGTACTGCGCATATAAGTGGTGGGAAAAGTGCCAGAAAAGATTGCTTCTTGTGACATGGTCTGCATGTGCTTGATCTACATAAGTGTATACTTGCAGATAAGTATCACTCGATCCCAAACATGTACAGATCTACAGAACGGGCATACCCCGAACAGCAATCCTAGAACCTTTTCATGAATCTATCAGTGAACACGGCTAATATGATGACTTGTACGGGGCGTAGAGCAATCAGAATCAATACTGCAAAGTGATAGGCCTCTGAACCATTTCACAAACTTGAGAAGAGAGCACCAGATTGTGAATCTGTTGAAGAGCTGGCCTTCCAAGTACTACCTACCTACCTACCTGCCTGCCTACCTACCTAGGTATGTAGCCATCTTTGAGCGGAGCAGCAAACGGACTACTCCTAAGCAGTGAGAGGACATGTTCAAAAGCTTCCTGGATCTGCTATAATACAAGATTATGCCACTCCTTGGATGTAATCGACAACATCCAAAGACAATCTCTTCGGCTCTCTCCTTATTGACAACACCTTTTACACTGCTGTTCCAGTCTACCAAGAAGCTGTATCAATTCCAAGTCGATGGCACGGAGATAACGATGATAAGAACCTAGTCATACTGAATGGGGTAACTAACATGGCAGAAAGAAGTGGAGCCCAAATTCTCTACCAAGTATTCTGTACTTCTTTTTAGCGTCAGAGTATGGACTATCTTAAGGTCGCCAGTACTGAGAATTCGAATAATCACAGCATCAAGGTGAAAATGAGAACGTTTATTCCGTAATGTATAGTCAAAAGCCGCCGCACCCTCTCCCCGCATCGTCGATCATGCACTTTATCTTGACGGTGATCACCACACAGGGCTCATGTCAAAATGGAATCACAACAACCTGTTGACTTGTGATTTTTTTTATTTAAAAAAATAATACAATTTGGGCCAGCTGGAGGATGATTGTCTAACAGCTTTGTGTCCAATTACTATATTAACCAAAACACCAACCCAGACAGTTCTAATCTATCACAAAGACGTTGGAAATCTGAACCACATCAAAGCATCACTCGAAGCTCAAAAATCACACCACGAAAGCAAGCAAAACAGTTCACAACAGCTTTCCCCGAACTTGCACACCATAACCCCAGATTTTGAAACAACCCACTCCTCTCCATAGCCAACAATGCCACCCGCCAACCCCCCCATCGCCCTCGTCACAGCCGGGTCCGCCGGCCTCGGCGCAGCAGTCGCCCTCCTTTTCGCGCGCACCGGCATGCGCGTCGTTATCAACTACCATGGCGACAGCCAGCGTGCAAACGACCTCGTCAGACAACTCCAAGCCGCCAGCCCGCTCAGCCTCCGGCCAGGACGTACGGATTTCCACGCCATCAAGGCAGATCTCTCCCTCCGCCCAGAGATTCAGCGACTTGTTGGCGAGACGGTGGCGATCATGTGTCCTCCTCCCTCCGGTGTGGCAGAAGGCTATGCGACGATGACAGATCAGCAGCAGCAGCAAAAACAACACCTAGACGTGGTCTTCAGCAACGGCGGCTGGACCCAAATGCGCGACCTGATGGACCTCGACGACAACCTTGTCGACGAGGACTGGGACAAGTGCTTCACCATGAACGTCAAATCCCACCTGTGGCTCATGCATGCCGCGCGGCCGTATCTCGAGGCAAGCTATGATAGCGACAGCAACGGAAACGGCGCGGCGTCCTTCATTACCACAGCTAGTTTGGCGGGTGTGCAGCCGTCGGGGAGCTCGCTCGCATATTCCGTCACCAAGGCGGCCCAGCTGCATCTCGCGCGTGCGCTGGCCAAAATTGCGGCGCCCAAGGTGCGCGTGAATAGTGTCAGTCCTGGATTGTTAATGACAGTAAGGTTTTTTTTGTTTGTTTTTTGGAACGCCGTAGTGGGGTGGTTCAATTTACTTGCCTACGTAGCTTGTATTTGTGTCTCAGGCATGGGTCTGGAAGTATAAGGGAGCCAAAGAATGAGAAGTCACTTGCTAACAAAGTGAAAAAAAAAATGTTAGGAATGGGCTGAGCGATTCCCACCAGAAAAGATCCGTGCGATGCGTGAGAGCTCGAAGCTAGAGAGAGTTGCCACAGTGGAAGTAAGTTTTGTTGGTCATATGGATGATTACAGCCCAATAAATGAAACTAATTTGTCCTTAGGACGTTGCTGAGCAAGTCCTCGCTTTTGTCAAGATCAAGAGCATTTCCGGACAGAACGCCGTGATAGACGGCGGACTATTGAGTTTTTAGTTGATGTCATGTCATGGCGTGGTATTTCAAAGTCTTTTTTCTCAGTCAAAGATTAGACAGCACAAATTATATCAATCCAGACATTCCGAGGCATCCATGATGCAGATGGTAATTTAGTCCATGAAATCAGAAGTACGATTTCAGCAATCTCATCTCTTTCCTAGATCCTGAGTATTAGCAAAACAAGAAAACGAACACGAAAGAAAATGTACAGGCGCCAATTCCAGCAAGCCATAGGCATCACTCGCCAACCTCGCGGTCGTCAGCCCAACGGACAGACGCCATCACGGGCCACGTCCAAGTAGCACGCCGTATCTTTTTGCCCCATATATACAGCGGTATCCAGAGACTGATGATCGCGGTAGCTATGCCCGCCATGGTCCCGAACGCAGGTAAATAACCCACAGCGTTGACCCATGGGTTGGTGTAGAAGGAAAGGCAAAAGCCGATCAGAGCTGCGGAAATGATGGTCAGCCATGCGTCAATTGCTTTGAAAATAGATTTTCGTTTGGATATCACGCCTTTTCTCAGCTTGTTGATAGCGGCAAGAAGAAGGTCGGTGCTTGGAGTCAGCGCTTACATTTGAACCCCATGACGGCCAGCGTCCCCTCGCCAGCCACGGGCCGGTACGCATCGATCACATAGACCAAACAGACATTGGTGCCCTGAACAATGGAAAAGTTTACTGCAATGAGCCAGCTTTCAACATTAGCATTTCTTCATGCTCCGTGGTCTGTCCCTGCAGCATAGGGAATTTTCGTAACTCTTCAAGGAGGGGCAAGTCCTCTGCAACATGACTTCAACTCACAAAGACCGAGTCCAACTGTAGGACACATCCAATGCAAGTCCTTTGCGATCCCAACCCCGTACAGCACCAAAGCCAGCGGTGTGACCAGCATACTGGGAAGCATAGCCGGCAGCCGCATTTCAGGCTCGCGGAATCCGCCATTGCGTTTCGTCAGGTAGTCAGCCACCCAGTCGCCCAATTGACCACCCGCAGGAATACCTGCGATGGAGCCTATGAAGGCGGACACAAAGCAAAGCCCTACCTGCCATGACGCAAAATCGTAAGTCGATGTGAAGGCTTCGCCAATGTTGGACGTGACAGCGACGAGAAAGCCTATGGTGACGGACTGGACGAGCGCGGACCACAGCACGGGTGGGAGACATATGAGGCCTAGCGGACGTAGTAGGATGGTGTGGAGTGGCTCCTCGGTGTAGGTGCCGCTAAAAATCTTCAGGCTCTCCAAGTATGATCTCCTTGGAAGGACCATGATGGTGTCCGCGGTCGAGTCAGCGGGTGGTGGCTGGTTGTTTTCAACGTCTTTGGTTGGATCAGAGTGAGAAGGAAATTCCTTGGTTTTCTGATTCCCAACAAAGCCTTCAGTTGGCAAAATGTTGCGTCTGAAAGCTGTCTCGGGAAAGGCAAAGAATGCAACAAGCAGGATAAGGCCAATAAAGGCGCTGGCCACCTCGTAGATCACTCGCCAATTGTGGTGGATGACAATAATCCTAAGGATGCAGAAGCGAATCAGTTAGATGAATCTCTACTCCCACTCAGACCGTGAAATGCAAGCGTGAATGTCTCGGCATACCCTGATATAATCATTCCGAACGCTACCCCTACCGAGAGAAAGGACGTGTACATAGCCATGATGGTTCCTCGCTCATGAAGGAAAAAGAGATCCGAGATGGTGACCGGCGCCAATGTTTCAGCAGCCCCAGAGCCAACTCCCATCAAGATGCGGGCGGCCAGGAAGCCGCCATAGGAATGGTCGAGGGCGGCCCAGATGGAGCAAGCAAAGTAGATTGCGTAGCTGAAAATGTACGTGGGCCGGCGACCGTACTTGCTGGCCAAAGGCACCCAGAGAAAGTTACCCACGCCCTGGAATAGCGCGGTGCAAGTGAAGAAGTAGGAAACGCGGGCTAGGTGTCGATGGAACTGCCCGGTATGGACGCCAGGCGTGGCGCCCGGGAAAAAGTTGACTGTTGTTTGGATAATGGCCACGGTTGGGCCGGCTGCCAGAAAGTTGCACCAGAGCATGGCGAGGCAGACGACCACAGCGATGGACTTCTTGTACCATTGTGGCCTGGTTGAAGGATTTGCTTTGCTTAGACAGGTCTATAGGGGGGAAACACCAGACTGTTCTGCATGTGCATGTGTGCTCGCTGTGCGTTTGACCTACCAGTTCAGAGGGTCATTCGGATCCGTCGACGGTTGAGGAACCAGGATGATCTCGTTTGTCTCATGGTTGCGAAGTTGGACATTGCCGATTGACAATTGCTTGATTTCCCTCATCTTGAATGGCATATGGGTCACGGCATGCCACGGCCGCGTCTTTGCGAGGATGCGTGAAGATGCTAGCTTCCTTGTTCTCGTTCTCCTGTGCTTAGTGTGGTGTTCCAACGATGATTGCCCTGTCAGATAATGTTTTTTTCTTTGACTTGGACCGCAAATAGAAGAAAACAGTCTGTCGATGTTCAGATCGTCAAAGATGGCAGGTTCAAGTGCTACGGAGAAAGGGATACGCCTCGCTAGTGACATTTTGTTTCAAGCATAGTAACATGAAAGTGGATCGCTCAAGAGCCCCTGTCTGCCATTGTTGAGATGACCTCTGATCGAAAACGTACAACGGAATCGGCATGGGCTCCCATTTTGTGACACGCTGCAGATCAAAGTAAACAAGACGACAGCCGTGGAGTACGAATAAAAGTTTCCATCCTTTGTTTGTTTCCTCAAGCCCTGCGCTCCAATGCATCCATAGCGGTCTCATTTGATACTTGGTCAGAAGCCTTGTACAATAAGGCCAGGGACTACCCATATAGCCCATAGCACCATGATATATGAATCAAGACTGCTTTTGACTTGGTCACTGGAAAGCTATTCCGCATATCAAATGCAATGCATTACGAGAAGCCAAGACTTCGACGTATTTCAACAAGGACGCTTACTTGATGGCGTATGGCCTCATGCAATTTTTCGTGTATTCCTTGACGATCGTCTCTTCTCAGGCGACAATGGGCAAAGCACGGCAAGAAGCTACGAAGAAGAAGCTTGAGTGCACTCACAGGTACAGGTGATCAGCCGTTTGCAAAGATTGGCCATTGCTATGGTCGAAAATAACAGGCTGAACCCTTTTTGAATCAAATGCACAATATACCGTGAATTTGATCGATGTTTCTTTTGTTGGATCGTCGAAAGCTTGCTGACATGTCTCGATATATACTTGCGTGGGCTTGTCTCTGATAAGGTATTGTGAGAAACATGGGAGTTTGACGAAACATCACACAGCCAAGAAAAGAGCAGACCCATGAGTATTCCACTTCCTATGCAGCAGTAAGAGCCATTCTTTGGAATCCTAGAGACATAATTGGTCGAAGAACGCACTTGTCCCAAGACGTACAGAGTACACCGTGAAAGAAATGACCAAAATCGTTGTGGTGTGTACGTTGACGTACACACTGCAGAAGCCGGAGGAGAACATCAAAAGGCGACGCGTAATACCCTAGCGGGGCCATACCGAACGGAAGCCCCCCTTCGACCAAACGATTGGATCACGGAGGCTTTGTCCGAATGAAGATGGCCTTGTCAACCGTTAAAAGATAGGAGAATGGAGCGCAGGATGTCATTTGTATTTATGTACTATAAGTACCCTAGTGCCGTACTTACCAAGCACTGTGCACCCCGCCTTACCCGCATCAACCTAAAGACGACGAAGCTTTCTATTGATGGCATCAAACGGCCCACCTCTGAGAGATGTTCCGGGTTCAGTGAATCCTCGCTTCTTTTGCACCCTTGCTAGTGGGCTGGCAACCACAGGAAATAGTCTAGTAACCCGATCGTTTTGTTTCCCGCTGCACAATTTGGTGTTGCCGCGCCATCACTCATTACGCAGTGCTCGCTAGGACCCCGAAGCTTGGAACCAGACACCGTGAGCCAGGACGCCGCATGTTGAGCTACGCTTTGTTGGACCACTGTTCGATGGGACGGTTCATCATGCCCGAGCATTTCGTATCATACCCATCCTGTCAAGGCAAAGCTGGAATAGCCTTTGGACTGGTCTTGAAGGAACATCGGGACGACAAGGCACAAGGTACCGTTCCCAGCAGATCAAGAATGCATGTATTAGCTGGAACCTCGATGGCCCATAGCACATGTTTCTACAGCGCGTATGCAATCATGCTTGTTTGCCGCCGAAGGGGTCCTTGTCCACATACAGGAGCACCACGCAGGTAAATTATCGACCGCTCCGGACACTACCAAAATTTTCAACATCCTGCAGGTTCGCCCTTGAGAGCGGTATCGTCGGATCAGTTTCCGTACCGCCAACTTCTATAACCAATCTTGCTGTGCAACAGCCATGAGAGGAGGGCATGGCAGATGCGTCAAGGCGGCTGTATCGATGGAGTGTGTGAGAAGCAAAGCTCTTTCTCTTTCCCTCTCGCTCTTTCGCTCTTGTCATCATAGCAATCAGCCTCCGCATTGAGAAAACGACAGTAGCGATTGGCGTTGACAATGTCAAGCCAAATCTAGGATCTTGTTCATTAGCCGGGGTTCAATTGCAGCATCAGAAGCAAGTAGGAGGAGCAGTGGTATGAAGGATGCATCATTACTTGCAGCAGGCCTCTGGCCTCCGCACGGGGAGTTGCAATTAGCAATCATGCTTGATATCCATCAGACGACAACCCTGCACAGCACTCAAGCACCCATGTTCGTCGACAAGCGCGAACGTACAGCGGGAGCTGTTGCAGGCTCTGCGCAACCGCTAGCACAAGGTGGATGCCATTCCCTCTCGTCCTGGACGCGCACTCTGGACGCGGCTGAGCAGCGGTGGAGCATTGCACGAACCGGCTGTTGTCCTGGAACGAGTCAAGGTCCCGGCTTGGCGCGCCTCTCTCGCACACTTGTAACTTGACAGCGTGTGTCGGCATCGCGAGAGGGGCCGCTGAGAGGATCTCAAACCTGGAAATTGGGGACGCGTCATGGGCGAGGGGTGCGCTTCTCGGCTCGATGGTGATGGGCAGCCGCACCCTGCTGTCGTGTGCTGGGAGGTCAATGTCAATTGTGATAGGGTAAGCATGGACAACAAGCAGTGCAAACCTTGGATGACGTTCAGTTCTCCTCGTGAGAGAATGAAGAGGGATGCGCTTGCTGACTTCTGGGCCTTCAGGGCTTGGGGAAGAATACTAGAGGAGGATATCTGTGAAGGCAACAGGAAAAGAACGCATAGTGTGCCAAGCATTGCATCTAGCTAGGCAATCGTTGTGCAGGGGACTCAGGTACTAGGTACTTGTACAAGATACCAACTTAAATACACTCTGAAGTTCCCATATTGCCTCCCCGTGACGGCTAACAAAAGACGACAGCCCACCCCACTAGCACGGCGTTCCAGATGTCGGCAGTCAAGATGATCCAAGGGGCTCCCACGCTAGCGTTGCAGTGGGACAATTCCGGCTTCCGCAGGTTGGGCCTTTATGCTTAAACCCGCAGCACGGCGTCCATAGGGGTACGTACACCCTGCTGACCCGCCCATTCGGCCCCCTTCCGCAACCGCAGCGCTCTCAACGCTTCGTCTGCCCGCCCACGACTTGCAGTCCACTATAAGCTGGTAACTTTTTTTTTTATACAACCTTGACGCCTTTGCATCCCGCCGTCTCCCACATTTCCGGTTTCCCGGCTCGACAGCGACTACCTCCTAGCCTGCTGCGTGAGAGCGAGCAATTGTCCAATTCCTCCACACAGCCCGACAGCCTAACAGCCTGACAGGCTGACCTGATAGCCCCTTCGACAGGGTTCGGCCCGCCGCCGGCCAACATCCCGCGGCACCGCTAAATTTGCGGCGATAGGGATTCCAATTCTGGCTTTCACCTGATCTGCAAAGGCCAGTCTTGGGAAGGTACTGGCCGATTCACTCACCCCGTCGGCAGCTGCCCAGCTGGCTGTCACCTCTCCAGCCCAGCAGCGCTGTTGACAGGCGGCCCCCACCCCGGCTCAGTGGGCGACAGGCGGTCCCGCTCGTGGCAGTAGCCTCCGTCTCAACAGCTTTCCAGTACCCCATCGCACGCGCAACCCGCTATGGCCAGCCCGTCCCCGGTTGCAGCTAGCGGGCAAGCCACACCCTTGTCCTTGCCCGCACTGTCAGCACAACCTCCCTCGCAACAACAACAACAGTCCTCCATCCAAGGCAATTCACAGCCTCGTCCACCGCCCTCCCTTGCGGCTTCCGCAAGTGTCCACTCGATTACGTCCTCGGCAGCCTCGCCTGCAACTTCGACAGCGTCTGATAGGCCCGGAAGCGTATCACGCGGCCACGCGCCCAACTCGAGCCTCTACCAGTGCGCCGATTGCCTCAAGAGATACTCACGCCCTGAGCACCTCCAGCGTCATGTCGCCACCCACACGTTGGGTAAACGCTTCGTCTGCGATGTGAGTCTGCCAAGCTGTAATTTCGTTGTGCGCAAGCAGCTGGCCAGTGTGTTGACGAGCGTGGATGCGATCTAGATCTGCGGCAAGGCCTTCGGCCGCGCTGATCTCCTCAAGAGACATCGCACCAACCACAACGATGATGGCTCTGGGACCAAGAGACGCCGACTGAACTCGTCGCCAGGCGCTGGTCGAGTCGCCCACGCCTGCCAGGCTTGTGCCAGGGCCCGAGTCAAGTGCGAAGAGATCAAGCCCTGTACCCGCTGCCGCAATCGCAACCTGGCTTGCGAGTATGCTTCTTCTGAGGCAGGCTCTGCGGCCGCCATGCATCTGCTTCATCTCTCAGCCAAAGCCCACGCCAGCGTGAACGTTCATGACCACGATGAGGGCTCAGTAGAAGCCACGCCTCTGCCTGTTTCCGCTGGCATGACGCCTCCTGCTGCTGCTGCCCCAAAGGCTGATAGTTTCATCGATGCTTGCACCGCCTTGACAGCAGCCAGTAGTCTGAGCCCAGGCACTTTGACCTCGCAATCGGATCATCTCGGCCATAGAATCTCCGCATCTGGCACTCCTGTCATGACAAATATAGCCTACGTCCATTCTACCAGCGCCAGCCCTTCTGTTGCGGCTCTCCACCAACCACGGAGCACGCCTGGAGCCGCGCAGCTACCCACTTTGGATACCATGGCCGGTCACAGTACGTTCCTTGTCCTTTCGCTCTACTTCTTGAACCAATCTCGTCTTGCAATCTTCAGCCCTTCTCGTGTTTTCTTGGCCGTCTCTTCTCCTCCGCAATCTCCTTTTTTTCCCCACACGATGCGTTTCCTTCGTCTCCTGTACACACTCAACCTCGTCACAACGATCTTGAACATCATTTAAAACTAGGTCATCTTGGAGGTCAGCTGTATACTTAGTGTCTTGTCCACAAACCGTTCCCGTACCCTCCGGTCAGTTCTTGTCATTATTTAGGCGTTCATCACCTTACTAAAGCCAATAACTAACAGTCGCCGTGCAAGATGATATTAAGAGCCTTACAGTGCCACCATCAAACGCTGCCTCCAACCTTACTATACCCAGTCCTCTGCCTTTTGGTGAATTCTTGCAAAACGTTTTGTACGATCATCATTCACAACAGAACCACCAGCAGATGGATCCATTACCAACGGCTCCGACGCAGAGTATGGCTGTGCTAGACTTCCGTGACGATGGCAACCTCGAAATGGACGAGTTGGACTTTGGCATGCTCGACAACTGGAATATGGGCAGCTTTAGCGACACGATGACAGCCGGGCCAAGTACAGTGAGCTACGTCTCAGCGCAGCCCGAAGAATCTATAGATTTACCTCTTTCGGACATGCGCAAGCGTTTAGTCTCAGTCTGGGAGAACTCTCCGTGGCAGTGGGTTCCTGACGGCCGGAAAGACAATATTCAAGCCGAGAAAAACAATCTACCGTTACATGATGTCAGCGGCTCGCAGTTGAGACCAGACAAGGTAATTGGCGACAAGATGCAGCCCTCGGGACGAGACAGGATATTGGCTATCGTGTTACACACATGCCAGAACAATGCTATCGCAGCACGCGTGGCATCGTCGTTCCCGTCCACTGAGATGATGGATTCTTTGGTCCATATGTTCCTGGCATGGCACCTCTGTCAGGTATCAGAGTATATACACTTTGGGTCATTTGTAATGGATGAGCAGAGCCCAGAATGGCTGGCATCTTCAGCTGCAGCTGGAGCCGTTCTGTCATCTCATACTTCACTTCGTAAATTCGGGTATGCTTTGCAAGAGGCAGTCAGTAAGTTTTCTTGTCCTGTTCCCCGCTTTCTGATGCGTTTCGAAATACTAAATGGCCAATAGGAGTGACATTGCCTTCAAAGGTGCGCATCAAGGACTTAGGGCGGTTATACTTACAAAAAGAAAAGAAAAAATGAGTTAATGATGCTAACACCTGCTCCATCAGTTTGAAGACAACAATTCAAGAGTCCAGGACATCAGTATGGTGCAGGCTGTTGTGCTGAGCCAAGATATTGGCTTGTGGAGCGGCAATCGGAGGCGCATGGAAATCGCAGAGAGTCGTGAGTGGCTTCTCTCAAAAGAAATGAAAGAAAGGATGTGCATCAAAGCATCAAAAGTATTCAAGCTAACGCATTTCTGCAACAGATCTAAATATTCCCATTACCATGACACGCGGTAGAGGAGCATTCCGACAATCCCATTATGGACTCATCCACGTTTATGCTACAGACGAAGGGTCGGTTCTGGAAGCAAAATGGAAGGCTTGGTGCCAACAAGAGTCTTGGAAAAGGTGGTAATATCTCATTCTTCTACCTTGATCACTTGCAGGAGCGCTGGGACTAACTTGCTTGCAGACTCATTTACCACCTCTTTCTTCGCGATGCACAGTCATCCATGACGTCCATGACCAATTCACACATATCCTATGCAGAGATGACACTGCCACTCCCAGAAGCACGAGTGTTGTGGTTTGCCAAAACGGCACAGGAATGGAAGATGCACCATTTACAGATTTACGCAGGCTCACAGACCCAACCGCCTTCATTATGCGATGTATTTCGCGACATGGAGGTGCTGGAAACGCACATGCACCAAATTGATGTGCAATTTTCCATTTCCATTTTCCTGCATGCATTCTGGACCTTTGTTCGGGAGTACTGCCAGACTAGGACAGTCTACCGTTGGACAACTTACTCAACTACCTTGTCACTGAATCCGAGTCTGATGCTCGAGGCTCGTCACCAAGACCACACCAAGGTTCTGTCGCAGTTTCAACAGAGTATGGCGCGCAAATGGCCTTATATGCTACTTGCAACAGAGAACATGACAATCGACATATTACTCATGTACTTGCATGTTTCTCTTCAAGACCTGCAGCTTTTTTGCGGCAAGGAAGACGACGAACAAGCAAGACGCGTCTTACCCTCGCTCAAACGATGGGTCCAAGAGCCTCACTCACGTCGCGCAATCTGGCACGCTGGTCAGGTGCTACGTTGGGCACGTGAACTGCCTGCTGGCCATTTACAGGCCTTTTCTGCAATAGCAGTATACCACGCGGCATTGGCGCTGTGGGCGTGGGGTGTCGTGACTCGAGCTATACAAAGTCCCGCTTTTGACATCCATTCGCAACAATCTGTGGTATTTCTCGACGCACCCGACGCCGGCCAGATGCATCAGTTCGTCAATTTTGGTACCGGACGACCAGTCATTCGCGGGTTTCGAGTGACTGCTGCAGCCGGACATGGACATGCAACGGCGACTGGTGTAGCTGGCGAAGGCAGCAGCGGTGCAGCTGTCCACCAGAGTTTCGTGGAGGAACCAAAGAATTGCATGGCCATGGTGGGGGAGATATTCCGGGGCAATTTCCTCGATGGTCAGGCTGCACCGCTCGTGGAGAACTTGTGTCATTTTATTGAGCAGCTGGGCCAGGCCGCTGGGGCGGCTGGACTTGGCTAGAAGGTGAGAAGACAAAAAGAATAATGCTACCATTGCTGCAAAACAAATCAAGTGTGCGAGGTGGTGGCTACTTGTGTCACGTTTGGTGTTCGTACAATATGTGACCATGTGTTTGTGTAGTAATATATATTTGTACATGAAGGATTGATGTCCATAAATGACGCGCAGCTAAAATCCAGCTAATTCTCGAGATTCATCCGAGGACTTTTTGGTGTTGGTATTCCTGAGGGTCAAGCCTGTCCTTTCGACTATAGCAGGGCTTACCCCGACATATCATGGCCCACTCGATTAGCATGAGCTGAGCAACCCGTCAGGTGGAGGTCATCGGTATTATTGTCATCTCCTTCCTCTTTCTGCTAGAGGGCTGCTACTAAGCAGGCTGCGCACATCCGCTTGCATTCTGTTGTAAGGTGCACCACTCCATCTGGATGGGGCTCGCACCAAGACCGCGAGCAACCAGGCGCTGGCGAAACAGGTTGAGGCGGGGCGCGGCATCAATCTGGCTGCGGTTCTGGCCGCTGTCGTCGAGGCGGCCGGACCAGAGAATCTCGCCGGCGGCTGAGGCGCGTGGCCAAGCGAGCGAGTCGAGGTTCTGGCTGTCAATGGTCTCGGACCACAGGGCGAGCTCGCCGCCGAGGATGTTGCTCTTGGTAGCAGCGTCGGTGACTCCCTCGGCTGGGTCGTGCGAGTAGACGAGTTCCCAGCTCTTGGTGGGGCCGCACCAGTCGTTGAAGGGGAAGTCGGAGGCGGCGAGATCGTTGCTCCAGGTGATCCATTGACCGCGGCCACAGTCGAGGTACTGTTATTTTTAAATTGTGAGTATTCGTGATACATGGCTTATCCGCTGATCAAGGTGTGCATGTTGGTTGTAAACATAACTTACATAGTAGTTGTAGTTAGAGTCGATGACCTTGTGGCCGCTCGCGGCGAGATCTTGGACGGCGGTGCCACCCAGCCAAGACTGAACCACAACGTCGGAGCCAATGGTGACGTTCCAGGTGCTGACAATTTCCTCCCACACCAAAGGGTTCAAACCGGCATTGCGGATGCGCGTGTGCTGTGTGTCGATGAAATCCTGGAGCAGAGGTTGCAGCACAGCAGTGTCGTTGCTGTTGACGTCTGGATCGAACAGATAGTCCTGCGCGTTCAGCTCATCACCACCTGTGTGCCAGTACGACGTGTAGGGTGCCACGCGTGGCAAGACGTCATCAAACAGCTCGCCCAAAAAGTCCTCAACGTTCGAGTTGTTGAGTCGAAGGGCGCCACATGGAGGCTCGGCGCAGTAAGTTGTGTATGGCTCCATGTTGTAGGCAACGACGAGGTCCGGGTATGCTTCACCAACAACGCCAATGTGACCAGGCATGTCAATCTCGAAGTATACATCGACGCCGCGAGCAACGCCATACTCCTGGATCGACTGAATATCGGCTGGAGAGTAAACCTGGGACTGAGTGTAGGCACCCTTGGCAGAAAGCTCAGGAAGACTAGGGACCTCAAGCGGCCAAGACTGCGAGTCTGTGACGTGAACATGCAGCTTGTTCATTTTGCTGTAGGACAGGCCATCAATCGTTCGCTTGATGTCAGCAACGGGAAAGAAGTTGCGAGCCGTGTCGAGCATGACGCCGCGCCATGGATAGGTGGGTGCATCTTGAATATCGATAGGTGCATTGACCAAATACCATGCTCTTCCACTCGAGTGTTCATAGAATAATTGCGAAAAGGTCTCGAGGCCACGCAGAACGCCGGTGCTTGAGAATGAGGATAGTTGAGCCTCGCCAGCCTCGGTGACAGTCAAATTGTACGATTCGTCCGCATCAGCCGCAGTCGGCTTGAAAGTCGAGTTGTTGCTGGTCAGGGTGATGGCCAGAGAATCGATGGAAACAATTGTGCCATTCAGCGCAGGCTCGTAGCTCGAGAGCTTGTAACGCGGGACTAGCATCCAAGGGACAAAATTGGACGAAAAAATATTGTCCAGCGCTCTAGAAACACCGCTTGAGACCAACGACGAGCTGGAAACGGAGGAGCTGCCGTGATTGGTGGAGGAGACCAGCTGTTTTTGTGAAGTTTGTTTAGTATACACATCCTCAAAAAGGGGGCACATATCATGAGTAGACGACCGTACGCTTGCGCCATTCAGAGTAACTTCGATATCCTTACTGATGAGTAGAGATGTCTCGCCAGATGTGAAAACAGGCTGTGGTACAGGCCACAAGCCTCCAAGGCCTTGTGCGCTAGCTGTATGGACCACTGCCAGAACGACAGGTAGGAGCAGATGTCGAGTCATCTTGACGACCGGGAAAGGAGGTAGAAGTTGAAGTGTCATAGGGAGCGAGACAGGCTGATTTGGCCAAGCAAGCGGGCTGTGTGGTAGGACGCCTCTTGAGAAACGGTCTGCAACCAACAAGACAAAGTTGGGCTGTCACTCTCTTTATATATCGGACGCCGCTTGTAGTTGTGTGCCGCTTTCGACAGAGAGTGCAGAGCGCGATGACAAGACCGCAGGGGGTGACAGTGTGCAAGTGACAAAGAGACAGAAACGACCGGCAAGAACGTCGAGCTGTGGAATGATATTGGCGGTAATGATATTGGCGGTTTGCAGTCAGCGCCAAGCGCAAATATAGGAGGCGCAACAGGCTTGTTCAGAGTCGTGAGCTGGTACTTGTTGCGTTGGGCGCATTGAGGCGATAATAATCAGTAGATGGACGGGTACAGTAGATGCTGCACAAGGGCAATGCAAGCCCCCCGCCCCAAGCCAGGTTGAGATGGGCGCTCTGTGGCTTAGAGAGAGTGAGTGAGCGAGCCTCGACAGGGGCTGTGAGGAAGTGGAGGGATTGGCTGAAGAGGGCCCGCCGGGAGTGAGCGTTCGAGTTGGGACCTGAATCCCGAGTCGTGCTTGGCCGTTGTGCAAGCTCGAGACAATCTTCAAAAGCAGTCAAGGGCCAGGCAGCCGAGTGTGTGTGTGTCGACAGCGTTGGTTTTTTTGTTTTGTTTTTTTGTTCTGATTCTACCCAGTTTGAGGCTCGGTCGTGGCCGTGGTTGGGGGTTGCGTTGTGTGGCGTGTTTTTGGGCAAAACCATCAGAATACCTGCAAGGTCGACGCAGCCAAGACGTAGCGCAACGTTACTTGGCCCTAGACGTTGTTAGGGCCCGAAGGAGCTGCGGGAAGGCAGGCGACATGCCGAGATTGGGCAACGAGCTTCATGCACAATCAATCGTATACAATAAATAGAGCGAGTCAACCGTGTCGGGTGGTGGAGGGATGGCAACGCCAGATGACATAGTACAGCGATGACATGTGTTCAGCGGCAATGCAGGCTCCACCGGCAGCTGTGTCCTTCAGGAGAGTGTGGATGTTTTTTGCCCGGGAACTGAGTGTTCCTTCGGCAGGTTATGAACTAAGCCGCACATGTAGGTGAGATGTAGGGAGGACCACTGTCTTGGGTGAGCACCGGAGTCCATGACGCGAGTCCAGAAGTACCGAATGGAACCCAGACGATCAGGCCCGGTGCATTCCCAGCTGTAGCTCCCATGGTATGGCTGTATCGTTGCTCTGCATGCCATGGAAGAGGCGCTCAGGGTGCTGAGTTGGATGTCGCGCCGTACATCACAGCAGAACAGGGCCCCGTAGCACGCAGACCAGGCCCCCCCGCATGGGCATTAGCCCAGGATGGTGCGGATGTTTCTTCAACCTTATTTTGGGACCAAGTGGGGGGGTCCAACGCTCCGCCAAAGTGTCTTGCCAACGGTGGCTCCGCACGACATATGGCCTCGTCGAGTGACATGCGGTGACGGGTAACGGGATGTTCAGCAGGAGGCTAGGTATCGTCTCAATGCTGTGAGCACACGATCAGCAGATGGAAATGCAGGCGCAGTGGCAATCTCGAGTGGCTGAGGCACATGAGCCAGCGGGCACCAATCCCGCACATGGACACCAGAAACATCGTCTTCACAAACACCAAGGGACCGAGTCCCGTGCCGGGGCTTTTTGGTCGCGTTTCCGCCGGCCGACAGACTGCTGGACTGCGGACGCAGCTTGGCTGGCGAACTGGCTGCAAGGCACATTGCCGCACCGGTCCTCGAGGTCGACACTTGCATCCGTCTGCATTTGCATTTGCCTGCTGCCATGTTTGGTCACATCACGGGCGAGTAGCAGGTGCAGCTGGCAAGCTGGCGGACTGGCGCTGCAGAGCCTCGGAAAGAGACGATGCAACCATCTAGAGCCGTTTGATTCGTCGGTGCAAGGCGATCGTTAGCAACTGGTGTGTGGCTTGCATCGCAGCCCTCATGAAGAACAGTCACGCGTGCAGAAGCAAAAGGCGGGATGAAGAAAAGCTGCAATCAAGCACTTCCTCGAGGCAGCTGCAAAAAGACCCGTGCGCATCGAGAGCCTTCGGGCTGGCACAATTCTGGCTGGTTCTGCTGACTAATGGGAGCACGCTAGTGTTGCCACAGCTTCTCATCGCCCAGCCACAGTCAGCAGTCTGGTGTGGCTGGTGCGAGTCCACTTGGATAGCCGCGCCCCTGCCACCAGCACAAGCGCAGCCGCAGCCGCAGCCGCAGCCGCAGCTGACAATGCAAACTTCACCTCCAGGCCTGCGTCACTCTTCCATGCTGGCCCATTGCCAAACCCGTCATTTTTGCCATTTCTGCCACGCACGCGACAGACCTGGTCACTCACGCAGCCTCGCCCTTCGCCAACAGCTCCTTCGGTCCCGTCGACACCACCTCGCAGTCACTCGAGCAGGAATTGCAGAGCTTCTCGCACCTCAACGCCCCAGTCACCGGGCCTTTGTCTTGAGGTCCTTTGGTGCTTTGTCAAGTGCCGCAACCCGGACTGCTTTGACGCGACCGACTTGCTCGGCACCAGTCATTGTCGCAACGTTTCCTTTGACACGCCTGCAGCATCGTCCGTCGCACTGACACAGTTGCGCGCCTGTCTTGTCCACCTCCCTCGCAGCGACAGAAACCTGCCTCGCCATCGACCTCCTCGATCTTTGCTCTGAGCAACTCCTTGCACCCTCGAACCTCTCTTCTTGGCCCTCGCGCAACACACTTCGCGCCAAAATGACCGTCGTAGTCGAGCTGAGCACACCGTTGGCTGACGCTCTCAACGCGGCCATCCCTCCCAAGCTTGAAGAGCACGGCTGGGCCACAGGCGGCGGTGATGATGTCGCTCTGACAGAATACATTGTTCTCATGCTCGCCAACGGCAAAACAAGAGACGAGGTCACAAAAGAGCTTTCCACAGACTTGCTGGGCTTGGATCCTAGCGATGAAGGCCTGAACAACTTTTGCAACTGGCTGTTCGCTACCGTGAACACGCTTGCAGCTCAGTATGGCGTCTCGGATGGACAAGGCGACGCTACAGCCGGCGCTGCGCCTGGACTGGCCCTTGCCACGGATGGCGATCACGACATGGACATCACCGCCACAGACAGCTTAGGAGAGCTCAACGCGTATGTATTCTCTCCAACCAATACTCCCTGCATGAGGTTATAGACATGCTGACACCAGACCCTCACAGCCCGACTGGACCCAAAGCCATGCGCAACGGTACCGACACACGAGGCCGAGGAAAGCGCATTCTAGGACAGATGAACAGAGCCATGGACAGAACCCACGAATCCGTTTTGCACAGAGTACGCGGCGGCAGTGGATCGGACAGGATCAACACGCATAGCCGCGGGCCGCCAACAGGGCCGCGAATGGGCGCAGGCAGACTGCCCAGGGGACCCAATAACCGCGCTGCCAGCATACAGCACGGCTTGCAACACATGGGCCCCATGCCGCCAGCCATGAACGGAAACATGGGCCCCATGCCAGGCTTCATGATGCCAGGCCAACAGCAACCCGACATGATGTCCGTATTACAACAGCAACAAAATCTTCTGAACCAGATGCAACAACAGCTTATGGCACAGACTGGCCAGAACGGCGGATTCAACGGCCGTGGGCGTGGCAGATCGATGATGGACCGCTCAACACGGGGTAACTTCAGAGGCCGTGGAGGCCACCACCAGAACGGCTTCCATGCACAGTCCGCAGACGGCCAACCCAAGGACCCGAACGCAGCTACCCAAGGCGATGACTCGGAAATGGGGGGCACGCGCGAGCCCACCAATCCAGAAGACACAGTCTGCCGATACAACTTGCGATGCACCAACAAGGACTGTAAACTCGCCCACCAGTCCCCCGCTGCTCCACCGGGTGCCACGGTGGATGTTAGCGACATCTGCACGTTTGGTGCTGCTTGCAAGAACTTCAAGTGTGTGGGCCGTCACCCTTCGCCTGCGACCAAGGTTGCGCACCAGAGCGAGCAAGACTGCAAGTTCTGGCCCAACTGCCAGAACCCGCGGTGTCCCTTCAAGCACCCCTCGAAGCCGCCGTGCCGCAACGGCGGTGACTGCAACGTTGCGGGCTGCGATTTCTACCACACCACCGTCATGTGCAAGTACAAGCCTTGCACGAACCGGTACTGCACCTTCAAGCACGAAGAGGGCCAGCGCGGTCCATTCCCGGATAAGGTCTGGACGGCTGAAGGTGGCAACCAGCACGTGAGTGAGCGCAAGTTTGCAGATGCCAATGTTGCTGAAGAAGCGGTGATTCCTGGTGCTGGCGACGATGCTATGGGTGGCACTGAGCAGCAACAGCCGGCACAGCAGCAACAACATCCAGAAGCGGAAGTCAAGAATGAAATTGCATAAGTCACCCACTGAGGCTGTGACATCATCACATTACATGGACGACTTGCAAGTAGATTCGTCGAGTCTATTCGTCGAGTCTATTCGTCGAGTCTGGGTGTATGGCTTTTTAGCTTGGGATACAAGAGTGGAGGATTGATCGATCGATTGAATTGGAGGACAGGCAAACAAAGAAAATCATCAAGAATACGTGCTTTTGCCTTGTACAATACCTACAAACATGTGGGGCTCCTCTCACGCTACGAAAGTAGAAGAGATGAGAATGGTTGAATGGATGAGTCCTGTAATTCGGAATGCGTGTGCGCCCTCTTCCTCTGCCTGTCCAAAATCAAAGAGCCTTGGAAGCAGATGGACGGACTGTGTCGACGTGGGAGGAACTTAAACCTGGCAGGCTGGCTGGCAAGCAGGGTGGTTGACCACCAGTGGCTTGCAAAGTGTCTTGATATGTGGAACTTTCGAAACCGGTTCTGTATGCTACGTAGCTAAGAAAAGGAAAAAGAAAAAGGCGAAGGAGAAAATGGCCAGAAGCATCATTACAGATTTATTTATTTCTGCTATTACTTGATACCACAAAAATCGTCGTGTTGTGTTGACGTGAGAGTCTTTGTGAGTTAATCGCTTGGTTCCCATGTTTTGCAGGGTTCGATATAGCAATCCAAATCAGCCAGCCAGCCGAACAATGCCCCATATCCATATCAGCTACATGCAGCTGAAGTCGCCAAAAGTTCTCAGTCCTCTTTTCCAAGTGGAGAGAACTTGGAACTCAGCAAGACTGTCCACTCTTGTCTGTAGCACTGCTTTTGAGCACTCCCCAAAGCCCAATACGACTTGCATATCCTCACACCAAATTCTGCACCAATACACATCCCGGGTGATTGACTGTCCTTTTATTGAAAACCTGTTTCCAATTCCCATCACGATTGACCAATAAAGTCTGGCATCTTTTGACTTCTACACTATCATATCATGGCTCCCCAGCAAAAGAAGAAAAAAGTGTCCTAGGTCGAGACACAACATATAGTAGTACCGACAATCATCCTCTCTACCCCTCCTCTTGCAGTGATCAGAAGCCAGCGCCTCTAAGCTGGACTCGCGCAATACATCCAACGCCAGTGAAACCAACAAGCCCTCAACAGGAACAAGTTGCCAAAATCCGCACACGCTTTAGTCCATACGCGTACCACAACATAGACAATGCACTTCCTCCAGCCACGTCTTCTGTCCGCCTTCAACACCCTTTCTCAGATCCTCAATTTCATACTTGTCAATCTCCGGCTTGAACGTCGCCTCGAATCTACCTTTGTACGGCCTGGCCGCCGAATTGTTCCCCTTCTTGCCGCGCTTATTGTGTCCCGTGGTCTTGCCCGCCGTAGACTTGGCTGTTGCGGAGCCTCCCCGTCCGTTTGATGCTTGGCCTGCCGCGCTCTGTGTGGCACTCGCGTCCTTGGCGTCGACGGAGTCCTGGGTGCCAGACTTCTTCGTCTCCTTGTTGTCCGACTCCGTCTTGACCTGGATGGGCAGTTGTGCAGCAACAGTCGCGCTGGTGGGCTCATCCGGGCTCAAGGGCCGCTTTGCCGAGTCGGCTTGCTTATCGGACGCACACTCCTTGGCCTTGTAGGGTTTGTTTGCTCCAAGCTCGTTCCACACCTTGAGGAGGACAGCGTCCTTCAGGCATTCTTCGTGCATCCACTTGCCGCAAGACGTGTTTGGACAGGCAACAAGCATCTTATCGGGATTTCCAGGCTCGTTGCATTTGCAGATACGGTCCACAGACTACGAAAGAGTCGAAAGGTAGTTAGCACTCTGTGCGTTTGTCTTTAGAGCCGAGCACCTCCTGTCGCAAACTCACCGAAAGTTCCAGGGTGCGCAAGTCTAAGCCCTGGCGCCAGTACAACGCGCTCTGAATCTGATCATCATTCTCGTCCGTTACCTGGTTGACCGTCGCCTGCTGAGTGACGGACACAACATTGATAATGTCCACTGTTCGCACACAAATCTGTTAGCCGACCGGCCGTACGTGGTCCATCATACAACGTCTGTCTGTTTACTCCTTCAGAGACGCAGGAAACCCACTGTGGTTGGAAGCAATCAGCTCATTTTGCCCGTGATACGGCTGACGTCCAGACACGAGCTTCTTTCCGTCCACCGTGCCCTCGGGCAGCTCATCAGGCCAGTACATCCAGTATATGCGGGCATAGACATGGTGCTCGTCGCTTGCGCGAATCTCGAGAATGCGGGCAACCCAGTCGTCGTCCGAGTGCGTCTGACGCCCCGAACTTGAGGCTGTCGATCCAGCTTTCTGGCGTCTGACCGTGTTTTCGTTTGCGACGTAAATATAGTTATCGCTAAAGTACTTGGAACCATTCACTATGCAGAATTGTGATCAGTTAGTATAATATCTCGCGTTAGAGAATACACAGGACCATTCGTGGAAGGCGCAGTGCGAACGGGGCCCAGAAACCGAAGAGGAATGGATTTGGGATGGCAGCGTAGCGATAGGGATAACCAATGAGCGTGTACTGTTTTGTACAAGAAGACATGACATATATTAGAATACACGTACACACAAAGCTATTGTAGCGCGTCATCTCATGCCACCCTCTGGAGGGCTCGACGGCATAGGGAATGTCCAAGTTTTCGTGCGTCTTGAACTTGCCTGCGGGCGCAAAAGGGGACAACTGCATGGGGAACTTGGTGTTCTCGCCTTCGGAGCCCTCGTCTTTGCGTCTGCGCTTCTTCTTGGAGTCGCGCTCTTTTGGATCGACGCGACGTGCAAAGAAGCGGCACTCGGCCCTGTTCGCTTCGTCCAACGCGGGGTCGCGAGGCCGCTTGCGTGCACTAGCCATTGTTTTGGCAGTCTTCTGTGCGGGTGGTGTTGTGTTGTGGTGGTGTGTTGGTTCCAAAGGCGCGGACACAGTCGCGAGGAAGGGTGTCTGGAATGGCGCTGTCTGGCTTGTGACGATAGGGTCGAAGAATTGGCCCGTGAACCAAGACGCAACAGGCAGGATGGATAGGCGCACGAGGTACGGAATTGCAGGATAAAGATGCTGTTTGAGGCGTCGTCGGGTGAGTTTCTCGCGTCGAGCAAAGCAAAGAGAGGGCTTGGGCCAGTTGGGTGGCCGACAGGAAGTCAATAAGATAGGCGTGCTGGAGAGCGAGTAACAGCAGTAGTGGTGGCAGCAGCAGCAGCAGCAGTAGCAACGATAGCAGGCGATGCGGAAAGCGGATCTGCTTGCGTGCGCAGTCGGTCCTGGGATGCGGCAGCCTCGGGCGTCGTGTATTGGTGGTGGCGACGGCTGGTGTCGCGATGCTGAGGCTCAAATTTCTCTTGGGAGGCGCGATTCTCCAGATGCTGGTGTTGACAGTGCGATGCTTGGCTGCGCTTGGCCGCTGGTCGGGGGGAGAAGCCAGGCCAGGCCCTGGGATTACAGATTACAGTGGCTGCCAGTGGCTGGGTGTGCCTGCTGTTGTTCAGCTTGGATGTTATAGCGGATGCTGGGGGCGCAGCTGGGGATTCTGCAAGCTCGCCGGAGCGGGGTAACAGCGGCCGACGTAAGCGATCAGACGGTCTGATCGTTCAACAAGGCGCTGGAAAAGTTGATTCTCGGTTGCAATATCGCAGCAACATTTTGTCACGCCGCCAGCCAGCCAGCCACTCACTTTCGAGGTTGCCACACAAGACAATCCCAAGTTGTTGAAGGAACAGAGAAGCAGAAACCTAAAGATCCAAAAAGATACGAAATAGGCTGCAAAACTTAGCCCCACAAACACCATCGCTATGCTCAAATGCACAATGCTACATAAATAGCCGACCAACACTCACACAAGAGAGGATGCTCAAGAATATCACCGTGCCTCGACATCGACATCGACATCGCTGTCCCGGTCACACTCCTCTTGCTGTCCACCCAGCATGGCCTGGTTCTCCCAAGCCTCATGCGGCTCAGCAGTCTGGCTTCCACTACCCTTCATCGAGTCCACCAATCGCTCAGCCTCGAGCTTGCCGCGCTCGGCATCGACGAAGTAGATGAGCGGTGCCGGTAGACCGACCAGCACCGCGAGGAACCAAAAGGCTGGGCGGATCTCACCCGTCCCCTCAATAATGCTCGCCACAATAAACGGCCCAAACACACTCGAGCCCTTGTCGGTAATGGCGTACAGCGCATAAAAGGCCGCCTCGGACCCCGGTGGGATCAGCTCGCCGTAGACCGCCCGGCAGTAGCTGCTGATGCCGCCCATGATGAAACCGTAGACTGCTGCCAGCGGGAACATCTCTCCTGGGTGTTGCAGACCGCCGACACCCCACGCTTGGATGAATGGCAGGTAGCCTAGCAAGCCGTAGACGGGAATGAGCTCAAACAGCGCAATGCAGGCCAGTAGCGTCTGGTGCGGCTTGAGACTGAAGCGTCTTGAGATGTAGGACCACGAGAGCGCTCCTGCAATACCTGTGACGGTGGAGATGACACCCAGCAGGCCGAGAGCCCACGACTGCATTTGCAGCGTTGTCTTGGCAAACAGGATTGCTGTGGACGACGAGGTTGCTATGGCGTCGGACAGCAGGAACCAGGCGCCGAGGAACAGCATGATGTCCACCAAACGTCGTGCCAGCTTCACAGTTCGGAACAAAGACTTCCAGGCAAAGACCGTGTAAGAGGCCAGCGCTCTGATGCCACTGCGACCTTTTTGCGCTGGCAAAGGCGGCCCAGGGCGGGGGCGCAGCCAGAAGGCCGCGGGAATCGTGAACAAAGCCCACCAGGCTCCGACAATGAACAAGACAACTCGCAAAGACCAGGTGGTGCTGTGCAGCTGGACGAGGATGAAGATGGAGACGCACTGGACAAAGAGCCCGGCCGCGTACCCGATTCCTATACCCTTGGCTGAGATCTCCGTGGACAGCTTGAGCTCATGAGAGGTCAGATCCTCGTGGGTAATGACCCTGGTCAAACCGTTGCCAGGCTCGTCGTGAAGCAGTCCGGTCATCGAGTTGTTGTCCGCAAGCGTCCGAGTCTCGTCCGAGTCCGAGTCGTCATCAGCTCCCTGCGCACCAACCTGCTGAGGCTCGCTGATGAACTGGATCTTCGGATGATGCCTGACGAGGAGTGGCAGGAACGAGTTGAGCAGCACCGAGGAGGCTCCGAAAGCAACATTCGAGAGTATGGCTAGGAAAGCCGCGAGAAGGTAGAGCTCCTTGGAGACAAAAATGTACAGCATCACGCTGCAACTGCCCAGCCAGGCGAAGCCGAGGAGGAGTTTTTTGCGGTACTGGCCGTGGTCGGCAGCCGAGCTGATGCTGACGACAAGCAGGGCCTGGACGAGAACGCTGATGCTGAAGGTGTACATGGCGAAGCTGGCAGTGTTGATCTCGACGCCGAGGATGTGCACTACGCACTGCTTGGCGTCTTCGTTCATCTTGTCGTCGCTGGCGCCACAGGGCTCGCCGGTTCTGAGTAGCGTGCCATTTTCGCGAGCCAGACTCTCGAGGAGGATGGGTATGAAGGAGCCTGTTGCATGGTTGGTCAGTCAGTACAAGATGGTACGGGGCACTGGGCTCTCCCGACTCGAGCGAGCAGTCTCGAAAGGCCGCCATCATCATCATCATCATCACTATCATGCTTGTCTTTACATACCGATGGCTATTGTTCAGTCAGCAATGTCGAGTCTCAAAACCCGTGTCTACTTCTCAAAAAGAGTAGCACTCACCACAAATGACATAGGTCTCAGCCGCAAAAGCGTACATGTACCATCCTCTTAATTCCTTCCTACTAGTTGCTGTTGCAAGTCAGTCAACTGCCACGCTCACCTACTGGACAGACGCATCGCAGGGGCCCAGCTGTGGTCACGACAGCAGTGTATCAAACAAGAAGCTTACGGCGTGTGTCCTCGCCGGGATACCGCAAGGGCGTAGCAGCAGTGCTAGACATGGCTGGCGACGCTGCATGCAAGTGCGCGTGTGCGTGTGCGTGCGTATTGTAAGTCTGGTTGCAAGTATCACAAGTGGTGTGGTGGTGGTGGTGGTGGTGGATATACGTGGTGTAAGTGTGGTTGTGAAAGCTGGCATCAAATATCAGACCAGCAGGCTCGTGCTCGTCGTTGTCATGCTCATCCTCCTCATCATCAAAGTCCGAGGCGCGCGAGAGTTCGTCGTCGGCTTTGGAAGCCGAGCTCTGGGTGCGGTACGAGGCCTTGGAGGCGTAGGAATGGGTGGAGAGGACGCGAGGCAAGGGAGGGGGAGCAGGACGAGGTTGCTGATGTCGGTGTTGACGTTGACGCTGGCGGGAACCAGAGCCAATTGTATCCATCGGCGCATTGTGTGGGGCCATGGCTCAATCCTGTGCCATCAAATTATAGTACAACCGCACTGCGCATCTGAGACTAACCTGGCCAGCCTGGAGGGGCCAGATTATCTGATCTGTGTGACACGGCAGAAGTGAACGGGCCACGGCACGGCTCTTTTTGACAGCTCCAGCTTGGTCTTGGTTTGGCAGACCAGCAGAAACAGGTCAGAAGAGGCTGGGCAGAGTAGCGCTTCTATTCCTGGCGTGCGCCGTGCAACCGAGAATAAGCTTATTAGCAGGCTGGTCTACGGAGAACTCTACCAGCCAAGTGCGGAGGACCAATGTGCAAAGAACGGGCCACTTACAGCGCATCTTACAGCACATGCCAGCCCGCCAGCCTCTGCCAGGTCAGCCGCCGTGCTTGTCTCTTCTGCCAACGGCGGTGAGGGGTCAGCCCGCCAGCCCGCCTGTGAGGCCCATCGGGCCCAGTCTTGGGGTTTCACCCAGTCTCTTTGAAGCACACGCTGGGCCAGGCCCGCCGGACCCGCTGACGGCATGTCACTTGCATTTGTAAGTCCAACTCTTTTGTAACAGTACAGCAAGTGCTCCGAACGAGAACAATATGAATCCACGACCATATAGAGGCATTGTGTATGCACGACCAAGTCAAAGCGGCATTACAAAACAAAGCAGAGTGGATATCATCTAAAGGATAAAGTAGAGCGGACAACTACTCATATCGAGCAAGAAACGAACAGACCAACCAGCGCCCCCCCCCCCGACTACTATAACCAGCAATCCTTTCACTTCTTCAACATGCCCGTGAGCTTGGCCTTCAACTTGTCTGCCAGTCCCTTGGGCCCGTCGGCCTTGTTCTTGTTGTCGTGGTGATGGTGATCGTGGCCGGGTGCGTGGTGTTCGTTTCCGGCGCCGCCCCGCCCAACGTGGTAATCCTGGTCCTCCATCGATGGCCGCATTGCCTCTTCGGGCACCACCTCCCTGTCGACACGGGGTCCCGCGTTGTTCTTGTTGACAATGTTTGCTGCGCCTGTGATGTAGAAGCGATAACATTAGCACCGACTGTGAGCGTCTTTGTCTCTGACTCTTTCTCTCTCGCACAAAGCAATCATTGTTTCCCAGCGCTCTGACTCGCCTATCTCCCGCGGCGGGGTGCTGGTAAGCATGGCGTCGCAACCACGGCACCACGATAAGAGCCCCAGCCCTCTCAATCTAACCTGGTCCTCCAGATACGGTGGTCTGACCCGGGCCCCAATCCCAGCAGCTTCTGCACCAGATGGCCCTCAACAGCCCCCGGCGAGAGAATGATGGAGAAATGAATAAATCAGTAGAGACACATACCTCCTCGCCCAGTGCTCACGCCCGTGCCCTCATCCGCACTCCTCACAATCTCGGCGTCCCTGTACTGCGTATTGTCCGGCGTGATGTTGCCTGCGCCGCCGCGCCCGTGCGATACCTCTGGTGCGCCACTCATTCTTGCTGCCCTTGCTCGTCGGCTGGATCGGCGTCGTCTTATGATGGTCAGATAGCGGGGCTGTCTGGCTTCACTCGTGTTGCGAACGAAGATCAATGCAGGTATATAGGTTTGTAGCGGCGCGCCTTGATTAGTTCGGTATCGCGTGTTCTTGTCAAGTGTTCTCAGTAGATAGAAATACGCCAAGCAAGTCTCATAGGTCAAGGTAAGCAAGGCACTTTCTTCGGGTGATGAAACGGGACAAAAGAAGAAGAAAAGAAGGAAACAAAAAGCGGTAAGATTTTGTTCACGTGAGGGAACTCAAGTCTATTATCTAGGGAACTCTGATAAGGCAGGTCCATGGTGGGAATGGGTCTCTTTTCTTTCCCAGCCAAGGATTTTCCAATACTATCCAGGTTCGTGCTACCCTCAGGTTATGCGGTATCTTGGTCATTGGATTCAAGGCAAAAACCAAGAATTCCCAAGTAAAGAAGCAAATCAAATCTCTCGTAAGGCTGACTAGCTGCGACATCGGTCATGCTGGCTTTCTAGAGACGCAATGGAAAAAAGGTGCCACTCACACCGATAAGAATGGGGGAAAGAACATGGCAAGCTTATTAGCACAATCGGTGGTTCCTGCTTCCTTGCCCAGAGCAGGCTGGTTCCCTTGATTACGTAGCTGATATCAAAGCTTACTACCTTATCTCACCTTGTCTTCATGCGGCAGTATCTTTTCTGCTTCGTTTCGCTTCTCTGTGATCTCTGCTCCTTATTGCCCTGCTTGCCTGACGGGTTGAGGCCCGGGAGACTCTATTGCAAAATCACCATGCTGAAATCCCATGCACGACCATGACATACACTCTTCCCATGCTCTTCGACAGTGACGACGACATCGTGACGTCACGGGTAGAGCACACCACTGATAAGATAAAGCTCTCCCATATCCTCTGGTCAGCAGAATGAGTAAAACATCCAATGCCAAAATAGTTCTTGTTCCAGTGCTCAAAACACTGGTGTTGCACAAGAAAAATGAGAGCCTTCAAGGAGGTCACATGACGAGAGTATATGTAGTGTCTATCTGCCATCGTACCGTAATTCTGCCCATCTAGCCTTGATACTCGGTGCCCTCTACCTCACTCTTAGGAGGCGTAATGTAAAACCCACTAGGTGTGCTTGATCCGCCCTCGACATCACCATTGGTGTCTCCGCCCCCTGCCCCATTCATGATGGCGTCCGTAACCTTTGCAATAATATCACTCTCCTCTGAAATTCCAATATTCTCACCGTGGCCAGTAATCTGACTGGCCAGCTCCAGCTTAATCTTACACGCTTTGTAGATCAGCTCGTCAATCGTGCCCTTGGTAATCAGCCGTATTACATCCACGTCTTTCTTTTGGCCCAGCCGGTGGGCTCGATTCTCTGCCTGGATATCCTGCTGAGGGTTGTCGGATTGGTCAAAGATGATGATTTTGTTCGCACCAGTCAGATTGAGACCCTGACCACCAGCGACCGTTGTCAAAAGGAAGACAGGAATAGCCTCGTTCCGCTGAAACTCATCCACCAACACCTGCCGATCCGCAACAGATGTCTCTCCAACCATAATGCGATAGTCAACACGCGACTCGCTTAGACACTCTTCGATGATTCCCAGGCTCCGTCTGAAGGGCGAAAAGATCAAGACACGGTCTCCATTCTGCTTGAATTCCTTGACGAGCTCAATGAGCTTTTGCAGTTTGCCGCTCTCGTACCAGGATCCTGCTGGACAGTCAAATCCGTGCAGACACTCAAAGTCTCGACACCACAAGTGTAGTTCAAAGTCCGAGTAGCTCTGCAGCTCTTCGATCATGCGTCCGACGTCGGGCTGGTCGAGCTTGTGAGGAACCTTCTTCATGAGCAATTTTGCCATCTTTTCGCACTTTTCATCGTCGTAGAAGCGCCTGAAGAGCTGCGGGTGAGTCGCGGCTTTTCGCAGCTGGATCCACGGGTTGTTCTCGTCGTTGCTACGCTTGCCCATCTTCTTTTGTTGCTTGGCTTCGCGGAATTTGGTAACAAGACCATCGTATACCTTCTTTTGACTTCCTGGCATGTCGCAATAAATGACTCGTCGATTCTTTGGAGGCAATGCTGAGACCTGCTCCTTTTTGCGCACTAGAATAAAGGGCTCGAGTATACTGCGGGCCCGCTGGATGCGGTCACTCAAAAGTGTGGCGCCCTCACTGACCTCTTTGAGAGACGCTTTCTGCATGAAGAGTTCCTCAATGACCTCTCGGTCTCGCTGGAAGAGTTGGGGCGACAAGAAGTTCAAGAGGCTGATCATCTCCATGATGTTGTTCTGGATAGGTGTGCCCGTGATCAATACCTTCCAATTTGCCCTAATGCGAATGAGGTCCGTATATGTCTTAATCTTTGGATTTTTCAGTTTGTGGCCCTCATCGAAAAAAGCCGTGTTGATGCCGATTTTGTCCATCCATATAGCGTCCCGCGTCCGACTCATTTGCGTAAAGGTTGTCAGAATGACATGGTAGTCATCGACCGAGTCCATGATTTCGAGCGCCAGCTCGTCCCGCAGCTCGGGACGACCGCTGTAGACAATGAATCGAATGTCCGGTGCGAATTTAACAAACTCATTTTGCCAGTTGTCGAGCACTGATGGAGGAACCACGACCAAGTTGGGACCAGCCTTGTTTGGCGCGAGACCGGATTTACTGGTCTCAAGAAGCAGAGCCAAAAAGGAAATGACCTGGCAAGTCTTTCCAGTTCCCATGTCGTCGGCCAAGATGCCACCAAACCCGCAATTGTACAGCTGCCACATCCAGTTCATGCCATAAAGCTGGTAAGGGAACATGGCTATCTTGAGCGATTCAGGCTCTGATGGGAAAGGCAACACGTCACCACCCTCAGTGCCTGTGCCAGAAGCCTTGATCTCGCCAACTTGGTCCATTCTCCAGCTGTCAATCTTGGACTTGATGTATTTTCCCTGGGTCTCGCATTGTTGAACGACTCGATCGATTGCATTGAGACGCTTGATGTGCTGGTTGAGCTCATCAAAAACATCCTCACCCAGCATGACCTTCTCTCTTCTCTTGCGTACGGTCTTGTAGTGATACACGGCCTTGACTTGATTGATGCTAGTGAAGGGCCGCTTTGAGATGAAATACTGGGCGTTCTCTTTTGAAATTTTGGCGTCTGCGGCAAGCTGATCCGCGGCACATGACTCCAGATACTCTAGTATTTTGGCACCACGGTTGACTACAAGCCCGGCTTTTGCAGCCTCTGCTTGTTTAGTAGACCGGTGTTTTGACCTGTCCTGACTTTGATCAATAGACATCTCATTGGTATCCACCTCGTCTTCATCTGAATCCGAAGCCGATAGATAGGTATCTCCGTCATTCTTGGTGCTGTCGATACTTGCCTTGTCATCATCGTCAGAGTCAATGAGACTGATGAGAGGCGTAGATGCTTGTGGCGGCGACTTGGCAGCGTTGGCGGGGTTGCGTCCGCGAATGAGGCGCCGGCGCCTCGGTTCGGGAGCAGAAGAGGGACTGTGAGTCGCAGCGGAGCGTACAAGAGCAGGTGAGGGCGGACTAGAGCCCTTATGGCTCAATAATGCCTTGACAGCAGCTTCCATATCATCCTTCTGCCGTGCGAGCATTTGTGCGCAGTTGTACAAAGAGAACTTCCGTCCTGTTTTCTCGCGCAACTTTCTGGCTCTCATCTGCGTACGAGCATCGTACTTCCTTTCGAAATCCAGCGATTCCTGAGCAGCTCTGCTGAGTGGGAGCTTTGGCGTTGCAGGGCCTGCAGGTTCCTGTCGGTGAAAAGAGGTGCGTATGATGTCGGCTCCATTCGACCCCTCGCTGCTTGAGCTCATCGAACGAGGACGGTATTTGAAGGTTCGACTAAGTTCATCACTCGAGTCGCCGACACTCAATTTGCGCTTGGGAGGGCGACTGATATCTCTCGTATCGCCAAGCCTGGCTCCAGTTCGGAAGACATCTGATACATCCTGGTGCATGGTCTCACCAGAGCTCCTGCCATTCTTCTGTACGGTTCCCTGCGGTGGACGATAGACGGTTCCAGGTGGGAGCATTCCCAGAATAGAGTTGTGAGGTCGTCGCAGGGGAGCGGGTGAGGCCTTGAAGGGCGAAGAGCGGGGGACCTCAATTGTGCCTGCAATCATTGAGGTGTCGCTGCGCGGTGACATACTGTCACTACGACCCAAGGCAAGTTCGTTGGGCGATCTCGCGTTCAAGGCCATCGCCGAGCGACTGATGATCTGAGTGGGCTGAGTAGCCTTTGTGCCTTTGAGTGTAGGGCGGTCGACGATCTGGGTGGGCTGGGTGGCTTTGTAGCCGCTGGTGCCTTTGCCACCAAGTGTCTTCCGATCCAAGACCTGTGTGGGCTGGGTAAAGTAAGGCGAGCATGAAGAGTCGGAAACGACATCGTCATCTCCGTCTCCGTCACTCAGCGCGACGGGCCGCTGGTGAGAGCCTGGGCTGCTGGCTGCAATCACCTCGGCACGGCGACCAGGGCCAGCAGGTGAGGTGAACGGCGACGACGAAAAGGCCATGCTGAATGGGCTTTATGGCGAGTCTCAAAGAGGCGAAACAAAGTTTGCCTTGGACCCGCGCATTGGTGGTCTATCAGATAGGGCAAACAACAATCGACAAGACAAAAGCAGCGGGCGAGAGTACAATAATGCGTTGCGATGAGCTGTGTACAAACGGTAGGTGTTTGCTGGTGTTACAGGATTGACGACGGGTTGGGTTCGACCACTGGGACAAAAGGCGTGGGAGTCTGGAGTGGGAGTGGGCGCTGTGACGATGGGAACGACTTTGCAACGAGTCGATATACGGTCAAAGGACGTGGGCAGGTGTTGTCGGCGGCGAGGTTGAAATTCCGCCGTTAGCGTGCTGTCCCTGGCCCATCCGATTGTGGAGACCCGCCGAAAATAACGACCGAAAAAAAAGAATAATGAGCAGTCGCGAATCAGACACGCTCTCGGCCCAGCCACTGTAAGGTGCAGCTGCTTTCGATCACTGACGCGTTGCCCACGTGCAGCTTGCTAAATATGAGATACTCGGAGTTGCCCCGCGAGTCTCAATACTGGAGGGCTTGTGAAACGATAGCACAATACTAGAACTGAATGCTTCGTCTGCCAGTTCGATTGTAGTGGCTACTGTACCAGCAGCGGTCTATTCGAAGATTTACACAAAACGGAACAGACTTGTCAAGGGCAATGGTGTTTCTGTTGGCCGCGCTAGCGTTGCCGTATCTTTACGATACACTGTGTCGACAGGGCCTACACTATCTTTGTGCAAGCCCTTGAGTTGAGCCATCTGCATAGATGCACAGCCCTTTGGCAGTGGGACCTTATGTGTAAAACGTCCTTCTACCGGGACAAAGAACCAATGCATTTGATTACCAAGGTAGACTCCGTAACCTGGTCTTGTTCGATTGAGTTGTCTTTGATTGATTCAACACATCCAGAACATCACAAAGCAGAACATGAAGACAGAGCCGCACATCCAATAAGCAGTGTCAGGCGATCCCTGTCACTGTGGCGTGCTGACATGTCTCCGCTTCAACGTGCTGTGGCTGCCCCCTAATTTTCAAGCAGTTGATCTTACTAGCCACATATGCGTTGCAGTGACCTCACCCAGCAAATAGTTCCATTCCCGCCGCCAACACGTTCCAAAACTTCACCACCGTTGTCACCGTCCAGATCAAAACGTCCCGCGAACAAAGTAGAGCACACCACGCAAAAATGACGTCTCGCAGAATCATATCAACGGAAAAGACCATCCTTGACAAGGATGAGTCCATAGGCGCCAGCCCTGCAGCTGGTGAGAAGTCCAATATCAGACCCGCCGTGCCAGCGTAAGTCCTTTCCCACGAGACTCCCCCTCGAGCCTTGGCTATCCAAGCTGTTGTAGTCTCAATTAATATACGTCATGTTCTCTTCAGTCTCTTCCCTCGTCTTCATTAATTATGCTGTAGACTAACCAGTAATTTTCATCATCGCAATCAGTGATGTCATCATAAAGCTCCTCGGCTTCACATTCGCCATGATTGTTCTACCCATCGGGTCGTACTTTGCAACAGTCAACACAGTCTTCTACGGTAAGCCAGTCCAATACAACCTCCTCGAACGTGCCAACTCCTATGTTCTTTTGCCCGTCTTGTTTCCCTTTCCAAAAGCCGACTCACTATCAGAGCTAACGACGTTGCAAAGGCAACTCCACCTACGCCGGAGCTCTCGCAGCTATAATGGCCAATGTCGTCTTGGTAGCTTACGTGATAGTCGCCATGAGGGAAGATCAGTCCGATCAGCAGCCCGAGACCAAGAAGGACCGCTGATGTTGTCAGTTGGAACGTTTTCAACTAGTCCATCTACACAACCCATCTACGATCACGGCACAGGTGGTCTTCGACCTAATAGCAGTTCAATGTAGGCGAAGCTGCCTACCAGCTTTGAGCTTTTCTAACTCGTCTGAGCCTTTTGAAATGTCCTCTGATGCTGCTGTTGCTTGCAAGAGCCGTTGAACTATGGATATCTATCTTCCGGACGGGCGTTGATACAACGCACATATGGTTCAAGCATGTTGATACCGCCGTCGCAATCAAGAATGTGTATTACTATGTGCTTACTTGCCTACTTAGGTAATTACTGACCTCATCTGTGACACCTCCATCGTTTCAATGTCAATCCCAATGTACATGTGGAATTGCACACAAATATGCATCAATAGACGCAGACCCAATTACTTCTACAAGACATGGAGCTCTCGTACGTGCAGGACACTGGGCTGTACGGTTTTTGGCCACTTACAGCAACCAGGCCACGATGATTCCACTGCCTACTACAACGCCAAATATATTTACGGAAATATAAATCTACAAGAAGCTACTTGTGTCTGCTATATACATGGGCAGCTGCCTGTAATTCATCGCGCGGTTCCGGTCTGAAGAAATTACAGCCTCTAGTTAATATGAATCAACGTACCTGGATTGATATACGCACTCCAACAAGTAGGGCTTTTTCTCATAAGCAACTACCATAACAGCCACAACACTACACATTACGACATCTCAGATAGAATCGCATGTTTCAAAGTCCGCTTTACTACCCGGTATCTGTACTTGAAGACACAAGACCCGTCCTTCTTTGTATTGTAAACAAACACAATACCAAGTATCATGAATCTCCGTCATCCAACGGCAGTATCATCGTTCGACCCTTCGAATTCCAAAACAATATAACAAACATGAACATCAACAGTCAACGCAGCTATTGAAGATGAAACAAAGAAAATATCGACAATAACCAAAGTACTTCGAGCATACTCTCGACCCATAACCTGATCTCAATACCAAACAACCAGCCGAGATCACTAATGAGAGCTGCATCAACCTCATGACACCCGCCGCAATACACACTATGATATTTCTTCACAAGTCACATGTTGAATATTGACCTTTCACATCACTTCCGAATCAAACAGTGTCAATATGCAAAACGAAAAGTCTCATGGCAAGTCAAGTGATCATTCCAATTAAATAGCGGGCTAATGCCCATCAAGAGTCTCGTTGCCAGTTCTCCCGAATTTGGACAGCCACGTTCCCAAAACATCATCCCTCTCCCAAACATTGCTTAGACGGAAATGCGTAATCCCTCCAACTTGACTGAAATCGTTGAATTCGTATATGTACCCATGTACTCCATGACATATGTCTCCTCAATCTTCAAGTAAATGCACAACAAAGAATTACGTGTAACGCCCTTCTCCGTGCCCCTAGACCCCGTATCATAATCCTCCTGGTGCTCATAAATCAAATCACCTCTTCGTACGAATAGTTGATGGACAATATGGAAATCAAGAAAGGTAATGACCCATCAAAATGAAGGACGAGACCTTTGCATAACTAGCTTCTTCAAGTCTTGAAATTGCCGAAATCGACCAGACCATACTATAACGTGCATTTCCAAGGTGGCGGTTTGTCCTCAGTGTGAGCATTAAAGCAGCCCAGTCGTGGCGAAAAAGCCTTCATTAATCAGGAATGAGTCTTTCCCCGTCTTCGATCAGAATGAATATTGGCCCCATCCCCGAAAGGTTGTGATTTGACGGCGAATGCCTTGGCCCGCTTCTTCTCGCATTTCGGGAAACATGTTAAAGACTTTGATGCTGCATTTGACAAGAGCGGTGTTTTTCGACAACGGGCAGTTAGAACTGAAACGTGTATGGGTCGTTGAATGCTGTGACATCGGTATGATGGCGCTCTTCAGTCACTCATCGATCTTGTGAATTCTCGTTGGAAAGCCTCTCAGAAGCCAGTCAGGGTCATTAGTCATTAATTAGGTTCTTCGCTCCAGCGAATTGGGTCGTTTGCATTCACCAGAGAGGAAGAGAAAACCGTATCGTCCCAAATTTGGTTTCACCAATGTGGCTCTGGCGTGCGCACCTCTAGTAGCATCGATCTCCACTCCGTGATTGATATACCACCACTGTCTCGAGCCAAACGCCCCTTAGCTACTTTTGCCAATTCCAAAGAAACTCTTGCGTTTCTTTTGTTTCTCTGGTGCGGCCTGAATTTCTTGTACTGGTTTTCTCAACATTGCTCCGTCTTTCCGAGGTGGTGTCGGCGCAGGTACGCCGGTCGGACTGCCGAATTGCTGGTTATTAGCTTGGCTGCCCACGGTGAACGAAGATGGCTGATATGCTGGGTCTTGGCTGAATCCAATGCCATAATCATTCGTCGGCTCCGCTTGACGTTTGGGCGGCGACTGACGACGCTCCACGGAACTATTCTCAGAAGTGGGATCGGTAGTGTAACCAGCTCGTTCTCCAGACGTTCCTGAGCCAGAGGCTACAGTTTCATAGGACCGATCGCCATAATATTGGCTAGCAGCGGCTGTTCGTGGAGTGTACTGTGCGTCTGGGTTTGTTCGTGGAACTCGTCGTCGATCCTGTGGAGGTGGGCCCCAACGGCCGTGCGCTTGTTGTGGCTGGTCGTAATAACTATCGGCTCGAAAATTTCCAGACAATGGCCGGCTGCCTTGTCCCTCACCACCATAGTAGCTCTGGTGTTGGTAACGTCCTGAAAGAAGAAGTATCAGTGATGAGGCCTCAGACATTCCGTGCGTGGAACTCAGTCCTGCCAGTAAATGAATTCGACTCACCTCCACTTGCGTAATAGCTGTTTCGAGGATTCCAGCCACTCATCACGGACTCGTTATCTAGCATATCTACGCGTGAGTAATTGTGCACCGCAAATTGCAGAGGGAATGATTTGTCCGAAGTTCAAGCAAAATTCGAGCATCCTCCCTCTGAGGAGAAGAACGCTCGAAGCGTCAAGCTAAAGTGACGGGACCCAGAAAAAGTACCAAAGGACAGGTAAGTACTAACCTCCTCCGGTGTTTATCATTGATGATCTTTCGTTGCGTCTGATGGCGCTTTCAAAGCCTCTTATTGTGTCAAGGGGCCTCTCAAGTCTCCAACGGGTTGGGTTGGAGTGGTCCGGATCGGCTGGCATCGTCAATCAGAAAGAGCAGGTCCACAAATGTATCCCTCTGACGACTTACTGATGACATTCCCAGTCTTGTCTGTGTGTTCCATGAGGCGCAAACTTCCCATGGTGTGACGGGCTTGCGCCGCGATAAAAGCTGGAAAAGACAATCAGTCGATTAGTTGCGCAAAGGAAATGGCATGACTGGAAACAAACTTACCAGGCTCAATTTCATTCATGGCCATTGTTGGATCGGCTTTGCTGTGCAGACGTTTGGCTTCTTTCTCGTGATGCGTTTCTACAAGGCTAAGATGGTGGTTGTGGCTGTCCTTGTCTGCGCTGTTGTGTGATCGAAAACTAAAACCCCTCGAACGAGTCCGAGTTTTGGTCGGGCGGTTTTGCGAGGTGCGGACAGACTGATAAGTAGGCTGCTGTTGGCCTGGCGGCACCGGTAGAGGATGCCTGTTCTGTTGAGACTCCATTTCGTCTGTGCTCGGCTCCTTTGTGTTGTATTGAGAGACCGAAACTCTGGCGCTTGAATGGATCCCACAGGGGCGCTGGTTGGGCCTTCAGTGGAAACAGACCCGCTGAATTGGACAAAAGCGAGCACTATTCGATTGCCGTGGATCGACGATCGTGTTTGCGACTCAATACGGTAGTCGCGGGGTGGAGACAGTAACCAGAAACTGGTATCTGAGGGTCGCTAGAGACTGCGATTCCTTGCTTCTTGTGGAGAGTGGGATTGATAACGGAGAGGATTATAAAGAGGCGCTGCCGCCGAGAAAGGATGAAGTTCAGGAAAAGGAATCTTAAAGGACTTGGGGGTTTGTCGCAGGCAATGCTAAAGCACCAGGAAACAAGCCCGTATCATGTGGCTGGGATTGTGCGAGGATTTGGTGCAACAACTGAAAACACTACAAGACAAGGGGTCGGGAGGTGTGGCCTTGCCGATATGAACATGCGCAGGATCGCTCGGGCCTTTTTATTTGTGCTACTGAAATATTGATTGGGCTGTCCTGTTACTGGGGGGCGCCTTTCGCCAGTGGCCAAGTTTGGGGAAGTTGTGTGTACACAGGTTGTGATCCGGGCCGTTCGACGAGTTCTGTTTTTAATAGTGGGCCTTTCTTGCCTGGGCAACGCTTGCTTTTGTTGATGGTGGGCAATGATGTGATGTTGGCTGACGCTGATGCGGCTAGCTCACTTCCCTAGCTGGCCGTTAGAATTTTGCTTTTGGCCCAAGCAAGCGCTATGGTTATTTGCAATACCGAGACACAATAGAGGCGAGCAGATGGGCGGATGGACGCTTGTTGCCTTTGTGGAGGGCGTGACGCGGCCTTTGGTGGTGAAAGCAAACCCGTCGAGGATGGGGGATCGACTGGGCCGAGCATGTAATTAGTTGCTCTGACACGTAAAGTAACTGTACGTATGTGTCTTTGACTGGCTCAGAGGCCGAACAAGGTGAGAAAGGCGGCAAGAATCTTTGCGCGCTCAGAACCATGCACCCGCTCGTCGAGTGGGATGGCTGGAGGCTGGGTTTGGTCGGGGGCTAGCAGCTTGATTGGCTTTTGGTGGGTGTTGGTGGGTGGCCGCTAAGAAGGCGGACTTGAAAGTGCCGCAGGCCTGGCAGAGGGCAGCACGGCAGGTTTGATGCGAAATGCAGCGCTAGAAGGGCGTTTCGGGGCAAGTCGATGGCACTTTGCCAGTGGCCGAGAGAACCGGATCGACAAGGGAGGGGCTGAGCAAGGGCCAAGGTGTCAACGATGTGCGTCTCAGCGCCAGGACTTGCAGTGTCTCGTCGTTGAATGCATAAGTCTTTGGGCTTTGTGTGTCTTCTGAGCTGACGTCAACCGGGATGCCGGGGGACGTGTACGCAAGTCGTTTCAGCGCTAGCTGGTGGAGCAGAGCTTGGAGCAGAGCTTGAAAGCAGTCGCGCACGGCTTGCACAGAAACCTAGCTGGGATGCCAGAATGTCCTGATGGAGAAAAATGAAGCACGTTAGCAAGAAATGCCATATCCAGCCGCAAACTCGGGCGCCAGCAACAGCATGTCGCCATGGGCAGCAGCAAGTTGCAACCCACCCATCCACCCACGCACCAGCAGCTGTAACGAACGTGTTGGAAGGCACTTACATGAGCAGACGATCCACAGAAGCAGTGGACCACGCAGGGCCAGTGGAGCGTGGGGTGTGGCACCAGATTCGGATGTTGTGTGACAGATCGTGGCAGGTGGAGCGACTGGGGGCAGCGCTCTCTGGCTGGGATCGAGATAAGGACACACTCAGCGAGATGGCACTGGAGGATGGTGCGAAGGAAATGGCATAGGAATTGGACAAATGATAAGAGGAGAGACGAGAGAAGAAGGGAAAAGAAAAGAAAAGAGAAATGCGTCTGATTGACAGGTCTTTGGTGGGCAGCGAGTAGACGTCGTTGAAAAGGTCGATAAACATGCAGCAGCAGATGGATACTTTTGGTTGGGTTCAAGTTCAAGCTGCGCGCCTCGGCGGTCGCATAGGTCCAGGGCGAGTTTGGACCAGTATCACTGCCAATTCAGGGCCCATGTACGAAAGCAGTAGTACTTGGGCCCCTGTTGTCTTACGAAGGCGGTCCACTGCTCAAAGTGGTCTGCCCAGCGGTGCATTCAGGTCTTCAGACTTTACTGCATCCCTCCTCGTGTTGAGTGGTGCCAACGAATACGAAGGGGATGGATGCTAGCAGGTTCTGTGGCGATCTAATGCACAGCCTGCCTCAGTAATGTGTAAGGTGCACCAATTGTCCCGAGGTGAGGTTTCTGTGTACACTTTACTCTGTTTTTGCTCTGTTTTGTGCATTAGGAACGCAGCTCTTCGTCTCGTGATTCATTCGAGCTTTTGCCTGGTGTTTGCTGCCTGTTTTGGGCGCATCCGAAAACACTCATACAAGGCAGGCAGGTGTGATTACTCCATGGGTACTGTCCGTATTCAGCAACAACTCATCGAGGTACGGTACTTGGGTACTTGGATACTAACCCCCCCCCCCCAAGGGCGCCGCATGCGACAAATCATCTGGAAAGATCAGGGCTCTGGAATGTCGGGTACATTTGCTACTTCTGACACCGTAGCATTGACGGCCTGTTTTACCATGTTTCTAGCATTCCTTGATTTCTTGCAGATTCCAATGCAAAGAGCAGCAGCAGCAGCAGCAGTAGCCAACACCCGACCGGATTCCATCTGTTTCCACCTTTTCTTGCTCTTCTTGCTGCTGTTCACGACATGAACGCAAACGCTTACGCTTGACGCATGCGCATTCTCTCTCGCCATATGCAATGCACATATGAAACAAGGGCTGAAAAGGCATTTGTCTGTTTCCATTGCCGAGGATTAGTTCTAGTTGTGACAAGTTGTACGTGCATACATCTCTGGTCTAGAGATACCGATGTACAGTTGCACATACATACCAATGTCAAATGATCAGGGCAGTCGAGCGAGGCCTATGCTTCTGTCTTCTGGCGGAAGACGAACGCCAAGTACTTGGTGACCTAGTACTATTACATGCAAATGGACGTGCAGTTGTCATCATTCATTACAGACAGTAGCGCGCCTCCGGACCAAAGAACCCTTGGGAGCGGCTGGCTCCACACCGGCCCGAGTCGCTGGGTGCATGATCGCCAGGTTCCCGGGGCTTTTGCTGGCAAGCGGGCAAGCGGGCAAGGATTTGAAGGTGTGCAGAGTGCAGAGTGCCTTGTGAAGTAGCGAGAGCAGCAAGAGTAGCCCTCGTTGTCTGTTGGCTTGGCTTGGCTTGTGGAAACGGAGTATGGTGGATAAGTGAATTGGTAGTGCCGGCAGTGGCCAACGGACAGACGGCTGGGGGAGAAAGCATGTCCGAAGTGAAAGTATATACGCAATGCTGATAATATGAAATTGTTGTTGACAAGAAAACGATAACGCGCATGAAGAGTGGCGATTGAGAGGCAGTAGTGAACACGAAATTCATGTCACAAGTGCAGATCCATATACGAGACTCACAGGGACATGCTCATCTGTTCAGGACAATCAATAGTAGCGTTACTGTTTGTATGCCGTTCCATGTCACTAAAGCCGCGGTTGTACTCTCCTCAGTGATGCACTGTCAGTCTTGTATCCTTCTGGCCAATATCTCTTCAATCTCAGAACGACGGGCATTGATAGGACCTCAATAGAAAGGTATATATATGGGCAAAACATCATCTTGATGGGTAGCATCCATGGGTGCCCATGATCATGTTGAAGGATATTGAGCTCATTACGGTCTCTCTTTGATTGTGTTAACACAACAGTAGTACGCTAAAGCCTGGGATTGTGAGTTCAGGCGACACAGATCTGTACGCCCAATCAACTATGAACTCGGCGCCACAATCTGGGAAGGCATGTTGATTCAATGCTGCCAAAGCGCAGTTCTTCAAGGCCCTATGATCCTTATGATCATATCATAGAGACGAATAGATACGCTTCGGCGTCAGTTTAATGCCAGCATTTTCCTAACGTGAACCGTTAAAATATCCACAATCTCAAACAAGGGCATCTAGAGAACCTCCGGGCTTCCGCGGCGAAGGAGAAGGCTTGATTATCTGACAACCTTAAGTGGAGCATTGGATATCAATGAAAAATGACAATTAAATTTCATACTTTGGACATGGCTACGTTAGTGTTTGTATCGGCGCGACTAGTAGTCCTCTCATGTATTGAGGGTTTATACGCAACATAAGAAGGACACGAGAAAGGCATGGCGGACTCCCTCCATCTTGTATTCGCGCGGAATATCAGCTTGCTATGGTAAGGTTCAATTTCTCGCCCAGTAGATCTGTACCAATGGCATGAAATAGGGCATTGAGATGACAAGGACTGCCGTCTTGCTAGCATGAGCAGCCAGTATGCCGGGTACTGCAGCACTCAGCCGTGGGAAAAGTCCCAGGATAATATCTCCACGCTGTGAATTCCCATGAAAATTGACAGCAAGGTTTTGTGTCTGAAATATGTGTTTGGCCATGGTTGTGTAATTCGCAAAAACTGTTACTCCCAGTGCAGGATTATGGAACGACGACTTCTAGCATGACAAGCACTTGCTTGAAGCACGACGAGTGAAGTTGAGATCTTGCGAATGTAAATCGCCAGATCTTTGCAACAACTAGGTAGAGACCATTGATATTATCAGATTTGACTTTGTTGTCAAGTGCGAGATACTCTTGCAGCTGGACGTTATCAACAAGATACCCATTGTACCAAGCCAAGCACGTTGCCTCAGCAGCAGTCACCGCGTTGACGTCTCCAGGCATACCCGTAGACTGCCGAAAAAGCAACACCCCCCCCCAAACAAACCCATCAAACAAGAACAACATCACCGGTGGCCCAAGAGTGATGTCTATATCGCAAAGTTACAACAGAATAGCTCTGACCCGCTCAAACGGTCTTCTCTTACGAACACTTCAAGGATTCGAGTCCTGGTATGCGCAAACCTTTCCGCGAGCCATGAGCAGGATGTGTCTCAGCATAGTCGCTTGGTCGATTCTTGCTAAAAGCAGCACCCGTGACTAATTGGCATTGGGGAGGACGCGAACGAGTATTGTGTTGTTGTAAGGAGGCTCGCATGCTGATGAACAGATGGATGCATGGTATCTCGAGGTGGTTGTACTGTGAAGCATCCTGTGCTTCACTATACATGCACGTAAGGAACTATTATGTAGTCAGTCCATTAGCTTGTGAGTTGGAGTTATAAAGGTATCTGGGCTCGGTTACAAGACACCATATCTCGTCTGTTAGAATCTCGATTTAATTTTTGGTTTGATCATGTTCGACAGTCAGCCCCGAAGAATGATGTTGACATCAGGTGTGCCGACATAGTGACAGGGACTGTACATTATATCCCACGGAGCCACATACACATGTGAATATCAAACGTATGTGAGAAGGTACGAAAGCTTGGACGTGTTTGGGCGAGAATCACTCGCACAGTCACACAAGCACAGCACAAACTGTTGAGCCCTTTGCAGGGTACTGACTGAATGACTGCTACAAACCAGAATTGAAACGTAGGAAATGTGCAGTCCTAAACAATGCGCCAGCATCGAAATACCATGGTTCCAACTGGATCTCTGATATTTGAACATCAACCTTGTTTCTGTGCACCAGATCATGGAATGTGCGTTGCATGCTGCTTCTCAGTGTTTCAACAGTAGCAATTCCAGGCTGTCACATTGGCATACTCCCAAAATTGCAAGATGACAGTATTATGCATGAAGTTGAGGTAGCGCTGTCGGCTCTTTCAAATTCAGACTGCTTTATTGAGTCCTAGGGATTTATTGGTCATTTCCCTGTCAACGCGCCGGCTGGCCCCAAAATCCGAAACCCATTCTCTATAGCTCCGGGGAGCCTTCCTCGTGTCGGACCAAGCACGCGAGAAACCACGGATCGTTCATCGTCTTTGTAGTGGTCGGCAACTCATCAGTTGATTTTGCATGTTACAAAGCAGGACTCATGTTGAGCCCCCACCGGACCGAGATGCAGCTAATATTTCCATTTTCCCTCAACTCCATCCATTTTTTTCGAAAAGACCGACTCCTTATATCGCGGAGGGGTAGAGCATGATGCGAACCGAGGCACCGAAAGAGCGGGAGGGGAGAGGGCTGGTGAACTTGGCGCGGACGACACCGGAGTTGCCTATAATGAGATGTTAGTTTGGCCGTTCTCGTGATCGTTGTGCGCATCATAGAGGATTGGTGTGTACCGTGAGGGCGGGTGACCTTGCCCCAGATCACGCGGATCTTGGAACCGCGAACCTCCTTCTGAGCCTTGTAGACGAAGGCGACCTTCTTGCCGAGGTAGAAGCTGTATCTTTGTCAGAATACGACGCAAGACATATCTCGAGGGATAGTGTGAACCACATACTTGGCAGACTCAGTGTTGTCGACACCCTCGATCTTGATCAAGCTGGTGCTAGGGTGGGTGACGTGACGGCTACGCTGGTAGGACAGGTGGCGACCCCTACAGTCAATGCGGTCAGTTTCGCTCGTCTTGTATCTCCATGTCGGTTAAACCGCTCTCGCGGACGTGTGAGGGGGCTTGTCGGTGTCGAGTTCGGGCAGTCCATCGGCTTCGAATTCCGTCTCTTGCTTCCATCTATATCCAACATCTCTGTGTTGTGTATTCGAACCATGGCCCCCACATCGACATTTCATCGTCTGTTCGAGATTCGCGCATCGGGTGCAACTTACTTCACGTAAACTATGTGCAGCCAGAGTCAGTCAGCATGTTCAACAAGAACTTCAAATATCAACGCTTGGGGGATCGCGGTTACGATCCACCAGTGCATCTTGACGGAAGCGGTGCCGCAGCGGAACTTAAACTTACGTCTGTGACCAGCGTCGGAAGGCATCTTGACTTTCGATTTCTCTCCGTGCCACTTGGATGGGATAGAAGGGAAAAGGAAACTGGGGTTGGCTGCGTTTGGCTTGGTGGTTGATCGTCTTGAAGTCGCTGACAATACGAAGGCGTCTCCAAACTATGGGGCAGCCAAACGAGGCAGGGCACACTTTGGAAAATTATTGCGATCACGTGGTGTTGATGACATAAGCATAGTGACTCGCTGCCCCCTGCGCTGTACTGCGAAGAGCACCGCCCCACCCTTGCCCGCCCGGACGACTGATAAGCAACACCAGAGAGCGCGGCTGGCAACGGTGCCGTGACTCGCAGCGCATAGAGAGTACATCTACTCGGTACCCACATATGATGCAATATTCAGGTGCCTGAAGCTCCGTTGCTCGCTCTCCGAAACTGTGAAGTCGGACCTCCTAAAACCGGAGTGATGATAAATCGATATCATACACCAGCTTGGGATGTGTTGCGCTGGATCTATTACCCGGCGATAAATTCTCTCTCAGCGAGGGCCCTTCCTGTGAGACTGTCCAGCAATCCATAGTCAAAATGTTGCATCAATGGGAAGCAAGCTGTGCTTGGAAATGCCGGTCTTTATCTAGTTAATCGAAGCCTAACAGCGTCGTGGGACCGCGCTGCCACGGCGAGGTGCTGCCTTTGGCTGCCCAAGCCCGACTCCAGTCACCGTCCGGACAAACTTGATGGATCGGCCTGCAGATGAATTCGAGGTCGACCCTCCCTTCTCTAGACCTTTTATGCGCATAGAGCTCCCTCGGGGATGACCGAACCTTGCAACACTGGCTCGGTATTCGTGATATCGTCCTTTGCGTAGCGCAGCTTGTCCGAAGAATTGAACTTTGCCTGAGCAGCGCAGCAAGCAGTTTTCCAGAACCCTAAGGCTGGAAAGGGACGCGATACTGATCGATGTCCACCCAGATCGCAACAAATCCACTGGCCAAGTGTAAGTCTCTTCGAATCGGATGAGCGATTTTCTCAACAGTACTTCAGGAGCCCAACGAGAGTTACTCAAGTATGTACTTTGACCGGCAGTGCTGATGAGGATCGCTTTCCACCTTCCATTTTGTCATGATCACGTAGATGCACCGAGACAATTGAGAGAGAAAAAAAAGGCCTGTCAATCGCGTAGCTCGCATGCAGCATGGAATGGAATCCTGGGCTGTCAGGCTGTCAGGGTGGACCGCTGGAGGACAATTATACCAGTGCACTCAAAGTAGCCGGTCATGATGGAAAAAATATCGCCGAACCTTGAAACATGCGGGCCTATCATTCTTGAGCCTCTTGGGGCCCTGTTTCGAAGGCTCAAGCGCGATTGCACACGCCGTGTCTCTTGAGACTCTTGCGTGATCAGTAGAAGTTACTGCTTGTTGCAAAATATATTGTTTACAGCCACAAAACCGCGAACAATCCCCTTATCGCGCCTACGATTACATTTTGGGGGACCCTGACGTACGGGAATCCAAATTGTTCAGTGTTGACCTGGCCTGACTGGCAGCACTCCTGGGTAGCAGAGGTACTGAACCTAGCAGTCCTCGCCCTGATCGGCTTTACTAGAGCGGGCGGCAGGTACCCCGCGACAGTGACATCGATCCAGCGGAAGCTGCGGCTGCCCAGCTTCTCCCTCCTAGCTCCTGCCATCCGTTCTTCTAATAACCCCGATCGCCCTCTCCGTTTTTCTTGCCACGACAATCTTGTTCCCCGTCCTGCTCGTCCTCACTTGCTGTCTCACAAAAAAAATCAGGAACCAGTCTCAAGTCTTCCGATTCTCTCTCGCATCCCTCCCGACGCCTCTCCATCTCCTCCCATCCCTCTCCTCAGCGCCAGACCAAAATGGCAGACATGCACTCGGCCGCAGCGTAAGTGAAGCAACCCCGCGAGCCCCGCCAAAGGACCAAGCGCATCGGCAAGAATGACGAAGCTTCCTTCGATCAACTCCCATCTCGGCGCGCCAAATTGTCGGAGGATGCCTCACTGCGTACTCGCTCCAATTGTTTTGCAACTGTTTACCGGCCAAGGGCAACTAACATCTGTGCAATTGCAGCGCCATGGATCTCAAGGACAACACCGTCATTGTGGTCCTGGGAGCTTCCGGCGACCTGGCAAAGAAGAAGACCGTAAGTAACAATGTCGGCTTACATTTTCGCTTGAGTTATGCTAACTATCTGTAGTTCCCAGCTTTGTTCGGACTCGTAAGTACAAACCCGATAGCTCGCCTCCCGTGCTCTTGCGCGTGACTGAACAGCGTGAATAAAAGTACCGAAACCAATTCCTGCCCAAAGACATCAGGATTGTCGGATATGCCCGTACCAAGATGGACCACGACGAGTTCCTGCGTCGCGTCAAGTCGTACATCAAGACCCCCACCAAGGACATGGAGAAGCTTCTCGAGGACTTCTGCGGCCTCTGCACATACGTCTCCGGCCAGTACGACCGCGACGACTCTTTCCAGGGCCTCAACAGCCACCTGGAGGAAATTGAGAAGGACCGCAAGGAGGCACACCGTCTATTCTACATGGCTCTGCCCCCCAGTGTCTTCACCATTGTTTCCCAGCACCTGAAGCGCTGCTGCTACCCCACCAAGGGCATTGCACGGGTTATTGTGAGTGCCTATATGCCCCATATCATCATGCCTGTCATCGGCAATCCTGACACAGTATCACATCTGCTAGGTCGAGAAGCCATTCGGTAAGGACCTTGCCAGCTCTCGCGAGCTGCAGAAGTCACTAGAGCCCGACTGGAAAGAGGATGAGCTCTTCCGCATCGACCACTACCTTGGAAAGGAGATGGTCAAGAACATCCTCATCCTGCGATTTGGCAACTCGTTCCTTGGCGCTACCTGGAACCGCCACCACATCGACAACGTTCAAATCACCTTCAAGGAGCCTTTCGGTACCGAAGGCCGCGGCGGTTACTTCGACGAGTTTGGTATCGTCCGCGATGTCATGCAGAACCATCTGTTGCAGGTCCTGACGCTCCTGGCTATGGAACGCCCCATTTCCTTCTCGTCGGAGGACATCCGCGACGAGAAGGTCAGAGTCCTCCGTGCCATCCCAGCCATCGAGCCCAAGAATGTTATTATTGGCCAGTACGGTCGCTCTCTTGATGGCAGCAAGCCCTCATACAAGGAAGACGACACGGTCCCCAAAGACTCCCGCTGCCCCACTTTCTGCGCCCTGGTCGCATACATTAAGAATGAGCGCTGGGACGGAGTTCCTTTTATTATGAAGGCAGGCAAGGCTCTCAATGAGCAAAAGACGGAAATTCGTGTGCAGTTTAAGGATGTTACGTCTGGAATCTTCAAGGACATTCCCCGTAACGAGCTGGTCATGCGCATTCAGCCCAACGAGAGTGTCTACATCAAGATGAACTCGAAGTTGCCCGGTTTGAGCATGCAGACTGTTGTCACTGAGCTTGACCTGACCTACCGTCGCCGATTCTCGGACCTCAAGATCCCTGAGGCCTATGAGTCGCTCATCCTCGATTGCCTAAAGGGTGACCACTCCAACTTTGTCCGTGATGACGAGCTCGATGCAAGCTGGAGAATTTTCACACCTCTGCTACATTACTTGGATGACAACAAGGAGATCATCCCAATGGAGTATCCTTATGGTAAGTGCTCTTTAGACCGGCGAAGTGTCTGGATTGTCGCTAATCTCTTGACAGGATCTCGCGGCCCGGCTGTTCTGGATGACTTCACGGCCTCATACGGATACAGATTCTCTGATGCTGCAGGCTACCAATGGCCAACAACGTCTGCTATGCAACCCACGAACAAGTTGTAAGTAATGTGAGCTGTAATGTGTTCTCTGTCTGCGCCACTGTAGTCAACGCTGTGGGATATTATTGCTAACACATGGAATTATTAGCTAAGAGATGGCCTCTGAGCACTCTACCACCATCCCCGTACCTCGACACAACCTATAATACAAGCAATACCGGGCACTTGAGAGATGATGGGAAAGGATTGCCTTGAAACCAAGGTCGAAAAGCCAGAGAGCAGTAGTAGAAAGAAGGTTTCCTGGTTATTCTGCAACCCCAACCGTTTTTTCTTCCGATATCACTTGGGTGGCACGTGGCGCTGTCAAGCTCTTCTCATGTGCTTGTACCACAAATCTGGTTGCTTGTTAAATTGATGATTTTCAAACACTATCGGCTTCATTGGTTCCAGTATTCTCCTTTGACTGCCATGTACATATCCATCTCATCTCACAGTCGGTCTGCCACACAGGACCCTTTTATAGCAGTAGGCGTTCTTCATCATGGAGTTGGAAATTTAGAATGATAAATGACGTGAACTTCTGTTTGATGATTGCTTCAATATGATTAGTTTGCTCGACTTCCAGATTGCCAGTAAGAACACTAAAGATCTATTTTGCAAATATGAATTTGCGCCATTCCAGATGCAGCCTCTAAGCTAGAAGTCGTCAGATTATCAAACTGGGTAGGTACAGTGAGGCTGCAAGTATACGCACTTTCAAGCAGTGCATTATGCGTACACTACTAACCTAACAAGGAACTCGGTAGATGGGTGTGTTGCTATGGTTGTGCCTGGCTGGTATCGGCAGCTGGATCCGGAGGGGTTCTGTGTGTGGGATGAATCTATTGACATCTGAAAGTACACTGGCGCCATGGCTTGCCTGGAATGTACCTGGCCAAGTATACTATAGATGCGTATGATGTATCCAAAACTAGTTACCTAGGTACCGACGTATCTAAGCAAGTGTCTAGAAGGTTTTGGCGCCGCACTCTTCCTTGAGACCTGGTCCTTCTTTGCGCTAGCGCTAGCGTGCCTGCGTGCCACCCCGGCCTCAACCTGACCCTTCACGTCAATCTAGCAAACTGCCCCAGTGCCAACCTTTACCCTTCAAACCCAACACCATCGATCTACCGCTCGTTGCCCCCAGCTTCCACTTGTCGCCCAGCAAAGACACCGCGCGTCATCAACCGCACGTCGGAAGAAAGGTTTAATAGACTCGCCAATCTCTTCATTGCCGCACGCCAGACCATCTATTCATAGCGACGGGTTGAAGCAACCTTAAACCTTCAGCGCCTGAACCACCGCACACGACGGACGAAGGCTCAGCGAGCGACCGATTCCTTACCTCACCACACTCCGGACCTTGCGATCCATCGTGAACGCGATACTTATACGAATCGATTCCTAGCGGCTGCGGCGATCTTGTCCGAATATCACGCGGCTGCGGTCGGCTTGCGATTTGGCTGTGAATACCGATCTGCAACTCGAACCCAGCGACCCAGTCGCTCGCCAGCAAAGCTCATCGCTGCGTTCGACCGTCTGCTTCGTTCCGTCCTCGAAGCTGGGATTCTCTCGTCCTGCTCATGCTGAACACCGGTTAGGCGCAAGGCAAAGCAGGATTCGAGAGCGGCAGGGTGAGAGCTTGCGAATGAGGTTCTCGCCCTCCAAATCGAGGAAAGGCTGTTGCGGCCCTCCGTCAACATGGAGATTGGAACAACACAGAATGGGACTGTCGTCCGCAACAACCATGACAGAAATCTCAAGATCGCCAACGGCGCCAACGGCGCAGTGATGAAGCGGGACCCTTCTCCAAACAAGGCCAAGCAAGCCGCCATCTCCAGCACTCCCATCACCAATGGCAGTTTGAACGCTCAGCAGCAGCTTCAAGCAGGCTCTAATGCTACTGACACTACAATGACGAGCTCAAATCCTCCGGAAATTGCACATATTACTGCCAACTTCATCCCTCTACCATTCATCCTCCAACGCCTTGCTCAAAAGTCGCACAACGATCTACAGACGAAGATTGAGGAGCTTGCCCGGATGCCACCACTGCAGACATCCATCAACGGCAACACAGCGAATGTCCAAGAAGACAGCTCGGAAGAAAATCAAAATAAGAAGGCCAACCTCTTAGGATTTCTCAACGAGCTGCACACGAAATGGACCAAGACCCTTGTCATGTCAGAATGGAGCAGGAAGTCTGGTCAAGTCAGTAAATTGATAGATCTACATTCCCACATCCTGGAGCAGTTGAGGAAATACGACATGATTCTCGACCGCATTGGACATATCAAGAGGAACCTATATGGCGCTCGATTACCCGACCCGGACATAAAGACTGCGCTGCAAGTTCTGTCCACGGGCCGCGCGGATTGGATGCCTGATGTGAGTGTGAACTCCAGGGCTTCTTTTTGGTTGTGCTCGCAACTAACTCTTTGATAGTTCACTTTTATTCCCCCTCCAGCTCTGAAAGCCGACGAGATTCAAAATTGGGTGGCTGAGCTCAATACGTTGCTGGCCTTTCGTCTCAATCTGCATGACTACAATAAGAGACCATACGCTTTCAGAAACTTCAGCATCGCAGATGGACGGGCTACTTTCAAGGTAGATGGCGAGTTTGAGGTTGACTTGACCATAGCAGACGACGACCCCGAGAGCCAGTGGTGGTTCATCAACTTTCGCTTCAATTTCTCCCCGACACCCCCAGAGCTCAATGACAAGGTGTGGCACTTTGTCGAATCCAGTGTAAATGACGCTCTGGCTCGTGACGGGCTGAAGGGTTGTTACGATTTCCTCCATGGCTATGTTCTCACTTACAAGATCCGGGAGCTGCAACGGCAGGCAGTCCTGCTGAGCAAACAACACTGGATTGACAACCTCAAGGTCGAACCCCTCAACAGAGCGCTTTGCATACAATACTGGGCGCAACGGTATCCCGGGACTGGACCAAATCCTGATACGAACGCTGGACCCAAAAGCTGGATTATTGTTGGTGTCAACAGTGGCAAAACGCCGCAAGCGGGTGCAATTCCCACTCTGCATCCGACGAGCTACATCAACATTCGGTGGTTCAGAGATGGCAAAGAGGTCACAGACGATGATGTTTTGTTCGACACTGACTCAATTTCCGCGGAAAGTCTGCTGAAGCAGATTATTTGCAAGCACATCAAGCACATCCTGACCTCACTATGCAACAAACTTATGTCAAAGCCGCGCTACTCGAGTCGCCAGGCGAATATTTCCATGAAACTTCACAAGACCGAGCCGTCGCAGTCGTATCTCAAAGTACAGCTCACGCATTCTGAAACGTTGGCTATTCAATTGAACACCGTCACCGGAAACTTCTACTTTGAACCAGCCAAGGCAGTAACAAGTAAGAGGGAAGCACAACTCAACGCTCGAGCAAGAGATGCAGTTGAGGATGGATTCAATCAGATCGAGAGTATTAGGTGGCAATGCCTAATGTGGGAGCTCGCTCGGCTCGGCAGGCCCATGGGATGGACAATGTGCAAGCGACCGGTTCAGCCGGATGAAGCCAAGAAACTACATTCTTCTAGGGAACCCTACCAGTCGCTCTGGCTCAAGCGAGAGAATTGGGGCCCGGCGTGGTATATTGTGGTGTGCTTGAGCTTGGCTGGAGACGCTTGGTGGCTTGTTGAACTGTAAGTATCGAAAACCACGTTAGTGCTCATATCTGACCGATAAAGACTGACTGATCTCTTCTTTTGCAGTACGGAGGACAGCCCCCAGCAAGCCAAAGCAGGTTCAGCTTCAGTTGTCAACAGGCCGCCGAATCAATTGGCCAACGTGCGAGCGGGAAACGTTCCCCAACAGCCAACTGCGCGCATCAAAAGTCAACATGGGCTGCCCATAAAGTCATTGAATCCCGAACTATCGACCGAATTCTTCTCTCTGCTCAATAATAACGCCAATCTCACAATATGCGCAATCAGAGATTGGATCCAGAAACCGGGCAGCAGCAGCAAACCCGCCTGCGGATTCATCCAAGCAGGCAACTCCTCCTCACTCCAGAATAAGCTTTTGCCTCAAATGTTTTTCAAAGCAAGCGCCGTTATGCAATCACTGTCGTCAACAGGTCACAACCAAATTGCCTCGAAATCGAACTTATCTTGGGCGGGGGAACATTTCGCATTAAAGTACCGAGACGAGATCAGTGGCCCCAACGGACAGATTCAGATTCTGCACGAAGTCACGGTGGCCGTTAAGGACAAGTCCATGTTCTCTTTGATCAAGCAGGAACATGTGGATCGCGACGTCCGCTACGATGCTAAAGCTGGTCATTTCATTATGCAAATCCGTCGAACACTACGAGAATCTTGTCTTCCACTCATTGCTACGCGTATCAAGGCGATCAATCGGCTTGTAGAGTTTGTGACTGCTATAAGTGGATGCGCAGGTGGAGTGGAGTCTGAGAGTGTCACTCTTTGTCAATTTGTCTTCACCTATGGTGACAACCATGAGAGGCCCGAAGCCTCTGGCAAAAGATGGAAAGTCACGCTAGACCTTGCCGACCAGCAGCAGCTCAAGATCAGTCTAGAGCCAGACAATCCTCATATACGCGTCATCGAGATGCTCAACAAGGTGGTCAATTCTGCTCGAGGTATGAAGGAGCTGCCTCGTGTCCTGCAACTGACGCTTCCCCTTCACCGCGCGTTGGATGCCACTGTGGCTGCCTGGCATACCGTCTTCTTAAATAACCAGGGAACCCTCAGGATGGTCCTCCACCGCATTGATTGGCTTGTCCTTCAATTTGACCTTCCTCCTCCGGCTAACACTAAGACCACGACTGCCAACAGCAAATCTGCAGAGCGCAGCCTGCGTCTCAGCATCAATACCAAGGTGCGGTGCGAGGAACAGTGGTGGGAAGTGCAGCGGGTCTCCAATCCAGGCGCAGCCTTAGACGAGTTCGATCACGCCCTGCGGCCCATTTTCACAAGTCGCATGGCACCGGGCGGCTGGCATGGCCTCGAGACCTCCGCTATTGTAAAAATTGACGGCGTCGGCATCGAAGCGCTTTTGCGAGCGATCAGTCTTGCCATTGTCTCTTTGGCTATGGGTACCAGTGGGCCCGCATTGCAAGGAGGAGCTGCAGGAGGGGGTGCTGGTGGTGGTATGTCCAGAGGCGCGGCGATAGTGTTGGATTAGGAAACCCCTTTCACACCTCACCAAAGTCGTAGACGTCGACCGAGGTCATTGAGGAAGGGAAAGAAGTAAAAACTGGGACTAGGCAGCATAGGCGCCCTAAAATATTCTGCTTTCTTGTTATTCTTGATTCTTTTCTTATTTTGTGGGGAAAAGACACAGGAGGAGGCATTGATTTCACTTTTCTTCTTTTGCTCACATCCTTTCCTCCATTGTTGAGAGGACTTTGATACCATGAACTACTTCTTCAGCCTCTATGGCTAGGACGAGAATACCACAACTTTGGTACTATACTGCTTCGTTACATACTTGATGTTGGTATTGACCAGAAAAATGCGTGTGAATATGAGCGCGAATGATGTCGTGATAAAAAGAATTGCAAAGGCTGTGGCTTCAAGATGTGTTTAAGATTCAACTTATTGACCCTTGCCATATGTGTAACAGGTATTTCGAAACTCTTTGATACCTAAATATCCATCTACCATCATCCACACTGATGATAACAAGTCTATCCAATATAATCTTGCACATATGCCAGAGTACATTACAAAGACCAATGGAATTTGAGAAGAACCAGAAGGTTATATGCTCTCATACGTGTATGTTTTATATACGTATATATCAGTTCACATCAGCACCCACCCCGTCCAGTCATCCATCATCGCTCTCAATGAGCTCAATCATCAAAAGTCAAGCATCATATCAATCGTTCCCATGAGCTCATCTAGCTCCTGGCTACATCTCTTCTGTTCAGGCTTGCGCGCATACCCCTTGAGCAAGCGCAATCCAGCACCACATGCACGACCCTCGCTGATTACAGCCGCCACGCCGTCGATGCTCTTGCCAGCCTCTTTCATGACTCCGCCGTCGGTCGACACCGTGTCTGCGAGCTTGAAACCGCTGTGCAGCTCGCCGGCGGCCTTTTCCATTTCACAGCGTAGGATCCACCGCTCCCAGCTCCATGTTCCAGCAACACCTGCCACAGCAGCTGCGTTATTGGTGCTGCCAAATTGTTCTTGTTCTTGTTGAGAGGACGACTCGGATGCCGAGACTTGAGCACTGTTGATGGGTGAGTATCGCACGGGACTGGGTTTCTCAACTGGCTTAGGCCCGAGAGGAAGCATGACCCATCCGCGACGAATACCCTCGAATCCAGCGTGGCTGAGGCGCGAGATGAAGGACTTGGTAGGGCTAGGGTCGTAGCCGAGCGTCTTGAGAGTGAAACCAAACTCGACACTCTTGGCGAGGCCCAGCGGTCCAGCATTGACAAGGTCTGAGTCCATGATGCTGAAATCAACGTAGCCGCCCGGTTTGAGCACACGCATAATCTCTTGGAGACACGCATCCCACTCGTCCTCGGGATCGCCTAGGACGTCGGAATTTTTGAGGATGCTGTGAAGCTCGCGTGCGGAAACGAGATCGAACTGGTCATCGGCAAAGGGGAGCTTGGCAAGGCTGGTCACAGCGACTTGTCTGTGGTTGGGTGGTCCGCGGACGTTGGCATTGGACAGCTGGCGAATGGCTTTGGTGGTGACGGTGTAGACCTTGGAATTTGGGTATTGGTGTGCTGCGTGCCACGCCCAGTCGCATGTCGACTGGCCGCCCAGGTCGAGAATGCGCAGACGCTTGGGACCGGCGGCAGCACCCGGAGCGAGAGACAGGCGCCCTAGGCGCTTGTGGACGGGAGCGCAGACAAGACGGCCGCTATTGAGCATCTTGGTGGCTGCAACGTGCCAGTTGGCGGTGGCCATCTGCTTCAGGGCCTCAGCTTCCTTGTCGGCACGCATTTTCTCGGGGTCTTCAAAAACAATGTCGTCGCCACGAGCGACATTGGCGCTCATGCGCTTCTTGGCAGACTGAGGAACAACGCTCAGCTGGTACTTGCCGAGGAGTTGGGCCCGGTGCTGCTCACGAAGGGAGATGCGCTGCGCTTGGAGGGCTTCGAAGCGTGGGGAACGCGAGACAAAAGCGTCACTTTGGGTAGTTTTCACAGTCATGGACTGGAAAGCGCGATAGTAGGTGGATTCCTGCTTGAGGAGCTTGGACGGGAGATCACATGGCATCATGGGCTCAACCGGAGACTCGGCAGTCACTTGGGTCGTGAAGCGGACGGTCTTCTTGCGCGCAAGGCCACTGGCAGGCTTGGCTTGCCCACCATCCTTGGGAGGTGGTGTTGGGGCACGCTCAGCGCCCTCTCCGTTGGCGGCCATCTCCTCAGCTGTCACAACCTTGGCCTTCTCGGGGTCGATATCGGCCTCTGCCTCTGATGGCTCGAAGCCAACGCCTCGTAGATAGGCGAATTGTGCCCGCAGCCACCCCTCGGTGCGGTCAATGTGTGAGCCGGAAATTTCCTGTTGCTTGCGTGCATACTCGGGATCGTAGTCCACGACAATCTCGGTCACCGCGACATCGTCTCTAGGTGAAAGAGGCGACATGATTTCTTCAACAATTTCAGCCATAGTCGTGGGTGCCTGTGGAAATCGGATGGCAGTGACAGGAGACTTGATGCGCATTGCCGTGAGCACGTCTTCCTCTTTGATGGCGTCAAGCATTTCAATGACCTGCTCCACAGGCTCATCTGAATAGTCGCCGCTCGTGATGATGGAAGGACGACGGCCTTGGGACGGAGACGGAAGAGGCGGAGCATCCTCGATAGACCAAGGAACGCGGTAGAATTGTTCAGCAGTCGTAGATGTAGGAGGAATAATGTCCTCCGTAGACGAGGTACCGTAGTGCCACGTCGAGCGTGATCGCGGAGAAAGCCCAGAGAAGAAGCCGCCTGGGGATGGGATTTCTAGCTTGGTCAGGTCTTGTGAAACCCTCTGCTGGGCTGGTGAGAGAACAAAAGACGACCTTGAGATGTTGCTGGTAAGCAGACGAGGGCGGCCTGGGCATGTCTCGGTCATTGGCGGCGCAGAAACTTGGAAGACTTGGTCATGGTGTTGGTGGCGCTGGTGCATTTCCTCCTCGCTCCCAGACTCTGCTCCAGAAAGGGCCTGCAAGGTTTCCATGGCACCGGGTTGCAGCTGCACTCCTGCCCAGTCGCCGCTGTCCTCGGGATTGTCACCGGCCATGACGGGAGTAGTGGGCGCAGTAAGAGCGGCCAGCTGCTCTGAGGTCAAGCTCCCATCCAAAGAGCCGTCTAAAGATGGCGGAGCTGAGATTGTTGGTATGATGTGAGCATGTTGGGCCTTCATGAAGGACAGCATGGCTGGCGACATGGCGACGGCGGATGGTGGTGTGGGTGGTACAGGGGAGGCGACGTTCTTCTTGCTGAGGCTTGGCCGTTCTGCAGACCACATTACACTGCCCAGGTGTGACTCGTTGGGAATGTGTAGCTGTGGGAGTGACTTTCTGGCTTGTTCAAAGTGCGTGCTAGAGTGTCTCGATTTGCGCGATGACCTCCTCTTGTTGACCTCGGGCTCGCTGTCTTCGTCTGATACACCGTAGAGATCGTCAAATTCGGTCACATCGGTCATGACACTAGATCGCTGCCACGAGTCGGCCTTGTACGAGGAGCCTTGGGAACTGACTTCCTCGCCAGAAAAGGAGGCGGACGACGGTGATGAGGGCAGAGTGGGCGCAGTCATGAAGTGACGGCCTCTTGGCGTGGGAAAGCCTTTGGGGGTCAAAACGTCATCACTAAAGACTGGTTCGAGAGGAGCAAGCCACGCCTGGATCTTGTTCCTGTCCTGTGTCCTGTCTTTGGTCTCTCTGGCAATTGTTTTCCTCAAGAATGGTGGGCGGACGGGCGAGACATCATCCTCCTGGTCAACCTCTATTATTGTATTAAGCTCATGAGGCCGTCTCCGATCCTGCGGAGACGGGGCCCGGTAGGTGGTTTGTGGTAGGATATAGAAATCGGCCATTTTAGTTTTGTTCGTCCGATATTGCAGCTTTTATGCACGAACAACTGCAGTCATCATAAGATAAAAAAAGATTCGAAAAAAGTCAATCAATGAAAAGGCAGGTAAGACGAGATGCGACGCTCTGCGCCGGGAAAAGACACAGTGAGGTAAAGAATAGAGAAGCTATAAAAAAAAGATGACGAGAAATATTAAACCAGTGAACGACAGGATGCTTCGCACAGCGAAACTCGACGATGGAGAAGAGAATGAGAAAAGGTGTAGGTGTTCCGGAGGAACTGTGGCCATGAAGTTGGTTTTATGACCAGACAAGCGAGGACTCACAAGTCTTTTGCCATGTGCTGAGGCGCCCACTCTTCCCTCATTGTGCCTGCAGCAGCCCACAGTTTCCCGTCGAGCGGCTAGCGGCGTGCCGAAAGACATGAGCGGTCGGTCGACATGGGGCATGGCCAGATGAAGAGGCGTAAGTGTGACTGGATGCGTCTGTCGGGCAAGGCCAAAACTCGCATTGGACAAGGGAAGGACGAGCACCCCCAATCCCCTGTGCTGACCAGCCTCGAAGATGACATGCAGAAGCAGGACGACGTGTACCACTTGCGGTCTGGTGCTACCCAGACATGGCGTTCTTTACCAGACTATCGACAAGGACGGCTCTCACCGCGTGTCCATGACATTGCGCAGCGAGCGGAGGGTTGCAGTGCTCTCGACGAATCCAATCAAAGCGTTTTCTAGGAATTTGCTCGAGGACTATGGCAAGAAACGACTGGCTGGCGCGCGGTAAGTTGGTGGGTGGGGTCCCGATGCCAGCCTCTAGGATAGTGGAGAACTTCCATGGATGCGCAAGCCACAGATAGGCAGTGGCCAATGGGGCTTCGACGAGGCCTGCAGGCGCTTGAGTGTAGGCGCTTAAGCTGCGTCCTTTGCAATGTCACCCCAGACGGGCCGCCGCTTAGAAGATGGCCGATGAAGGCCGGTGAGTGGCTGCAAGCAGACGGTGCCTGGACACACGAAGCGGATCAGTACAACTCTTTGTGGTAATGTGTAGAAATCCCACCTCAAGGACTTTATGCAAGTGTTTTGGTGATCCAGGCCAGCCATGCACAAGCTCACAAGCCTCATTCAAGTCCCGTTCGCTCGGCCGGTTGATGGGAGCAAGGAATAACTGCCAGGCCCGCAAAATACCGACAAATGCCGTTGATGGAGGTCGTCGTCGAGAAGAATTGATTGGCTTCCAAGGTTGATCCAGAAAAGCTATCAGATCCGACAAAAACAGAGACAGCAGTTCAGACACATCCGCCGCCTTGCATCAGAGATCACTAGTCAGTCCCCACAAGCTTGCCACGAACTTTTGAGATGATTCCTGTACCCGCTCGGCCTGAACCTGCACTCGCGGCAACTTCATTTTGAACGGCAGGGCGGTTGCAAAGCTGACGTATGACGACAGCTGAAAACACGGCACAGTAGGTGAAAGTATCGAGGAATGGCTGGAACAATCCGGTTGTGATTGTCACTTGGTCTCGCATGAATTTGATTGTATACGGCTATGTTGACGGCATCCAGTACACATATACATGAGTGGAGATCGGTGGCCGTTGATCATGTTGTGTTTGTTGGTGTTGGAGAGAAGAAAAGCGAATGGGAACATGGAACAGAACACTGTTCTCTCTCTGCCGTGTGGAGCAAGCTGCCTGGTGACTCTTACATAAGCATGGGGTTGTTGCTCGCCAGGCTTGTCAGCCTGCAAGCTTACCTAACGGTCTCGACCTGAGACCCCTGCTCTGTGACGTCCCCTGATCTTCGGAACAAGGGGAAAGGCAGGCAAAGTGAATAGATGGCGGGGCACTCCCAAAGCAACCCCGCGTCTGTCCATCCAGGTTGTGGTAGGGAGCAAAGCCGCCATCTTCAGTAACGTGAACATACAGCAACAGCTACAACAACAAGCTACCAACCAGCCTTCATTTCACCTGCTATGGCTGACGTTGACTCCTCAGCTCCTCTTGAGCCGCAAGCCCAGAAGGTGCTCTACTGCAAAGGTATGCTCACAGAACCTCATCTGCTCCAGTGATGTTACATGTCTTTGGTTGACCCAATACTAACTTGTTCATGCTGGAACAGTCTGCACCTTACCACCAGAGGTACACATAGATTTCCCCTTCTCTGCTCCCCAGATGGCAAGCTCCGTCATTGACACGACATGCAATGATGCCTAGTACTGCGAATACGGAGGTACCTCAAAGAAATGCCAGGAATGGCTCGAGAAGACCCATCCCGACCTTTACGAGACAATATGGTCACCTGGTACGATCCCTGAAGCTATCCGTTGCTGTTACTGTCACTTGGAAATACACACAAATACACACACATGTGCAAGAAATTATTCTGACCGTCCCTGCTTTCCTCTTCCACTGCAACAGAAGCTCTAGCCGCCTCAACAGCAAACCTCTCTGTCGAAGCGCAAAAGCGCGCCGAAAAGGACGCTCTGAAAAAGACAGCCAAAGCAGAAGCCGCCCAGCAAAAGCAGGCCGACAAACTTGCCTCGAGCACCGTCATCATCAAGCGCATCGAGCGCAATAAGCGCAAGTTTGTTACGGCTGTGTCTGGACTTGAAGCCTTTGATCTCGAGCTGAAAAAGGTTGCCAAAGAGTTTGGCAAGAAGTTTGCTACGGGTTCCAGCGTCACCAAGACCCCTTCGGGCGGCGAGGAGATTGTCGTCCAAGGTGATGTGAGCGATGAGATTGAGGAATTCTTGCTCGAAAAGTACAAGCAAATACCCGAAGATAACATTGAATTCGTTGACGACAAGAAGAAGAAGAAGGCCGAGGCTGCAAGTGCTGGCTAGGAACATGAGGCAGGTTGTTGGTGGATACATAACATGGATGGAGTAGGAGGCAAATACTCTGTCGACGGTTGAAATGCATCGCAAAGCACATGTGCATTAAAAATACAAGCTGGATGATGTTCTTGCTTTTATCTCGGACACTTGGGGGCGTGCCGGCCTCGTGATACAGTCCACGACGCCGTAAGCCTCCAAACAAACGCTGAGAAACCCAAACATAGTCGCAAATCTTCCTTGCGGCCTGTAAAATCTAATACTCACCTCATATCTATTTGTCGAGGGTGATTCTCGCACCCGAACAAGCAATCCACCAGCTGTCACATCTTCAAATGGATTGCTTGCCTCAGAGACTCAAACCCTGTTTCTCAAGCTTCTACCAGTAGCTGTGGTCGTTCCGGTTGTTTTGCTGGTGGCAGTCTTTTTGGTCACTCCAGCACCAGCAGCACCTCTCTTGGTAGGACCCAAGACGCCGTTCCTTATATTGACCTTTTTCGCCGTCTTCCTGGTCACTATGCTCGTGCTGCTCGCTGTAGACTCGCTGGCGTCACTACCTCTCTGTCGAGTTCTTGCTACTGGCGCGCCCTTGGTGACTTTTTGTGCTGAAGCGACGACAGGCTTCTTGTTCGACATCATGATTGACCCCAGATGAGCCGCTCTTGGTGTCGGCGCATCAAAACGTCTGGTCCCATTATCTTTTCGAGCTGAATGGCCCTTGTCAGCCAGGGTGTTCAAGAATTTCGGAGTGCTGAGCTGCTTCGTCGGTGACTTGAGTGGGTTGCGAATATTCTCAGTGGAAGGAGTTGGTCGCATGACGGAAAAGGACTTGCAAACGGGCGTATGCTTTGGCAAATGCCGAATATTGGCTGATGAGGGTGATAGGACCGAAGCGGTCCTGGTAGACTCTATCCTTTTCTTCCTCGGAGAGGCTTTCAGGTCGGCCGTCTCACCGCCGTTGTTCCTTTTGTGACCTAACGCCCCCTCACTGGACATGTTAGCGCAAGGGAGACCTTGAGACCGGGGCTTCGCGAGGCCGCACCTAGCTTTCTGGGGCGATCTGCCTCGTGCAGGGCGCAATGGCGACGCTGTTGGAAGGGCTGTTGGAAGGGCCGTTGTTGCTGCTGTGGAGCGTGACGCATCTGGACGAGGTCGAGGGTTGTCCTTTTCCGGTACTGGCGGCGGTCGGGAAGCAGCGCATGGTGCTGACGGTAAGGCTGCCGAGGACGCGGCCTTTGCCTGTTGCGGATGTTGTCCATTCTTGTACTTGTCTGCGAGATCACCCATCTTGGCCTTGCGCAAGGCTCCAGGGATCCGATTGACGCGTATCTCTATACGAGTCCGCAGGCCCTGTGCTTGCAGATTGTACTGCGCTCGCAGCTTGCGTGCACGCTCAGTGACTGTTGCGACGCGTCAGAAATGGGATTTTGTTCGGCCCCTTTGAGTGTTCGTACAGACACACTTACTTTCGAGTTGGAGGTTATCAACAAGAGCCTGCTTTTGAGCTAACGTGACGCCTCTCCTTTTCTTCTTTTGGGGATGCTGGCTGTCTGGTGTGTCGCTTCTAATGGTAGTCCTTGGTGTTGCCGTGACCCCGTCAGCGCCTTCGTCCTGACTGGGTGCGGACAAGCTCTCATCCGACTTCCTCTTCGTGCCTTTTGGAGGCGCCATAACGGGTTGATTGGAGGGCTGGTAGGCCCCGGAGTTATATTGTTGGGGTGATCGGAGCGAAATTCAGGCCGTGAAATATCACAGTTTCTTTTGTGAAGGTCTGGAATGGCGAGGCGATAGAGTGGAGGAGGCGGTTGGTGAGTGAGTGAAAGTGCATGTGAGGCCGTCAGCCAAAGTAAACAAAGCGAGCAATTAGCAGGCGGGTTTCGGGGTACAGGGGGGGTACTTCAGTACTGCCATGCGCTAAGCGTGGCCTGTGGGGCCGGCAAGCCAGGGCCCCTGCCCGCTGCCGTGCTCTGGGCTGTGACGCTGAGGACGCCTAGGCTGAACTCGCCTTACGAATGGCTTTTGGAGCTTGCAGTTGCCGTGCACCGGCCGACCTTCACCTTACACCACCTCCAAGTTACTTCACCACCTTCCCACCAAATCCACCACCGCATGCAGCTTCCTGTTGTCTCTCCCTTTTGTGATTTGAACTCTTTTCTCAGAAAGCCGAGTCTCCCAGGCAGAATACCTTCCGACAGATTTGCGACTGCCCGACCACTGGCGTAGCCCCCGTTCTTTACGCCAAACACAAACACATCCATTACACAGAAGCCAATATGGTTCTCGAGGCGGTAATGATCGTGGTCGACAACAGCGAGCACAGCCGCAATGGAGACTACGCACCCACTCGCTTCGGCGCACAACGCGATGCCGTCAACATCCTTTTCCAGTCCATCACAACAAGCAATCCCGAATCCTCGGTTGGCCTCATGAGCATGGGCGGCACTGCGCCCGAGGTCCTCAGCACGTTGACGACAGAGCAAGGCCGCATTCTTGAGGGACTGCACCGGACACAAAAGAAGATTGGTGGTGAAGTGAACTTGGCTACGGGCATTCAGGTTGCAAGTGTAGGTGCTCCTGTACTGGCGTCGTCGCCGGGGTTACGTGATTGGAACACTTCCCACCTTGATGCAGACAAAGCGATTTGGGCTAACACTGTCAATCTCACCACGCAGCTCGCCCTTAAGCACCGACAAAACAAAACTCAACGGCAACGTATCGTGGCCTTTGTCTGCTCGCCCGTGCAGGACTCGGAGAAGGCACTGATCAGCCTCGCCAAGAAGCTCAAGAAGGTCAACACATCGGTCGACTTTGTTCTGTTTGGCGAGACGGAGGGCAGCGAGACGTACGAGAAGCTGACCAAGTTCAACGAAAATGTCAAATCTGGCGAGGGCTCGCATCTCGTTACGATTCCCGCAGGCGTCGGCCTGTTGTCGGACCAGCTGGTTGGCTCTCCAATAATGCACGGCGAAGGCGCTGGTGCCGGTGCTTCTGGTGCGGGAGAGGGCGGCGGCGATTTCGGCGAGTTTGGTTTCGACCCCAACAACGACCCGGAACTGGCGCTGGCTCTGCGCATGAGTATGGAGGAGGAGCAGGCGCGTCGGGACAAGCAAGCGCGCGAAGAAGCGGAAGCAGCACAGAAGGCGTCGCTCGACGCCGTCAAGGAGGAGGACGAATCATCGAAACCGCTGCTGGACAAGAATGGCGAGCCCAGCGGCAGCGGAAGTGGTGCTCCAAAAGAAGACAAGAAGGATGGCGACAAGGGTGACGATAAGATGGACATTTCCTGATCCGCCAGTCTGAAAGTCCGTCACGGAGATGAGCGTCTTGCCGCGGATGGAAAAACTCCTTTTATACACAGGCGTGTGGGATGCGCGAGGATAGCAGTTCTGACGATATCCTTTGGTCCTCAATATGCCTTAGACTCTCACCTGCATTAGAGCCTGAGTTGTATCATACTAGAGACTCCATAAAAACAACTGATGAGTTCTGCACGGGGGTATTTCTTCGATGCACCTGCTACTGTACAACTTCTTGACCAAGTTACTCAACCCAAAACTGCAATAAAGAACGCCAAACAACGCCAGTTTCCCTTGTATTCCTTCCAAATTCTGCACATTACCTATTGTTAATCTCCCGTATGTACGAGTTGAGTTTGCGGTCAAACATTTCGCAGCGCACCGGCATTTCGAGCTGGTAAAAGGGGTTTTTCATCACGTAATCCGCGTACAGTTCGTAGACCTTGCGCGTAGTCACGTCGACGTTGGCCTGCGTTGTGTCCGTAAAGACGAGGAACTTGGTGCCCGTCATGGTATTGAAGCACTGCAGGCGGAAGTTCTCCGTCTCCATGACTTCGAGGCCAGTCGCGGGCTCGGGCCGGTTGGGGATGCCGCCTGGCGGTGTTATTATTTGAGGTTGCTTGACCGGGTTGAGACGTGTTGTGATGGCGTGGACGCTGTTGTCGAAGTTGTGTCCTTTTGTTAACCACTGCACCTTTTGCCTCTACATCTGATTCGAACAAGATAACAAGATTGTGAGTTACCCGTGGAATGTGCCTGCTATGACCAGATAGTCGTTTGAGCTGAGCTGGTTGAGGCCGCCTTCTTGGAATGTGCGGTTGTAGATGAGGCCGCCGGCCTTGTTAATGATCATGATCGCAAAGACGGTCCTGGAACTTGTTAGAATCTTATGATCGGATGACCAGCCTCTGAGTATCAGTTTTGATCTTACATGATTGCAGTGAACCTCGAGGCCTGACGAGCAGGCTGATGACGAGAAGATGAAGACACGACACGTATAGTTTCGATCGATGCTTTTGGATGAACAAGCTCAGTGACTCGCCGGTCGTGAATGCAGGGTCTATGAGAGATACTGCTTCATACGGGTCTAAGTTTGGGCTTATAGCAGTGTATAAGTGGCTGTGAACGCGAAATCCATCCCCTGAGGTGCCGAGTGAGTTGAGGCAAGCGAAGAAGTGCCTGTGTGAATAATCGCCCACGCCTAGACGCACTGGCAGGACTTGCACCGAACCGTGTAAATCGCACCGGGGAGCCAGCACTAGAGCCTTGCCGTGCTGCGAGTACCTGAGTACCCAGGTACCCAGGTACCCAGGTAGCTTTGGGACTTTCCGCGACTATGCACTTCTGACAAGACTTCTGGCTCTGTCTTTGCCTTTGAACCACACCCGCGCACCCACGGACCCGTGTCGCATCGCCTTCCTCCCACGAGCAGCTCTGCACCCCGACGTCAGACCTGCACGATACCTCGATCCACAGTCAAACCATCGCCAACCTCGTCGTTCTCGAGCAAGCAGCCGCCATCGAGCAGACCCGTCGCGCGCAACAAAGGGTCTTTGCACCCTCCTCCGCCTCTCCGTTCCTCCCCCACCCACCATCTCTTTGCTGCCTTGGCTCGCAGTCTCTTCTTTTCTTTTCTCTCTTTTGCCTACCGTCACTCGAACAAGCGCAACCACAGACAAGGGACCATGGCCGATCAACCCACCGCAACCAACACCAACACAGGCAACGGCCCCGAGTCGCGCCCACGGCGCCCGCCCACATCACGACCCAAGCCCGTGGTGCGCGGCGACGAGCAGGCCGGCGCAGAGCTCAAGCTGGGCGAGTTTGAGAATGTCGACACGCTGACGCTGTCCGAGGCGTCGCTCGTCATCAACGCGCTGATTGCCAAGCGCCGCAACGACCGGAAGAACTTTCAAGAGTCTGAGATTCTCGTCAAGACAATTGACTATCTCGATGCCTTTGCGCGCTTCAAGCAAAAGGAGAATGTCGAGGCTGTCGAGCGCTTGCTGAGCTCGCACAAGCAGCTTAACAAGTTTGAGCGTGCGCAGATTGGTACGTTTGCCGGGTTCTTGGTCCTTGGTTCCTGGCTATGGCCTTGATTTGCGTCCCTTGTTCTGCTCTGCTCTAGCCTGTTGTCTGTGGCATGCTTGGAACCTATGCAATACAGCGTTGCGTATACGCACATGTAGTTCTGCGAATCGATGGGAATCTCTATGGATGCTCCACAAGCAGAAGGCAGCAGTTGTAGGCTAAAAGACGAGACAGCTTGGGACTCGTCATGGTGATCCATTTGTGAAAGAAATGAGCTCTACATCGCTGACACAAATGTCTACGTTTCCTTGTGTACAGGTTCTCTTTGCTGCGACAGCGCCGAGGAGGCCAAAACTCTGATTCCCTCTATTGCCGACAAGATCGACGACGACGTGCTGCAAGAGCTCCTGGACCAGATGGCCAAGCTCCAGGGCTAGAGCAAAGCCAGACATAGCTAGGCAGGAAAGGCATGGTCATACCTCTGATCCAGCCTCCGGGTGGACAAGATTCATGGAACACCGAGGCTATACGAGTCCATTCTGGAAAGGAGAGCTTTTACGGAAAAGCAGCCAGGTTTTGCCAGCTCAAGGACACCAAGCCCGCTTCATGACTACAACCAAATGCCAACATAAAGAGTAAGCACAATCAACAGAGCATCGGCAAATGACTCGAGACGCCAGCCGAGAGATGAGGCATGCTGAAAGGGATAAGGCAGAGCGACAGGTGAAGATTTACAAGCCAAGATGGAAATTTGCAAATCGGTCATGAGCAGCATCACGGTAAGACGGACAAGGATATGCGATATGTCAAAAGACGGGGAAACCAGGAAAGCTAGACTGAAAGCGAGTTTTTGTCTTTAAAATTTTTCTTTTACCTTTTTTCCTTCTTTCATTTTCTTTCCTATTTATTTTCATTGTCAAATGGTCGATCTAAGACTTTGACAGCAGCATAGGCCGGGCGTTGGGACGGGGGTCTCTGGGGGCACAAAAATCCATCTTGATTTATAGAGATGAAGAGGAAGGGGGGGAAGAAGAGCAGAGAGCCTACTTAACATGGCGATTGTCTTCCCTCTTACCTCTTATTATCTGCATTTGTTTGTTTGTGTTCTTAATTTTCTTCAAAATCGATCTATACCCCCCTTGACGTGTTTCCAGCTCAACGTGAAATACAAGGCAAACATGATTGGGATTGAGTGGTTCTGTGAGCTGGTTATGAAATTGGGATATCTCGGGCTTCCTTTCAAGTGCTCAGTAATACAACAGAATCTTCACTATGATGCTCATAATATACTGCAAGTCTGTCAGCCCAATAGGCGGACGAGACTCTCGGCGAGCCAAATAAAATGTACAGGTAATGATCCAAGAGCACCAGACCCTAAGACTGGTAGAAAGGACACCAGAGACCAAGAGATGCATGGAATCCGCGTCAGAACAAGGCATCGGAGTCCGCGGTAGATATTCTTTAATCATAAAAGTGCCCACGCACTCGAGTATATTTCCCAAGGATATAAAGAGTAGATCGATCTATCAATCAAAAGAAAATGTCAAGATACTTTTGACAACCATGCTGAAATGCATTTCACCAACCCGTATAACATTACAAGAACAAGAAGACTCCCTTCAAGCCAAGAACGGAGAAGGTATGCCAACTTGTTCACAGCTTCTGCAAAAGGATTCTGGCACCCGCATTTCCAGCTGGCTGTCTGTCCTTCTTGACAGCAGCACCCTTCTTGCGCTTGCCAGCACCTGCCTTTTCTTCCTCCTGCTGCTCGGCTGCCGCCTCAGGCCTCACAATCGGCGTTGTGGCAGCCTTCTCCAGCTCGGCCTTGTGCTTGTTGAGCACCTTCTTGATTTTTTCCTTTTGCGAGAAGCTATCGGACTCGAGCAGCGCCACAACCACAAACGAGCACCGGCTCGTCGACCACGCAACGATGTGGTCCTTAATGATGGGGTACAGAATGTTCGCAAAGTCGAGCGCTGGCTCAACCGGCTTCACGCTGCGCGTCGCCTTGTCGTAGCGTCCGCCCTGGATGAGCGTCTTGAACATGCGCTCGGCCCAGGCTGTCTGCGATGGGTGGACGAACTCGCCAGTGTAAAGCTCTTCGCTCGCGGCAGCGGCCGCAGCTACAGGGTCTCCACCAGCTGCCTCGGCGACAGCCTGCAGCGCGCTGGTCTTATCGGCACTGTCAGCATCCAGCAGCACATCGGTGATGAATTGGCAGCCAAAGGATGTCGAGACGAGATCGCGTGCAGAAGTAGCAATGGCGTCCAGCAGGCTGGGCGACATGGCAGTCACGAGCTCCTTGCGACGGATCTCAGGATCCTTTTTGCTGGTGGTCTTGCGAATCTCGTGGACTTCCTTGAGAATCTCGAAGTCGGCGTTGAGGCTGAGGGGAAAGAGGGCGCGAGACAAGCCCTCAAAGGGGTAGAGGACGGTGGTTCTGGCGTTGATGTTGTTGGCGCAAAAGATAATATTGTGTTTCTCCTCGTGCTTGCCTAGTATTTCGGGGAAGATGGACTTGGCGGTCATGACGGTGTCGTCTATCACGTCGTAGGCTGTGAGGATGACCAAGTGTGCGTATTGGTCTCCGCACATGGCCTCGAATGTCTCCTTGTAGAGCTTGAGGTACTGTCGTCTGTCCTTTGCGCCTCCGTGTGCCAGCAAGAGACAGGCGAGTCTTGATCCGGACTTGGTGAAGGCCAAGTTCTTCAGCAGATCGCCAGTCTCGTCGTCCTTTACTTTTTGCAGGAACTCGGTGTGCTCTTCGGTGCCGGCCTTGAGGTTCAAGAAGCACTGCAGCATAGCGTCGTGCAGCATGGTGAAACCGTTCATCTTCTTTTGTACGAGCTGGTCAATCATGCTCATGAGGTACTTGATAATGGGGCCGCGCTTCTCGGGATGCTCCTCGAGGATCTCCGACAATTCGGCCGTGTTGTCCTCCTTGTTCTCGGACCGGAAGAGCGAGAACTCTGGGCCGTACCACTCGCGCAGGATGGTTGCCTTTTGCTGCTTCGTCGCCACACCACGGTATATATCGTCGAGGATCCAGGACGCCTCGGGGTGGTTGATGAGCTTGCGAACCTTGCCGTAGAACTCGGGAATGATCAAGTCGCGAATCTCGGGGTCGTTTTGGACGAGCATCTTGCCAATGAGAAACTTGGCGTACTTGCTCTCAGCCAGCTGCGCGTAGGTGCCCTGTAGCTCCTTGGTGATGACCTTGCGCTGCTCGGGCTTGGCGTACTTGAGGGCGGTCTGGACGGCGCGCACGGCATCGTGCTTGAGGACAAAGTCCTTGACGCGGCCCGTGATGATGTCAAAGAGCTCGTCGACGAGTTTCTGGCGCTCCTCCTTGGGCACGTGGGATTTCCGGCGCAGACGCTCCCAGATCTTTTTGGTGCGCTGCAGTTCCTCGGCGAGCGGTCGGGCGGCTTTGCGATCCTTGGCTAGTTGTTTCTGCTTGATGTGGGATTCTCTTGACGATTCGCCTAGCACAACATGATAATGGACAAGTTAGCAGGCTGTCCTTGTGCTGTCCTCCTGAATGTGTTCTGACTGCACTGTACGCACCTTTCTCGAATTTCTTGGCTGACTGGTCCGCCGAGTTGCTGTTGTCGTACTCGCTTGCTGCTGGCTTGGCCTTCTTTGTCGGTGGTGCGGCCTGCTCCTCCTCGTCACCATCGTCTTCTGCCGAGCTGTCATCGCTGCTGTCGTCGGAAGCGTCCTCGTTGTGCCACAACTTTCTCGTCGACTCTGGGCCGCTCTTCTTGCTGGGCGCAGCCGCCGCCGCCTTCTTGACGGGCTTGCTCGGCTTGCCCTCGGCGGCAGAAGTCTTCCTCTTGTCGCCAATCTTGGCAGCCTTCGTCGCCATTGTGAGGTGATCTGTGTTCAAGCACAATTGACGGTGGGGTTGTGGTGAGGAAGTGGTGAATGCGGAAACTTGGAAATGGGAGGCAAAGAAAACAGGGCGAAAAACAGAGGATGCTGAATTGGAAAAAGGGCCTCCGCTTGCTGCTGCTGCTGCTGCTGCTCCTGCTCCTGCGCGCTACAAGGCCTCTGGCCCTTCTTGTTAGGGAAAATTTCAGAAATCGAAATATTTGACAGGGGTCCTGCGCTTATCGGCCGCGATAAGGCCAGCCCCTCCACCCCTAGTCCTGGGCTCTTGGATCTCGTCAGGTCCCGCCCACAGTGTGCTTGACTTGAATGTTGTATCTGCATCCACCAGCTACTAAGCGACCACCACTCTCGACAACTGACTTGTATTCTTCTTCACTTATACTCGCAACGACCCACGCCTCAGCACAGATCAACTGGTTGAAAGCCAGATATCTCCTCGACTACTACATCAACACCTCTTTTCCTTAGTCACTCACACTAAAGCACACACAAGATGGGTCGCGAAGACCAAATAGAAGAGCGCGAAGTGCTCGACTCCATTTTCCCCGACGAAATCACAGACATATCCCCCTCCGAGTTCCGCATCCGCATCACCCTCGACATTGAAGATGACGAGCCCGAGAATCCGCAACCAACCATGGTCCTCACCGTGCGCTACCCAGACGACTACCCCGACAAAGCCCCCAATCTCGACTTGTCCGCCCTCGAAGACGGCGGCGGCGAAAAGCACCCGCTGTTTAATGTCGCCGAGGACAAGACCGCTCTGCTCGCCACGCTCGACCCCGTGATTGAGGAGAACATGGGCATGGCGATGGTCTTCACCCTCGTCACAACGCTCAAGGAGGAGGCGGAGCAGCTGGTTGCGCGGCGGCGCGCAGATATTGCTGCCGCGCACCAAGAGGTGCTGCTCGCTGCGGAGCGCGAGGAGAATAAGAAGTTCCACGGCACGATGGTCTCGCGCGAGACATTCTTACAATGGCGTGATGGCTTTATGCGCGAGATGGAGGAGGAGCGGATGCGGGAGGAGGAGGAGCGCGCGGCTGAGATGAAGAAGGCGAGGATAAAGGATCCGGCCAAGATGTCGGGTCGCCAATTGTGGGAGAGCGGCTTGGCCAAGGGTGAGGAAATTGAAGAGGGCGAGGACGATGCTGCTGCGCCGATTGATGAGATGGAGAAGCTCAAGGTCGCTGCGTCATGATTGGACGTTGTTTATGAGTTTCGACACATTCGTTATAGGTGAACTGGAAATATGTTTCCAGTATAACCTTCCTAGAAGGAAACTAAAATCGACAACTCCCATTCGTGAGAGCCAATCTCTGTGTTCAATCCTGAGTATCGTCAGACGACGTTATCAGACGCTACTAGCAAGCCTGCTTCAGCATTGCAATCACTCTTGCGCGACTATGGCTCAATATACGTCAAGTACTCGAAAAGTTCCGTCCCACACAGAGACTAACGCGCTTACTTGATCCACGAACAATTGCAATACATCACGAGTATGAATGTGAACTTGAAACGTGTCGCTCCGTCAGCCACAAAGTCAAGTACATCAGGATGAAGTCAAAGCATCCTTGCAGGGAGCATTGTCATAGAAATCAAGGTCAGAGGAGATCCAAAGATGTTTCAAGGAATAGATCACGCGTTCAAGTACTCGCTTGTGATTGTAAATACAGCAACCATGCTTTATCTTTACCTAGTACTTACATTACTCCCCAGGAAAGAATATCTGAGTCAACGCAACCTGCCGGTCGATCAATCAATTCAAACATGTCTCATTCTCAAACACCATGGCGTAATGAAACGAGAACCACAAGATGTCAAAGGACGAAATTTTGCAAAGTCTTGAATAACTTCAATCCTAGGCCAACAAGTCAAGATGATACACAACCTGCGTCTTATCCATCCTCGATAGCAGTAAAGAGTAACAACGCAGCGGTACTCAACAATGCTGCCACCATTATATAAATATACACATGAGTCTCTGATGACAGTTATAAGCAATCAGCTCGATTATTCCGAGCCCAAATGTGTCCAATGCCAAGCAATAATCAAAAGTAAACGCCGTTTGTGAGTCTAGCTGCCTGCTTTGGTGCAGGTACCAGAATAGTCGATAGTTGTTGGTCGTGTAAAAGTACAAAGGTCCCAAAATGAGGACTGGGGTATCGTGTCGATATACTCAACCATTGTAAATGCAGTATGCCGATGCTCTTCGGCCGTCTTCTTCATGTTGCCTCGGCTTCGCCGATCGTGATATGCCAACATTGATGTCTTCGCAATGGTAGCTTAGCCCGAAATGGTGTTGAAACGTTCCTGGAAAGCCCGGACGCGCTCAGCCTCGAGCTGCTTCTGGAGCTTCTTGGTTTCGCGGGCAGCAGCCTCACGCTCCTCCTGGAGAGTCATGACATCGATTTGAGCCGTATTCATCCTACTCACGACCTCCTGCATCTCGAAGTCTGCCGTAACAAGTGCCTTTTCGAGTTCAGCAATGCGCTCCTTGAGAGACTCAACCTGTCGGTCGTCCTCCTCTTGTTGCTCGGCAGTAGAGGATCGGACACGAGAGCTCTTTCTAGAGTGCGAGCTGAGCATGCGAGGGAATCTGCCGTCGGAGTTGGGTGACAATAGTGGCAGCATGGGTGACTTGGGCGGGAAAAGCCGTGGTGATCGCATTCCACTGCCGCTCGTATCGGTTCGGCGGTGCAGGTTACCGTTGTTGGCATCACGCAGAGAAGCAAGCTCTTCCTCGTGGCGGTTGACGCGCTCCTCGGCAGCAGTTTGTGCTGAAATGACTTGTTCTTCAAGCACCCGCATGCGGTTCTGCATGCTTGCCAGCCGGTCCTTGTTGGCTCTCTGCGTAGACTCGCCGCGTGTGAGCGCGTCGGTGAGACGAGTGCGCAGTGATGAATTGATGTCCAACTGAGCGCGAACTTGCTTTGTGAGCTCGTCGACTCTGTTGGCAGAGTCACGAAGCTGATCTGCGAGATCACCTTCGCTTTCGAGATGCGCTTTCTCAGCTTCTTGCATGCTGGCGACTTCGTCCTGCATGGCGGCTGCCTCCAGACGAGCGTCGTCGCGCTCGAGCAGAGCTGCGGACAGTGACTGTTCAAGCTTCTTCATGGCCATTCTTGTCCTCTCGTCTTCAGCAGCGCTTGTTCCGCCAACGTCGAGGTCCTTGATTCCCTCGAGTGCAGTCATGTAGGACTTTTGGAGCTCCTTGTAGGCTTTCTCTAGCGACGAGGAAGTGGCAGCAACGCCAGTTGGGTCAGTTGTAGAACTGCTGCTGTACCGGTTAAACTGATCTGGAATGAGAATGTCCTTCTCGTTAAGGAGAGCTCGCAACGAGGTGATCTCCTCTTCCGCCCGGTCAAGATCGCTCTTGAGGCCAATCAAACCCTTTTCGACTTGCCACTTTTGCTCAATGGCCTCTTCAGCTCTTCGGCGCAGGACATTGACCTCTTCGCGCAGAGTCGAGACTTCCCGTTCGAAGCCGGCCTTTCTTGGCGAGGCAGAGAGAAGTCGGTCACGCTCGACCTCTAGGTTCTTAATCTTCTTTTCGTTTTCCCGATTTTGGAATTCTTGTCGGTCCAGTAGGTTCTTGAGGGCGGTGTGCAAGGCATCACGCTGGGCTTCAACGTCCTTGAGACGCTCGGACAGTGCTTCGCGCGTTTCGACGTGACCGGTCTTGACGGTGTTGGACCTGCTTAGGCCAACAGAGTGCATCCCGGAAGGTGGACGTCCGAGTTTGAATGATTGACCAGTGATGGAACTCGACCTGAGCCTAGCAAGCGAGTCATTCTTGGTCTTGCTGTCACGGAGTGCCTGAAGTTCTTGTTGCATCTTGGTGGTCTCGTACGCCAGCTTCTCACTGTCAGCCTGCTGCGACTCGAGGCCCTCGACACGTGCTCTTAGTTGAGGCACAACTTCATCTCTCAGGTTGTCGCGCTCCATCGACGCAGTCTGCAACTCGCCCTTGAGGGCAGACAATAGGTCTTCAAAGTTGTCCTTGATCTGCTTCTCCTCAGATAACCGACGGCGAAGATCTTCGCAAGTCTTCTCTAGTTCCTTAACCCTAGCATCGGCGTCCTTGCTGGTCATCTGGGCCGTGTCAACCTGCGCGGCCTTCTCCCCTAGCTCTTTGATTTGCTGGTCCAGGACATTGCGGCGGCTGCGCTCTTCTTGCAGCTTGCTCGTCAATTCTAGGCGCAGTTGAGCTTTCTCTTGGTCGGCCCTCCGTTGGACTAACGAGATCTCATCCTTGGTCTGATCAGACTCGCTATACTTGGCTGTACTGTAACCCGAGTCTGAGAAGTAATCGCTGCTTCTCTTCCCACGAGCTTCTGGGTCAGCGACTTCGGCTTGCAGTCTTTCGACCAGGTCCTCTAGGTCCATTTCTCGCCGGATGGACGATGCCAATTCGGCACTAATGGCCTTGAGTTCGTCCTCCATCTCTTCGATTTCGAGGATGGCGGCTTCTGAATAAGAACTTGGCGGTGTGGGAAAGTATGTCTCAACGTATCCAAGGGCGCTGCCCCTGGGCGGTGGTGATTGTACGGGAATTGGTAGAACCTCTGTCTCTGGAGATACATCGGAAAGAGGGTCGCTTTTTGCTGATGTAGGTGACGGAATTGGCGAGTAGGTTTCCTTGGTTTGTGGCTCCGCGGCGGTGCGTAGTGAGGGTGATCCCCAGCCAAAAAAGTTGCTGAATTTGGAAGAGCCAGCTGGAGATCGAGCTGGCGGCGAGACTGGCGGCGACCTGGGCAAAGGCTTATTGAGGCTGGAAGCAGTGTCTGGAGGTTGAGCGAGGGACGAGGCTGCTTGCTGGATCACGGGATTGGGGTGGTCGAGATCGAGCTGCTGAGGAACAATTTTGCGAACAGCAATCGACATGCCACTGTGAATAGTATTGGGGCTGCTGCCGCTGACAGAATCATCAAAGTCAATCCGGTCGGTATCCGGGGTGGCCTGACCAGTGACGTGAGCAGCAGTCAACAATCCAGGCAGTCCCAGATCGTCAGTCTGAGCGTCAGCAGGGTTGGCGTCAGAGACGCTGTTTCGCGTCTCAGGACGGGTAGCAGCGACAGGCCCTCGAGGCGGCGACGGCCAATTGTATTCAGATCTAGGTTTGAAACATTGTCAGAGTGCGCCAGCCAGTAGAGTTGATTGAAGGTTTCACGAAACAAGAAAAGACGGGTTGAACCTACTCGTCGTCTGAACGATCGTCCTCACGCGGCGCTTGCACAGTGGCGCCCACAACGGGCCCCTGCACCTTGGTGGGCGGCAATTCGTACAGGTCAGGGCTGTTGAGCGAGTAGTAGCCAGAGTCTGGCACATCCAGGTCGTGATCGTGCAGCGCGCGAGTGTGCGAGGAAAAGCGGACAGCCAGAGGAGAGGCTGTTGGACTCAGCGGCTTCCTCTTGATGGGCGACTGGCTCCCGAGCGAAGCGAGCGAGGCAGCAAGACTGTGAGATCTGGTGCTGCGAGGGCTATACAAGGTCTCTGGCGGTGGGCGGGGCGGCAGGACCGTACTGACGAGGGCCGAGTCGGGGTGGTGGGACTGAGCATGGTGCTCATTGCCAGACGCGGGGGCCCAGTGGTCCTGGTGCTCTGGCTCTGGATAAGAGGATTGTACATCGGCGGGGAATTGTGATTCGTGATGTTGCTCTGCGAGGGCCAGATGCTCAGCGTGGCCAGGGCCAGATGAGGAGGGGCCGGCGGATGAAGCGCCTAGTGTATCAGGTGCCTGCGCGGCGGCTGGGGCGGGCGTCGAGTCCTGGCCGGACTCATACTGGTCGTATGCATCCAGCACGACCTGGCTGTAATCGTGGTGCATGCCAGCGTCAGGCGCAAGAGGCTCGGAAGCCAGAGGCTGCGACATTGTAGCTTCAATCTTCGTGTGGCTGCGGCCTCTGCAGCCCGGTTGCCAAACTGCGGTTGTGGGACGTATCGCGCGACCCGTCGTTTCGTGGGAGCAAAAGAGAAGAGCGGCAGGGCGCCACGAGCGAGCGAGCGAGCGTCTCGGATCAGTGTTTATGCTGGGCCTGGCGAACAGCAGTACACCGGAAGCTTCATCAGGACATGTCCACTGGGCCTATAGTGAAAAGCGGACCTGATATAAGAGAGAAGGAAGAGGAGCAAAGAATGAGCCGAGACCAGATGACACGTCAAGAGCGAAGCAAGCAGAACCAACAAGCATGAAGCAGCAGTGGAGGAAGAGAATGACGAGATGCTTTTGCGAACGATCGGGGGAAACGGACGAAGGACTCTTTTTTTCTCTTTCTCTATCGTCCTTCCCTTTCTCCTCTCTTTGCAGGACCGGAGCGCAGGGCCCCATCGAGGGAAATGGCGAACGTCGAGCCGTTGGGCCACGCGCGTTCGAGTGGCGGCTCCTAGGACCAGTGCAGTGGGTCTTTGTTCTAGGCGATCCCTTAGAGCCTTCCTCCTGCCCTTGTGCCCTTTTACTTCATAGAGGCCCTGCCGTGCCACCCGCAGCGCCAGAGCAGCGCTCTATACTATAGCACCTGCACAGGGTGTAGCACGCAGCTGGCAGCGAACGGTACCTCTCTGCCAAGCATCCTGGTTCAGGGGGCCTGCGGAAATGATTGGACCCCTTCTAGGCCACCATTCAGGGGTGCACCCACCAGCACGCAGCGCCTTGACCAGATGAAGAATGGCGCAGTCCCAGGGGCCGTCCTAGGCCTGGCCAGCAAGCCTGGCAGACCTCTAGTGCTAGCAGGCCTGGCCTGGTTTTTTTGCCCAGTGGTGCAGTGTTCCCCTTTTGCAGCACACCCAAAGATGCAGGGCTTCCAATTCGGCTTGTTGCCTGTCAGGGCGGCCCAGGCCAGCCAGCACGAGTGCCTGCCCTGCCTGCTCATCTTCCAGTGTGCCTGTGTGATTGGGCCCCGAAAGCTGGCGAACAGCCCCCAGGGATGCACCCTCAGCGCGACGACGGGCGCATGCGTACCTTGCAGATGCGATCTCGAGGTGTGGTGGCAGAAAGGAAGGTGGTAGGCCGAGCGGGTGGCTATCTTGGGTATCTTGATTGCGTCTTCTTTTGTTCTCTTTGCTAGACGGCGGTAACCTGTAATGTGCAAGTAAGCGCTTGAACTGCAGACAAAGACCGAGGCTCTGCTGCGACTTCATCTCATTGTCCGCATTGCTCTGCAAGTCCGAATGGGCAAATGTACGCATCGCCCAAGAGACGATATGTAGCACTGAGAAGCAAAGGCCCCACCCCACCAGCCCGGTCAGATCGGAGATTGATCAAGAGCGCGCGCCTGTGGCAATTCCACGATACGAAGATCATTCCCTGACCCAAGCAGCAACCGGTGGATCGCTGTGGACGCGTTCGCTGGTCGTCCCTTTTGGGCAACCCTTGTCCCGCAACGGCGGGTGTCCTCGATGTTGTTCGATGCGCGTTTGAAAAGGCGAGCAATGCTCAGGCAGCAGCGGGTTGCTTTATTTCTCACGTGGGTGTGGATGACCAGCAAGTATGGTCCAGGGGGGTTCGGAGCTTTTTGTTCAAGCTTGCTTTGTGTGTTTATTATGCGTAGGAACAGAACGGGTGCCGTGTCTGCTTGGATCAGCTATGTTTGGTGCGCGAGTTGAGACGATCAGGGTGTGCTTGGTGGGAAGCCGTCATCCCTGGACGTGCAATCAATCTAGAGATCTCTCAAATTTCATCAACTCGCAAGAGGCATTGAAGAAGCTTCGGACGACAGCGTGGACGGGGGCCACGAACCGGGAAGGGGCTAGCCCGAGCCACGCTACGAGCCCAGGGACCCCAAGATGCTGTAGGGATCTGGGGTCCTCAACGCGGCTTAGCGTCAGGAACGGCTTTGGTCTGCGAGAGTCACTAGGTACCTTCTGTGTAGCGGTCCGTTGTGAATCACGTTTTTTGCTCCCTCTCTACAAGTAGCTGGGCCATGACAAGGCTGAGCAAAGGACAGAAGCAACTATAATCGAGTTGAACACGTGATTCCAAAACAGTGAAGCAGGCAAACTGCCCACAGACACCTGTTCTGCTCTGCTCTGCACAGCAACGGCAACCAGTCGAGACAAATCGGCACCTTGGAAGCTCGAGGCAAGGCTAGAGGCTCACCCGCCTGTGACCTGATTCGCAAGGACTCTGCCGACTAATTCCAGGGGGAACCACAGCGACTGTCAAGTTTGCCTGGGAGCAACGCTGTGCTCGCTCCAAGGACCAGCGCTGCAGTAAAGTGTGGAAATGTTTGTAAGCTTACCACGATGCCAGAAGCAGCTTTCAACAATGCGGATGTCTTTTCCGATCTCCACCGTCCGGGACTTGGCTGCATCTCCAGCTAACACTTTACTAGGAATTGATCACGAGCTCAGCAACTGAGTTGATGCTGCTGCTCTTTGGACTTCGTGGAGCCCTCTCCTTGACTTGATCGCAGCCAATTTGTACTGCGTGTACCACCCGAAGACGTCCACCCCCTTTCACCGCCCTGGAAGAGGGAGAGAGATCCGACATGGCACAAGATGGGCCAAGAGTGATAAGCTCAGCTGCCTACGACATGGTCTGCAAGACAGCTTTGTACGCATAGCTCCAGCCGTTAGACCTGCAAGCCGCGATACACACGCAGGCGCCACAACATGACCAAGACAAAGTGGCCCTCGTGCGGCGTGGCTGTGCGGCTGTTGCCCGCCAAGCATGTACGACATCCAGCCCACTGTGCAACACGCGCCGCTGGGGAATGGGCGTAAAGTTTGTTCATGTCGTGCAGTCGATGGCAGCCGTGTAGGATCGACTCGACGCCTGGTCGCATCGCATCGCATCCCACCTCGGCTCGGCTCAACGACGTCAGCGGCTCGAGCTTAATTATGCCTTGGGACTTGTACAACACGGGAGTGGTTACTCACCGTTTAATATTTCGAGCCTCTTGATGTCGATGAGGCAGACAAGCCGTCGTTTTGGTTTTCGGTTTTAATTTAGAGGTCCGAACAGACCAACATTACCAGTAATTTGAATCTATCTGATTGTCCAACTCTGCCACACACACACAGAGAGAGAGAGAGAACCCGCTCGCTCACACAAGCCCTGTGCACAAGATAGAAAACTTCCTGCTGTCGATTGTCTGTCCGGAATGGTCCCATCCTCTGCCCACCTTCAACCATGGCATCCACCACCTGGCAAAAGACCCTTCGCGCTCTGCACCTGCACAACGACTACGCGAATCCCCCAAAAGGGCTGAAATGGCGCAGCAACACCCTCTTCATCATCGCGACCGTCGCCGCAGGCCTCTTCACCGACCTCTTTCTCTACGGCCTCGTGATCCCCATCCTGCCGTACATGCTGCACGATCGCATCGGCGTGCCTACCAGCCAGGTCCAGTCGCACGTTGATATGCTGCTGGCCGCCTACGCCGGGGCTTCTGTGCTCTCGAGCCCCATCGCGGGCTACGTTGCCGACCACACGGCTACGCGCCAGGCGCCATTTCTAGTCGGCCTCGTTGCGCTCATCTTTGCGACGCTGCTGCTCTTTATGGGGTCTAATATGGCTACGCTCGTGGTGGCTAGGCTGTTGCAGGGTATTAGTGCTGGCGTGGTGTGGACTGTTGGTCTGGCTCTGTGTCTTGAGACCGTGGGACCACAGCATCTGGGGAAGACGATCGGCTCGGTCAGTTACTTCATCATCATCTTCTTCTTCTTCTCCTTTTGATGGGAAACTGCTGACGCACCAGTGTAGATATTCAGCTTCATCTCGGTAGGAAATTTCCTGGCGCCACTTCTTGGCGGAGTGTTGTACGCCAAAATCGGCACCCATGCTGTGTTGGGCCTCAGTCTTGCTGTCCTCGTCGTTGACCTTGTCATGAGAACGCTGGTCATTGAGAAACGGACTGCAGGTCGCTACGAGGCCTTCTCCTCTGGGTCTGACAATGGGAATCCTGACCGCAGCGACAACGACCGAGAGCAGCAGCAGCAGCAGCAGCAGCAGCAGCAACAACAACAACAAAACAATGACTCCAGCGATCACCAAGACGACGATCAAGAGCAACAACCACTCTTGGGCACAAAACCAAGCGACGACAGCGACATTGACTTCAAGCTCTCACCCAACCACTCCACTCTCGCGCGTAAAATCACAATCTTGCCCTGTCTAGCCAACCCTCGCCTCCTCGTTGCCTTCCTCGTCGCTCTCGTCCAGGCAAGCCTCCTCGGCAGCTTTGACGCTACCGTCCCAACCACAGGCCAGGACCTCTTTAACCTCGACCCTCTGGAGGCAGGCCTCCTTTTCCTACCTTTGGGTGTCTTTGACCTCATTTTGGGTCCACTCGCTGGCTGGTTCGTTGACCGTTATGGTACCAAAGCAGGTGCTGTCTTGGGCTACACCTTCCTCGTCCCTGTGCTTGCCCTCTTGCGTCTTCCGCACGCAGGCGGTCGCGATCAGCTGATGCTATACAGCGGTTTACTGGCGTTGTGCGGCATTGGTCTCGCCATTATTGGCGCCCCGTCGATCGTCGAGAGCGGCGCGATTGTGCAGCGCTACCACGACGTAAATCCGGATTTCTTTGGCGAGCAAGGGCCGTATGCGCAGTTGTATGGGCTCAACGCCATGGTGTTTAGCCTTGGGCTCACGTTTGGGCCCGTGCTGGCTGGAGAGCTCAAACAGGCTATTGGGTATGGCAACATGAATGCTGTATTGGCTAGTATCAATGCCTTGACGGCTGTGTTGAGCTTTGTCTGGCTGGGCGGAAAGCCTCGGTTCCTGTCTCGGAAGTAGATGAGTGCTGTTTCATATGTTGGCAAGTGACAAGCAAGATGTAGTATTGATCGATAGAGGAGAGGCTTCAAAGCAAGAAATGAAATCAAAGACAAGTAGTGGGCACCCGGATCATGGTAGCAATTCGTCATTTATTAGATAGGTGAATATATAAACGTATTTGACAGATGAGATTAACACAGTGCAAACTTGTGTAGTATGGTCATGAACACGCGTATGTGTCAAACATTGCGTGCGTGACGGAAAGTCAATCCTTTCCGTACTTGTTCCCATATAAGTAGCAACCACCTCCTCCCTATTGGCCATGTGCGGATATCAGGCAAGTAAATAAGGTAAGGTGCGAAGCGTGTTGCCAGACACGCCACGAGGATCGCCATCCTGCTCAGCGGGCGTGGCAGCATTAAAGATCGAGTACGTATATGTTTCTGCGATGCCATTACTTGGACAGCCAGATCCGGCGAACCGCGGATAGCGGATTCATGTGGATCTCTGGCCAAGCTCTATGCGTACAAGGGCATTCCCAGTCCCTGGACACGAGACAGTAGCCGTGTCTAAGTGTTTGGACAGTGGGCTTTGGCGCGTCTCTTGGTCTTGACGTCGAGCAAGCGATGGTGTAAAGACAACGATGCGCTCACTGCACGCAAGGGGGACCGGTTGGTGTTAGCCTTCTTTGCTCTTGTTTTCAAAGCGAGAAGCGTTGACAGAAGCATGGCAGCCCAGGAAACCGGGAAGGCCAGACTCTACCGGGACAAGATATCAAGTGAATGAGTAATTTTGGTAAGCCAAAGTCAAAAAGCGTGTTGACTCTCTCACTCTTATTCTCTTTTCATGTCTCCTCGGTGCTCTCCTGGACTGTCCAGACCTGTCCAGCATTGCTGGCAAGCCTCATCCGGCGATGCTTCGCAGCCCTTCGAGAAGGAGTGGGTCGACAGCCGTTGAGCTGAGGCAGCGGATGGCTATTCAGTGGACCATGTCCAGCATCGGTAGCGCCAGGGCTGACAATGGCCGGCTGGGCAGCTACGTACGGACAGGGCCCCTCACCAACGGATGAGCGGTGGCTATGGAACGAGCACTGGCGGTAGCCAAAATGGCGCTCCTCATTGTTCAGCCTGTTGCGAGGCAGGCGCAGTTGAGGGTTTTTGATGCAGACATTGGCGCGGCTATCTGTCATCTTGTCCATGTGTTGGGCGTAGTCGCGCCTCAGGTTAGGCACCTCGGTGAAGAGGTCATCGAAGGCGCACGTATCAGCGCCACCGCCGTTGCTGATTGTCCAGACCAGCATGGCAACGGCCCACTTGCGCAGGCGAAAGGCCTGCTCGCGAGTGCAGTCTATGTAGAGGAAGCGGACAAAGTGCGCGCTCACGTCCCAGTCGCAGCGCAGGTAGAGGTCTTGCAGGGCATCCATGGCGGTGTCCTGCAGGACGGGGAGGCGGATGGCGGCAGCAAAAAGATGCAGCTTCACAAGGTTCCAGTGGAGAGCCTGTCTCCTGCGAAGTATGTTGGCCGTGGCCCTGACTCTGGCGGCTGCCGAGCTGGTCGAGGGCTTGCCCGGAGTGGAAGGTGTTGGCTTGGCAGTGACGGCGGCGACCATGCTGTCGAGCAGGGCACGGAAGGAGTCGCGTTGGTAGAGCCAGAGAACGAACAGGTCCATCATCTCGGGGCTTTCTTCTGACAGCCAGAGGATCTTTCTGTTGGATGGGCCTCTTGAGCTAGTCATGCTAGAGGAGGAGCTGTCGCTGTCACTGTGGACGGACGCCGGCGAGCCGGGAGCGGCCATGGACTCGAGACTAGAACAAAAGAAGGCACTAGATGTGCATAGAAGCTTTCTGTGTAGGGTGAATTCGGTTCTATTAGGGCCGACCAGCAGACACACCATCTCGGCACCAGGCAGACTAGAGTCACAGACGTGTTAGCAAGCTTGTTGCTTCGCTCCAGGGCGGCAAAGCGGCACCAGAACGAGAATTCCCACTCACGGAGTCATCTTGTCGTCGTGTCGGGGTGGAACGAGTTGAACGAGTGTAAAGAGCCGGCGGCGCAACGGTCCAATGATCCTCTCTTGGCCAGCAAAAGCAACGGGTGGGATGTCCAGATCTAGGCCGTCGTCACATGGCAAGAGAAATGAGGAAACGGAGGAGGAAGTGAGCCCATATGTATGCCATCGTGGGCTCATGCTGGCGACTCCTGACGGGACAGTCGGCCAGCCAGCTGCAGATGGTTGAAACTTTGGACTCAACACCTAGTCCTGGTCGCGGCAGTGATGAACTCCCGTACCCAGCACCCAGCACCCAGCAATGAACGGCTGGCTAGGCTATAATGCCAGGGGAGGGGTGTTGTCGACCCGGTGGATCTGGACTAAGCTGCGGATCCGGGGCCGTGCAGCAGCCGTGACAGGGTCGGACTTGCCATGGTCCTAGAACAGGTTAGCGGCTGGAGGTGCAGAGCAGGGGCTGGAAAGGGTACGCGCAGGACTTGTTGCACGTGGAAGCATCGCATGCCTGGGCTTGCATTGTGTGGTGGCCAGGAAAGAGACGTTGTCACGTCGCGTGGATGTGAAAATGAGGAGAGACACATTCACCACTGTACAGGCGGCACTTAGCGCTGTACAAAGGCCTGGGCTGTGCTTTTGGGCGGGGAGATTAGCGAGCCTCAAAAGCTTGCTGGTGCTGTTTGAGGGGCTGGACACTGCAGCAGGGGCCCCTTGCCCTGGGAGCCGTGGCGCTCCAGCAGGCCCCCGGCTGCCCGAGCGCGCATCTTGTCGCCGTTACAGGATACGACAAGCCAGGACGAGGAGGCCCTTCGGCACCAGACTTGTGCAGATTGCAACTGCGCTGTTCGATCGCTGTCCGTCAACAAGCGTTGCGCATGGCCGCGAGAGGAACACTGCCAAGCAATCTCATCAGCCAGACATCGGATGGACAGAACACGCAAAGTGCTGGTGCTGCTGTACTTTGCTTTGCCTCCTCGCCGTTGTTGTTGTCGTCCGCGCGTTGATCAAGCCCAATTTCATCGACGGGAAGCGAGCTGGCTGCCATCCCGCAGCAGCCAAGTGCCTAGGTACCCGGCTCTTAGCGTTTCTGCTGCCCCCCACGAGCTGCAGCTACAGCGTCTCAGCAGGGAGCCGAACAACTGACAGGCCTTTTTTTGACAGCATCAAGAACAAGCCCCGTGCATCCAGCAAGCCACTCCAAACCCCCGACGACACGTCAAGTAATCAACATCGTCGCCTCGCTGCCTCGCCAAGTCAGATATCGCTCTATCAGTCCTGAAACCTTGACTGGTGGAGGGCGAGATATTTTGCCCAATTGCCCCATCGATGGAGCCCTCCCATCCACTCACATAAGGAATGTTCCGAGTCGCTTAAGCGAGCGCTGGGAAAAGCTTGGCCAAACGCTTGTCAGAACCCCAGTTCAACTTCTGCAAGCGGTGCTTTCATGCAGGCATACCCTCATTTCTCGCTTGCTTATGACTACTACTACTGTCTGCTATATATACTCCCCGTCACGCGGCGAGCCTTGAGCTGATCCCGCGCTCAGGCTGAAACGGTCAACCCAAGGACAGCCTCCCCGCTTTCTCTGTCTGTCTTGTGGATAGCATATCTGTTTGTTGTCCCCGTCTCAAGGTAAGAAACGAGAGCGCACAATGTGGCGTGCCCAGTGTGGGAACAATATTCGGATCTTGTTCAAAACAAAATCGACTCCATCTGCGGGGGCGCTCTGGAAGGCTCGTTTCTCGCTACCACAACGTTTGCCCGTCTGCTTCACTCTTCTCGTCCCACTCGAATGAGGCTGGCTATCCTGGGTGTCTTGAAACGACAAGGAGCCTTGCGTTTTGGGATTCACCGCCATGGAACCCGTGAGTAAGGCATGCAGAATCAAACAATCCCTAAAATGAGCAGTGAGTATGGCCAGTGTCACGCTCAAGAGATGGGATCGCTTGCGAAATACAACACAAATCTGTGACCTTTTGGCAAATCGGACACTCACCCACGTGCGTATGCATCATCATCAACGAAACGAACCTGGGATCGCCTCGACTCGTCTCGTCTCTTCCTCTCTTGTTTGCTCGCATCTGTCTGTCCGGTCTTGAGAAAACATGGCGGTTTCCCTCGCCAACCTGTTCGTTTGTAAATGGACGCAGCCCACACGTGGCCTACAACAACATCGGTCAGTCTGCTATAGCCTCACCTCCTCATAGTAGCATGTAAAGGACAGGAACTGAACCGGCTCAGCATATCCGGAAACGCCGAATGACCAGGCAAACTCCCTGTTCCTCTCCAGGCGTTGCAACCGCAACTTTACAAAGCATGGACAGGCCGGCGAGCATGTCTTCCGTTAGCCCACATGTTGATGCCTCTGGTCAATTTCCAAAACAATTTCAACCTGCTTCTCGGTTAATAGTTCATGGCAACAGAGTGTTTCGGCCTTCCATCGGACACTTGTGTTCTAATGTCAAGTATACATTGATTCGGTTTTTATGGACAATAATGCCTTCCCCCAACCACCAAGTGTGCATTCTCACCTTCTGCGGTCAACCCCAACTTGGGCTTCAATTTTTTCCCCTTTTCTCTTCTGCAGGAACACTTCAACATATAGCAACTCGGGCATCTTACTTGTAAACAAATCTCCTGTATGTTTGCGCCAAAAATCACGCAGAATGAGCAGTGTGCGGGCTTCCTATTGCCGGCACCGTTGCCCGCGTTTCGGTCTTTTGAAACTGTGTGCCTGTTTCAGCCTCACCCGTTTAAACGTGCTAGCCAGAAAAAATTGTCCACACCATGAGAAACTTTCTTACTGCTGTATTGTACATTATCGGTATACTGTTACTCCTACCTGGCTAACAGTGAAACAGAATCAGTAAGTAAGTGGATTTATAGAAAAGCACAAAGTGATTACTTGCCAAGTACGTCGTGCCCAAGCGCAACCACTAGAGTCGAAGAATTGTAACGGAGTATGTTTACAGGACTATCCATATACTACAGCGCATAAACACACTTTTCAAGTTCTGTTCTACCACTTACGCTTTGACTTGACGGATTTCCAAGTGGGAGACGTATTTGGCTCTGGAGGTATGTTTATATGTAGCCGCTTAAACATGTCTGCTTTGACTCACAAACTGCGTACGTATGCACGTAAGTGTCAACATGCAGTATTATCACCGCTGTTTCTGTTCCCACTTTGTTCCGACTTGAATCCCTAATTTGAACAAGACTGTTTTTTTCTCATTCCAAGAAAACTGTCGGAATATGTTGCGCATTCAATGGCACATGTCGTGTGTAAACACTGCCAAGCACAGCAAATACTTGATACCGAATAGAAGCAAGGAAAGTGGTGATTTTGATCACGAGTACATACGTACGCGTAAGAGATCACTCGAAATTGACCATTTTCTCAGAAGCAATTGAAAGGTCAAGCCGGAAATCAAAACATCCTGTATATTTGGGATGCGTCATCGAGGAGTAACTCACGTTTAGATTTCTTTCTAGTGCCGTTGTTGTGTAGTGTCCAATCTCTCCTTCCTATTTACGTATACTCCCCAATGCAGTCCGTCTCTATTATACTATAAGACTACTGTTTCAATAACGCGAGCTGCCGAGGACATCGGGAGGGGAAAAGAAGGGGAGGGGCTGCAGTTCTCCCATACTTGTTGTGTTTGGGAAGTATGTTGATTAATATTCCTTGCTGCGTGTGACTAGCTACGAGTGTAGGTGTAGGTACAGATTTAGAAATATAGGAGTTTGGTGGGAGTGGAGGTTCAAAGCTATTGTGAAAGCTGGGCGCGTGGTAATCCAGTAATAAAGTGTCTACTCCCGTAATTATGCAATTCAGTATCTATCTGGTGTGAACAAGATGTTGGTTTGAAGCAAGTTGACGGACCTAGCACTCATGATCTCTGATGGTCATGAATAGGTTTCTTGAGGGTTCTGTAGGAGTTACTGCGAGTGTCATGCTTATCTTGTTCCAATATCCAGACGTTCTGTTGTCTTCGCCTCGATCACCAACACCCTCAGAATGAGTTTTGGCTTTGTCCACATTGGTTTGTAGGCTGTCTAGGAGTCGGCGATGAACAATCTTTTAGAACTTATGCCACCCAGATCTAGCAGCGCATTTGCAATTATGAATTGGCTAGCTGTAGTTTTGCTCCGCTTGTTGTCAACGTCCAATTGACTCTCGTAGGCAAGATATACTGTACTGTCAAGTAATATACTCGTATATAATGTAAAGTCTTGTTCAACTTGTTATGTATTCAACCTCGGGCAGCCTCACGGTTATTGATAGCATGAGCATTAGTTATCTTGACAACGATTGCCGCGGCTTGCTGTGTAGCAAAACGACTCAAGCCGCGCGCGTAGTGGTCTGCTGACAGAGACTGCGCATCAGTGATATATGATGTGCTAGATACATCGTTTAGTTGTGCTGAGTTCTTCTAGGTTGGTGGCTATGGTGTTTCTTGAGACTCATGTTTCTCAGTATTAACGCGGGAGGCTGAAGGTCTTGTTCCATGACGCGCGCCAGCCTGAACCAGACAAATTATATACCAAGGAAGTCAATTCATGAAGATCTGATCACCAAGATCAAGAGATAAATGGAGTCTGTAGTTGACCTCGTCCACTCTTTACCACTGCGGTAGTGAATGAAATCGCCCTAACCAACCAGTGCCGCAAATTCATGCCCAAACCATTTGGATCTTCCAGACCTACTTAGGTGCTACACCACTTACCGCGCACTTCTCAAGGACAACGTCCCATGACTTCCAGCTCCCCATCATGCTACCAAAGGCCCCTCGCTGCTCACACACGCGGGAAAGTGACTCATCAACGTAGAAGAGCTCATCCACAACACAGCGGACAAGCACTGTCTGCCAAATGAACGCCGAGGCTGAGTCCATTTCCGTCGCGGCGCCGAGGCCATGGGGTCATGACGGCCAGAAGGAGGACCACAAGCAAGGAGTGGGCTGGGCTGACATCAGATCCAGACCGCGTGGTTGGGGGCGGTGGGACGGTGGGCTTTTGTTGTTGTCGAGAAAGAGAAGTGGAATTCGTGTCGAGAGAAAAAGGAAAAAGGCCATTAGTATGTGTCAGTGGAGAAGGATCTTGGAAAATATTGCTAGTAAGATGAAATATTGTCGTCAGCGTCAACGAAGATGGAGATGAGGAAGGAGAATCACTCCTGATAGCCAAATGCTAGACCATCGATCGACATGTTGGGAGGCTGTAGGCCCTGAGAAGGTCCACGAGGTCCACTTTTAGTGTCAGTTTATAGTGACCAGCCCGCTGATTGCTCCATTGCACAGCGCCCGCGTGCAAGTCACCCGAAGACGTTAGTGGCGGCGGATTTCCATAGATGTGCGTATCGTCCTATCAGGTAAACAACTTGTGAAATGATCTCAGGGTTAAGATAAGGAAATGATCATCGAGAACTGAGCAGCAACAGGTTACTAGAGTACCCTGAAAGCCATCGAATTTGAAGTGAAATTTGGGCAAGGGGGGGCTCATTAGCCGGTTCACATCATTCGCGCGAGTGGAAGCAGTACAGCAAGCAACAGACTGGACATCAACGATGCGAAAGCCAAGGCAAACCTGTACACAGCAGACCACAGGGCTGAGCGCAGGCCATTTGCCCATGAGTCATCCTAGAATCAAGGTCTGTGGTCATGTTGGCTGCCCAAGATGGTTGAGGGTTGGTGCTGACATGCTGTCCGAGGTGAGCTCACCATAGCACTATTCCCACTTTCGTCCATGAAACACAATTGCGGCCTCGCATCTAGCGACCCGGCCATAGTGGCCTCTATAGCCACGAGCTTCAGCACGCATGCCAAGAGAACCCACAAAGGCCATGGCCAATGCTGGCTTCTCACGTACGTGCATACTAATCGTCCACACTGGACATATTTTCAGGCGTCGTGTCAGAATTTGGGGCGCCCAAAAAGACCACTTACCAGAAAAAGGTTCCAGCGACGACCCAGACTTAATAAGAACTCATCTGAATCTTCAGCTCGATCCATAGACTTCTCGCTGTAGTTCTTAAGGCATCTTCCGTCCCTTTGTTAAGTCGTCCGACACATACGCCTGGAGCCGCACCACATCAAAGTATAAGCACACGACGTAGAACAAGAATCCCGACTATGAACGGCCACAGTGCACGCATGGGCGATGCCCTCGGCGCCGTCGAGCTCGCCAATACCGTCAGAGACTTTCTTGACAGTGACCAGGCCAGGCAGGTACGCGATTGTCTTGCTTTGTAAAGCAGAAACACGTTGGGCAATCAGTCATGGACTGACACTTTGCACAGGACGATGACCTGCAAGCAAAGATCAACATGCTCAAGAGGCCAGTCGAAACCAACATTGAGCTGATCCTCGAGTACGACCCAGTCCAATATGAGGAGCTAGCACTGCGCCTCGTCAAGCTCAAGCGCGTCTTTGCAACACCGATACCCATTCCCAAGCGCAGCGACAACACAAAGCGCCTCGAGGCGTACTGCCGCGGCCTGGACGATCTCCTGATCGAGACGGAGAAGACGCTCGGCCGCAAAAGTCTTGCAACCCTGAACATTCGCCTCGACGAACCTGCTCCCGTAGCCACGCGCACATCGCGCGATCAGGCGCGAATCAGGACACAGAGCGTCCAGGCCAGCGCGGGCGCTATCGCATCCAGAAGGCGCGAAGCCTTTCAAATGCAGCCTATTTCCATGACAGGTGCGCGCTTTCTGTCGCCCAAATCGCCCGCATGGCGAAGGCACCGGTTGCTCAAGCCTGCGTCGCCGCGATCTCCACGGTCTCCTCGGTCGCCTCGAAATGTGCAGCGTGTGCGAGCGGCGCAATTGCAAATTATAATTTAGTCGGCCAAGCCTCAAGCACAACAAAGCAGTGAGAAGTAGTTGAGAGCAAGACTAAGCTGGTATAGCAAGAATCCGAGGCGAGAAGAGCCTTTTGGGAAAGTGACGTGAGAATAAAAAGTGAGGGTAATATCGGCCGCAGGGAGAGTGGCGTGGCATTGAGAGCATTTACACTTGTCGAGTACGAGGTGTGCGTTCTTTTTGGACTGGGCGTTCGCTGTTTCTTTCCAAATCTTTTTGCTTCCTCATATTGGAGATATTGAAATAAAGTTTTGGCGGGTTCAGCCAACTCAAATTCAACGAATGCCAATCAGGTGATTGAAGCCATCAGGCGACTGTAGGCACAGCCACACCCCAAGAGCGCCGCTTCCAAGGTCCGCGCCTGCCTGATTCGCAACTCACAAAGGACAAGAGATCTCGGAGGGCCGCTCTAAATGTCCGGGACAAAAAAAGTGGAAAGACCAGCTGGCATTTGTGAAGTTGAATCTGTGCAAAGCAAGCAGGCTCGAGCTAATGCTGGCAAGTAGCACGACACAGACGTGACGCGTTCGCCAAGCCACTGTAGCTGCGGTGAATGAAGTTGTACGCCACTACGCTCCAAGTACTCTGATGCGGGTTTTCAGAGAGGCGCGAGATAATAGTGGGCAGTGTGGCAGTGACAGGTCTCAGGACCCCGCTGCCGTTGTTGGCGAACGTCATGGTCCGGTACTGGTACCTGAGTGCGCGCTCGGCTGCGGCAGACGTGTTGCAAATTAGCAGACCTTTACATGTACGGTACTTGATTACATAGCGCCTCGATTTGACCCCAGCTGCGCCCGTCATAAATCCTCCCTTTCACCAACCAACCTCGCCCAGCCTTGGCCACATTTGGGAAACAATAAGAGAGCGTCTGCGTCCCTTCCCGTTCCGTGCTTGTGCTTCTTTACACTCCACAACGTTTCTCCGCACACATCAACGCCATCGACAACACCGTCGATAAAAACAACCATCTTCCTCTGTGTCTTTCTCTCTTATGCTCTGCGACCAAGCAGGCCATCTTTCATTCCACCAAAACAAACACATTCAGCGCCTCAGTGATCTGAGCTGCGCATCGTCAACATGTACATCCCTCAGTCAACGTCGGGTAGTCTTATCGCCAGATAGTAAGTCATCTACAAAGCTACACACTGTGATGATTTGCTTTTACATACTGCTCGCAGAATAGCCTGCGAATCAATGTCTCCAAAGCTAACTCGTTTTCCTTTCACCACAGCTACGACTGCGCATATTACGGCAATTGCACTTCTAGCTACAACAGCTGGGGCCGTTGGGTTCTCGCCGGCCTCGTGATTCTCGCCGCTCTCTTCCTCGCCCTTCTTTGGAGTTGTGTCGTCAATCGTCGCCGCCGTCGCCGAGGTTTACAGCCTCGCTACGGCACTGGCTGGATGATGCACGGCCCAGGCAGCGGCCGTTCATCCGCGCCTCAATACAACCAGGGAGGATGGTACGGTCAAAACAACACCAACAATCCCAACAGCAAATATAGTGGCGCAGCCCCGCCGCCGCCGCAGTACACGCCAAGCGCCGTGCCCGCTCAGACCACCGGCCAGACATTCAACAGCAACGAGGGCTACTACGGACAGCACAATGGCGATGTCCCACTTCAGCAGCCGACTGGTAGCTACTACCCAACGGCTGGCGGCGAGCCGGTTTACCAGGCGCCCAGCGGTCCGCCACCCGCCAAGCACTGAAGCGCTCGGCGTAATGTGCAGAAACAAGGTCATTACGGAATTTTTATGGGGGTCTCTGGCCGACAAATCGTATTGGTTGGTACGAACGATTTCACTCCAAATGTTGGTCTTGCTATTTAATGATAGTTCCGATTCCTTAATCATCTTCTTTCTTTCTCTCTTCCTCTTTTTCTTCTTCTTTTTCTTCTTCTTTTTCTTCTTCTTTTTCTTCTTCTTTTTCTTCTTCTTTTTCTTCTTCTTTTTCTTCTCTGTTCTTAGTACAAATTACACAATTGAGCTGGATCACATGTGTTCTGGAACCGGGGAATTCATACGGCGTTCCGGGGATATCCTACGTCACTGAGTGGACAAGCGGGCTCGTGCAGCCTGTATGCTAGCCTGTATGCACTATTCATATTCATGATACCGGATTTCAAACAACCTTACTGCAGAAAGCCGGCGGACCGTAAACAACCTTATAATCATAGTGGAGGGTTTTCAGCAATATGATGCTTTTGCGGTTCTTGCACGTTTAGTCCTTCCATCACGTCCCAGCCGTTTGTTTTAAGTTGTGACACTGATGGGAATGCTGGATTGTCTTCAAAGTTCCCTTGCCGACGCCACGTCTTCCCCATTTGGACTAAAGTGGCAATAGTCCATCGTTTTGCACCTTGGGAGGCCTCAGTCCACAATTACTTGATATTGCTGGCAGGACCAATACAACAATTGGTTTACGTTCTCATTTTCCAAATCAATGAGCACGTCAAGATCTATCAAATTCGTCGTCTATCGTTCGTATAAATAAAGATACACCATAAAATAGCCCAATATTCTACATCCTGATTTTGGAGTTTTCGCGGAAAGAGTTCACATGAATTGTTGGACAAGGAAACCAGTTCCCGGACATGCACTGTAAGAGGTGCGGATACACGTGCAGGTGTTGCTCACTTGGTAATACGTCCATCAACTACTGGGGCAGTTAACCAAAGTACTGAGAACAAGTGAAGGTTATAATGTGTTCATGCTAATGTTAAGTATAGTATGGTAAGTATAGTATTTATCATTATGTCTTTATGAACTCCTTCAAGCATGCAGTAAAGAATTCGACCACCGCCTCAAACCAGATCAAACCACGAGCCGAATTATGCAGCGAAAACCTTCATAATAATGCCACAGCCAAATTGACTACCCTTCTCACGGACATGATGCAGATGGATAAACAGATGCCTCTTTCCAAACTCACACTCGCCCTTTCAGCCCGCTTCCCTACCTCAACTGTGCATGGGATTTGGAGGTGTATCTGTATCCGAGTTTATATATTGGCGTGTGAGTACATTTGTATGCACACATGTATAATATAACCAATAGATGTTCCCATGGGTATCATGTTTTCTTTAATTTTTTTAAAAAAAATAAAAAGAGCCGCAATTGTGCATATCAGCAGCTTCCTCTGGTGGGATTCGTAACTGCATCATGCGAACATTCGTACTTTCTTCTCGCTTTAGATACAAAAACAAATGCAAAATTGGAAAGAGTCAGTAATTTACTTGGTTCTCCTTTGAAATATAGATAATAAAATTTGCACAAAAATCATTGCTTCTAATCTTGTCGTTGCGCTTTATCACGATCTTCGCTCGATACAAACGTCGGCGTATGCGGCGGTATTGCGGTCGTTGTCGTGGTTGTTTGCGATGGCGGAGGGACAATAATTTCTCCATCGACCGTCACGAGATCGCCTTGCTCGACGGGCACCTCGACGCTCTGCCGTGATGGCGCAGAAAGCAGACCCGTCTCTTCACTGCCCTCGTCCTCGGCGTCCGTCTCGCTTGAGCTCGGGCTAGACAGATCCGCGTCAATCGATACGCGGCTGTGAACTGTCTTTTGTGCGTCTTGGCGCATCTTGCTGATCTTGATCCAATTGTAGGCGCAAATGGCGCCAATAGTGACGCATAGGCCTGAAATGTTGACGGCCGTGAGCTTGTCGTCAAAGACGAGAGTGGCGGTCGAGATGGTCACGACCTCCTTAAAGATGCCTGCGATAGACAGGGTGACGACCGAGGTTCGCTGCAGCAGAGCAAACTCGCAGGCCGTCATGAGGAAGGCGATGGTACCAGGGAAGAGGAGGAGAAGCGGAGCAGCCAGGCCCCAGTCGCTCATGAGGCCCCTTAGTGACTCGATGAGAGCAGGGAAACCTTCGACCGGCACGGCAATGACGAAGAGGGTGAGGAACATGACAGGCGCTAGAAAGAAGATGCTCGAGAACGGGTTCGAGGTCGCGGGGTTGCGGAGCAGGAGGATCTGGGTCAGGCCCCAGCGGAATCCGGAGAAGAAAGCAGCTGAGATGACCAGAATGAAACCTAGAACGTCGAACTGAATCTCCCCAGCTACCATCATGATAACGCCCAAGGTCATTGTCGCAATAATGGCTACCAACCTCCACGTAGGGGCTTCAAGTCGAAAAAGGAAGGCAAAGATAAGGACAAAGGCCAAGGAGGACGACTTGCACATTGCTGTTTGGCAAATGGTCAGTAACTCCAAATCCAACGAAATCCGAGACCAGTTGGAAATCTTACTGTAGAACGTCAAGGTAATAAATTTGAGAGACGTATTGCCCAGACCAATGTCGAGGCCTGTAGCCGCACCACAAGGACCTATCCTAGTGAGGTAGAACATTTTGGACATGATTGGCCTGTCTGTATCATTTTCGTCTCTCGAAGAATGGCCCAGATCTGACCTCCGCTGAGGTGCATTCTGTGGCCTGAGCGACGGTACAAAGTATAGCACGAGGCATGACAAAGCAAATTGCACAAGCATGTGTACGGAGGTTGTAAAAAGCGGAAAGGGAAAGTTTAGTCGGTTGCTGTCAAACATCCACTTGTTGTACTGTTGCGCTCTTGAGTCAGCTTCCAAAGGTGATATGAACAGGGTATCGTCACCTCTCACGAGGTCTAAAGCGAACGATAGGCAAACAAGTCGTCTCAGCATGTCACCGGCTGCTGCACCCACAACACAGAACCACTTAACACAGAAACACTTACAAGTGATATACACAGCGAAAACAGGTACCACAGGCCAATCAAGGTCCCGTTGACGGCTAGTTTCTTGACCACGTTTTGGTCTGCCTCTTTGCGTTCTTCCTCTGTGATCTTGTCTCGAGCTATTCGCTGGTCAAGCAGCGTGTTTCGCCTCCTCTTCTTCTGCTTTCTTTTTCTGTCACGAGCCGTCAGGCCCGTTTCCTCGTCGTCGTGCAAGTCTTCGTCGGAGAAATCGGCATCTGACGTGGGTTTTATCACGCCGTCTTTGCCCTTGACAGTCGACTCGCTCTCCTCTGAGATCTTGGGCTCGTCCATGACAAATTGGCCGCTGACAGAGGGGCCTCGCGCATGGCCGTGCCTTCCAGGTTGTGGCGCAGCAGTACTGGACGGCGACATGAGGCTGCTTCGGCGCCGGCGGTGGCCGGCTGGGTTGATGGGGTCCATCTCGATGCCGTCGGCCGAGGAGGTGGAGGCGGAAGCGGCGGCAGCGACTGCTACTGTAGCAGGGGCATCCGACACGGTGGCTCTCCTGGGACGAGAGGCCGTGTTGTTCAGGATGGTGACACAATCCGTTGTCGGGGCGGACGACGGACCGTGCAACCCAGCAGCGAGAGGGGTGGGAGTCAGGGACGTGTGTGCGGTCGTGTGCGCTTTGGCTTTGGCTTTGGCTTGGGACTGAGCTCGAAGCGCGGTAGAGGCCAGGGACTCGATTAAGGAAGAGGTCGTGTGCTCGCTGCGGCGAGCAACGAGGCGTGAGATGGTGGGTGTTGTGGCGGTAGTGTCAGTGTAACTGTCAGCGGCAGCAGCGGCAGCAGCAGCGGCGTCGGCGACAACAGGATCGAAGCTCGGCGACGGATTGGACGTCGAAAGGGGCGGCAAAGAGACTAATGGAGGCGGAGGAGAGGGGGGAGGGAAGGACGAAGGCATTGTGCACGCAGTAGCGCGCTGGTGTAATGACTTTATTTGGGAAATTGGGTTGTCATGACTTGGCCGTTTGTCAGACTGAATGGCAGACTGTGCGGAGTCTGCAAGTCTGGCTTTGAAGATGCAGATGCAGCAGCAGCAGCAGCCCGACCAGTGGACTAGTGGGCCAGTGGGACCGGCACGGGACCAGCTCAGCAGCAGTGCGGGTGGCTAGGCGCTGCTGAACATCGGGATGGGATCCCCGTCCGCCAAGACCCAGCAGACAGGGCGATGACTGGCGGCCAGCGCACGCTGGCACTGCACTCAACCCTGAATTGGAGCCTCTGATCTGTAAGGTACCTCTGATTTTGAGTGGACTCTTACAAGTACTTGCAGACTCAGCTGGTCCGGCCTGCCCAGTTCCCCACAGCGGATATCGACGAAGTTTGCCGACCGAGCGGTGCGGACGAAGCGAGACAGCAGGTCACTGCCAGGGCCAAGGCAGGCCGTGCCGTGCTGGGAAGCGCTAACACTGCCCTAGGGCTCTAGCGGGTCGGCGTGCCTAGAGCCCTGTGCAACACCAGCCAGGAGGCCCTGGTGGAGGCCCTGAAGGAAGCCTGGACTGAATGGAAGGATGCGAGGTGCGACAGGCCGCAGGCACCTGGGCCTCTCTCTGTTGAACGATGTGTGTGCAGTGCAGGACCGCAAAAGACGACGGCCTGCGATTCTTGGTCTATAGATTATTTAGCCAGATGGCTGTTGGAAGGGTTGTATCGAGTCCCTGGCGCGTTGCTGTGAAATAGCACGTCTTTGGGTGTTTTGCTGGTTGCCCCTATATCTGTCTGCCCACAGTGTGATATGGGGCACGACTCTCTTAGCTCAGCGGTGGCGTGGGCTTTGCTGGCCCCCTGTAATGTACAGCAGTTGGTTGTCAGCAAAGTCCTCTTCCCAACTTCAACTGCCCCCATGACGCTGGCCGCTGGCTGCTTGATTCGCCCTCGCATTGCTTCGAGAAGGATAAACTGCCAAGTGAAGATGATATCACTTTTCTACGCTGGTTTCGCTTGGCAAGATGGATAAAGAAGCCACACCTGTCTTCTTCCGCAGGAAGAGGTCATTTGGCTCTGCTTGGCAGACTGGCATATTGGTGCATGCACTCGCAGTAATGAATTTGTGTGTGTCTTGACAGTTCTTGTTATGTAGTACCTGACACTCAATCCACAGCACACCCTCATCGACCTGCACACGTGCGCTTCCGTCCATTAGGGCGCACACCTGATGACACCCTGACAGCACTAGCAGGCTGGTCATGCCTCTCTTGTTGCCACTATGGAGGTGTACAGTTGTTACTGTACGTACCAGTGACAACACAGTTGTCTGGGCTTGGAGAAAGCCAGGAACAAGCCAACAGACTGACGATCTGGGAACCCATGAGGGTCCGGACCGCCTGCAGCCCGCAACGGTGTCTGAGGCCTGCGTGATGTCAGTGGCAGAGCACCAAGAGCAGGGGTCGAACTATCTTGCAACTGCTTCTTACAAGTCGAGCGTCATTGCCCCTTCCCGCAACAAGACACTTCGTCATCCGGATCAATGTCTTTGATCTCTTAGGTTGGTACCCAAAACCCTGATATACTTGTCGCGTCCTATGCATCGTGCTTTTGATCATGTGATATGCCTGTATGCAACTTTGACCTCGTTTCTTGACTTGACTGTGCACTTACTCATAAAGTACTTGTCCAGATCGACAGATGAACATTGACAGTATGCAAGAGTAAGTGATGGGTTACTTTTCGAGCTCATTGCCGTTCTTCCATCTTCCGTCATCTGACCGGGAGTCGGCAAATCAGCTCAAAATGGCCGTCGCTGTTATCAGGACACTGCAGGTTAGCTTCCCCGCAAGATAATGATGAAGGCGTCTGCTCGAATCAGGCCCACGTCGTTGTAATTGTCAGAACCCAGATTAAATTAAAAGACATCGTGACAACAGCATCCAGGAAGAAGTTACTTGAAAGATGTAACGTCATGGAGTACTCTGAACGCTTCATCCTTACGCGCTCCGCTACCCTATATATAACGGTGCGGCAAGCATCAACCACTCGTACACTGGCAGTACACGAACTATATACTGTTCCCGGGCTCAGGGAAAAGTGGATTCAGACCCACGGACACTGCAGCACTGCATACTATATGCATCTCATCACAACCACTACATAGTTTCTGAACAATATGTTCTTCTCCTTTTGATCTGAACGTGCCAGTTTTTCCACCACCGATAGACTGCAGCGCTGGGAGCTCTGGGGAGGTTACAGATCCTCGACCCAAAATTTCTCTGTTCTTCACCTCCTTCACTTCCACACGAATCTATACTTCCCCTCACTACTCCAGAGTTCTTCACCCATCGCCCAAGTGCTCTTGACATACATTCTGATCAGCAGGTATTCTACAGGCGAGGAGACCTACTTTAGGCGTGCCTGCAGTCACCATTGCCTTGCTAACCGCCCATTTGCAATATTTGGGCACCCTATCTGGCTCACTATAATAGTAACGTTAACAATAATATAAAAGTAAATAATTTCTTCTCTCATTACGTTATATTCTACTGATAATTACATGTTACTCTCGTAGTTTTGTACTTTGCAACATCATGATTTGTACATAGGGTGATAAATGATGGATTTGAACCCAACAGGCACCTGGAGTTTTGGGTGCTGATAATAAACATTTGGGAGTATCTTGATCCAAATTTCGGTTTACGATGTGCAGGATGGATTGCATCATTGGGCTCCAGCCTGGACAATCAAGAGAGGAGTCTTGATACTACTATTCCCATGCATTTCGCGTATGAGTTAGCATTGATTTAGAGACAATGGGTGGTCTTTATTTCTCTTTCGAGATATACCAATGCATGGTAACGTGACTTCGTAAGCACGCTCTAATCTCATTGTCTAGGTGATATGCGAATCCTGGTTCGCACCATGCTCTGGCGCCTTTCCGGCTTCTCCCCATACAGATCTCTCTACAAGATGCTCCATTTTCCCACTTGCCTTGTCGATTTCGGTGGACAAGAAGCTCTCAAACTCAGTAGCTACGCCCTTTACCTTGATCATACCAGTTATACTGGCAGAATTTCCACCTGATGTTCGTAATCACTAATCTTTGCCACGCCACTCCTCAAGGCTCTTGAGGTAGGCGCCCAAATCGGGCCGCCGTCCGTTGAAAAGATGGCAGAAGCAGGGCACAGTTGTACCCTCCACGTAGAGTTTGGCCTCGTCTGGAGGACCAATCAAACGCCACCCCATGGCGCGCTGGAAACCTTCACAGATGGATGTGCACTCAGACATTTTGTTTGACTTGTAACTGCCAGAGTATGTTGTTTGTGTATTGTTGTAAGGGTGTAGTTGAGTCAAACTACTAAAAGCACCAAGTGTTTGCGACTTGTTGGCCAAAGTTGAGGTTGACTAGGACAAGAGTTGAGACAGAGGAGCAAAGCGAGCTCAGTACTTTTAATCTGCTCAAACAATCTCCAACTTATCAATGGGTAAACACTTCGTACATGTTCCTAATTAGGATATAGGCGGAGTTTGAGGGCCATATCCAGACATGCATCTGCTTTTCGTTGGCGCGATCAATGAATAAGGGAGAAAAATGCCATATTGCCAAATAATTCTGTATGACATTCTGTGGTTCCCCTTGCTGTTCAATGAAAAGGCGCGATGGGAGAGTGGTCTCATGCGATAGACCGGAAATCTATTCTCCTCGGATCCCGCCCGTCGAGTCAGTCCAGCGTCTGGGGGCTGGGCTGCATACATATTACAGGTTCTGTACCGTCTTGAGCGCACGGTCTTTTTCTCAAAGAGAAAGGAGGTGTTGGTTTGCCTGGAAAAGAGAATCCGAAGTTTCTTTGAAACCGAGCTCAAGAAAACACAAGACCCGGCTACTAAGCCCGAAGCACTGCACCGTAATAGCAATGGACATGACTGGTGATATGACGCTTACCACAAACAGGCAAACCCACCCGCGCGATCCCCTTGGTCTTCCCCAGATCCCACACAATCGCGGCACAGGGTGGGGCGCGGCCACTAATTGCTCGCTATTGCTCAAGAACTCCACTTCTAACGTCACTCTTTTGTGCTATGAACGACGTCCAGTGTCCTGCTGCTAATGTAGGTGAGAGTACTGGTGAGTGGGGGTGAGTATGTGTGCAAGACGTGCTGTAAGCATTGGAACCGCGAAAGGCGAGTCGACTTGAGCTTGCACTCCCACAAGGCCACCAATCAGATTACAGCACCAATTAGAGCTTCCCAGTGTTTTGGTAGGGTGTCTCAGTGTAAGAGAAAAAGGAAGAAAAGTAGTAAGCATCCAACACAAGCAACTAGCTTGGAGGTCACGTCACGTCACCCTACAGCCAAGATCAGTTCGACGACCTGCAACGAAGCTTTATTTCTATACCGGCCACAAGAAAGTGCCGAGTCTCAATCCATTGTTCCGAGATGGCTGCCTCAGAAGCTACGACTGCGCCGACCAGCTCCCTCAGGAGTCGCTACGATGGCTATCTGCCCATCGAAGACTACGGCCTCATTGGGAACCTGCGAACCGCTGCGCTCATTGGCATGGACGGCAGCTGTGACTTCATGTGTTGGTGAGTCGAGGTCGCATCAGATGTTGCTTGCGCAAGTGTTGCAACCCAATCTAGACTAAACCTTGGTGCTTCATTGGCCTACTTGTGCGGAAATGTCAACATATTTACAATATCTCGTTCAGGCCCGACTTTGACTCGCCCAGCGTGTTTTGCCGTTTGTTGGACAAGCACAAGGGAGGCCATTTCAGCATCACGCCGCCGCCCAACATCACCTGCACCACCAAGCAGAGTTACCTGCCGTCTTCTAACATCCTCCATACGCGATACATCAATGAGGATGGAGTTGCTGGCTTGGTGGACTTTTTCCCGCGGGTGAGTTTGCTGATATCGTTGGCCTTTCTGCTGGAGGCTCAACCAACAGCTGCAATGGCTCAAAATCACATGTAGTGTTCCAAAAAAACTTTCTCCAGCAGATCACAGGCCGCCATATTGATACATGTATCGAATCACAATATTGACATGCAAACTAGCCACGAACCGCAATAGCTCCAGCACCAGCCACGGCCAACCGCCAGACCCCTTACAAAGAGGTCCGGAACGTCCAAGAAGAGCTCAAAAAGTGGCTGGTGCGCCGCGTCGAGTGTATCCGCGGCAAAGTCTCGCTGGACGTTGAAATCTTCCCAGCACTGGGATACGCCAAAGAAAAGCACATCACTACCATTCTCCAGCAGACACACGAGCCCGGCATGGCCTCCAAGGCCGTCACCTTCCACAGTGTAGAGTCGGGCGGGCTCAAGCTGCAGCTGGACGTCACCATCGACAAGGGCGAGGAGAATGCGGAAACGTGCCCTGTGGTGGCGTTCCAAAAGGTGCAGAGGAACGGCATGGTCAGCGAAGGGGTCGTGACGCACATTACGCTGCAAGAGGGCCAGGCGGTGTCCTTTACATTGCGCGACGATTCGGAGAACCACAAGACGGCGGACATCTCCACGCTTGACCTGGATAAGCAGCAGCATGACACGCAGACGTACTGGTACAACTGGATCTCCAAGTCCAAGTACGAGGGCAGGTGGCGCGAGGTCGTCCATCGGAGCTTGATGATCCTCAAGCTGTTGACATATGAGCCGACTGGTGCCATTGTGGCGGCGCCGACTTTCTCGGTTCCTGAGGAGATTGGCGGGCCGCGGAACTGGGATTACCGGTTCTCGTGGGTCCGAGACTCGAGCTTTACTATTTACATCTTGCTGCGTCTTGGCTTTGTCGAGGAGGCAGATGCGTACATGGAGTTCATCTCGGAGCGCATTCTCAAGTCCCGGACGCCGGATGGAGGCCTGCCCATCATGTTCACCATTCGTGGCGAGACTGAGATACCCGAGCTGGAGCTGCATCACCTCGAAGGCTATAGGGGCTCAGCGCCGGTACGTATTGGGAACGGGGCTGCCTTCCACCAGCAGTTTGATATCTACGGAGAACTCATGGATGCCATATACCTCAACAATAAGTACGGAAAGCCAGTGACTTGGGATACATGGGTTTCGGTACGGCAGATGCTCGGTAAGACATGCAAAGGACTTTTTCCCTTCTTTATCTTTCTGGTCATAATATTGCTTGCTAATTCCAGGTCCATGTAGATTATGTTCTAACGATCAAGGACCGTGAGTATCGCACGCCTTTCCAGCCTACTTTGGCTTTAGATGCACGGCAAATACTGATGACAATGCCAGAACCCGACATGTCCATCTGGGAAGTACGCAATAACAAGCAAAACTTTGTCTACTCCAAAGTCATGCTCTGGGTAGCCTTGGACCGCGGCCTGCGCCTCGCAGACAAGCGAAATCTGCCCTGTCCCAGTCGAGTGGCATGGCTCGAAGCAAGAGACAGTCTGTACGAAGAAATCATGGAAAAAGGTATGTACATGCGTTTTGCATTCTTGTACGCTTGACAAACAGAGAAGAGAGAGCAGAACAGAGCACTGACATGGAGAGTTTTCACTCAAAAGGATACAATACGGAAATGAAATGCTTTACCCAAAGCTACGAGAACAACACCAAACTGGACTCGTCGATATTAATTGCGCCTTTAGTGTTTTTCATAACTCCCAATGACCCTCGATTCCTTAACACGGTCGATCGCATCTTGCTTCCGCCTGAGCGAGGAGGTTTGACTTCAACAGGTCTTGTGTACCGCTATGATACCAAATTATCTGACGATGGTACTTATTCCTCGTTCCCTGCCATGATATTCCTCTTTCATAATCTTACTCAATCACGATTATTCACACACAAGTCCATTCATGCCCGTGAAATGATCAATTCACTAATCTCATGCCACTTTTCGCGCATCCAATCCACACAGGCGTAGGAGGACGAGAAGGCGCCTTCTCCATGTGCACATTCTGGCTCGTCGAGGCGCTCACACGAGCAAGCGTCTATGAGCCCAAGTACCTCGCGCGTGCCATCAATTTCTTCGAAAACATGCTGACGTTTTCCAACCACCTCAACATGTTTTCCGAGGAAATCTCGCGCAGCGGCGAGCAGTTGGGGAACACACCGCAGGCATTTAGCCATTTGGCGCTTATTAGTGCTGCTTTCAAGTAAGTCATCTCTGGGGCCTGTTGCATTGCTTTTGGACTTTTTTCATTAGGTTGGTCTGGTTATTGGCGGATTTGTTGGACCTAAGTTGGCTGATTTCTGTAGTCTGGATCGTGTTTCTTGTCGGCGATGAGTTGATGTTGTCTGCTCAAGACAAGTGCTGAGATCCCCAAAGGCCGTCCGTATTCAGTAGACGATGGGAACAGAGACCAAGACAGAAAATAAACCCACAACGGCACATTGGTCGAGCGCCGAACCAAGCTGCGTTCCCTTGTGATCCCCTGGGTAGTGTGGGCGGGTGGTGTAGGGGAGACGCTGGCTCGAACGACCTGGAAGGCCAGTAGTTCGAGTCGGACACTACAATTTCTTTTATATTTTTTTTATGGATGTTTTGACTCTTTGTTTCGTCCATCTCGTAGTCTAGTTTGCCACACGGCTGTCGTTCAAGCCTCTAACAGCCCATCCTGGCCGTCTCGTAATGTTGCGCGTGGTGTTGCTCCCCCATCTGCTACACAGTCACCATTCAGCACCCTACTGCCAAGGGCCTCAGCAAATGATGCCATTCCGAGCCACTCGAACAACGTCAATGAGTTCATCTTCCTGATACACAGTCTGAATCACCACATGCCGCACCTGAATTGACGATACGTTAGCCACCACACACGCAAAGCAGCACAAATGCTGATGTCTTATACACTAGTGAAATAGTTCAAGGACAGCGTACCTTTTGCAGTGATATCGTCAGCTCATGGCGTGCAATTCATTCTTTTTTTGCTATTTCCAATTCCCCGCGTGTAGATGTCATGGCTACTAGCTTTCAATATCCATCTCGTCCGGCAGCGTGCCGACGGAACTCAGCCCACTAGACGGAGGTCTAGATTCTGCATCTGCATCTTGTGGGCTGTGGATTGGCTGGCGGCGCTTTGCCATCCAGGCTTGGATACTATCAATTTCACCGCCTCCTTCCACAACGACCAAGCCCTGGTCATGCGCCCTCGAGAGCAAGGAGCCGGTGTACTTGGTGTCGTCGGCGGTCTTGCTGTGTCGCTTCTTGAGTGCTATGCTCGCCCATGATAATTAGCATTTGAACACTGTTCGACTTGTTACAGAGCCAAAGTCTTGGGGAGTGCATCATGTCATACCTGTGAGGTAGTCCGTAACGCCATCTTCAACGCCGTCTAATGCGACTCTCTTGATTTGTTCCGTCTTGGGACCAGTTGCCCACGCAATAAAGTCATCCACACCCCTTGTATCCTCCTGCTCCAAGTAGTCCTGCTCTTCCCAGTCACGCTCGGGCAGGAAGGCGCCCACATCCTGCAGTGCGAGCCTTACATCGGCGATCGAGGGTTCCAACATGCCGGCATAGTCAGGTACGTGCGCATTATGGCCGGCGTGTCGGGCGGTTTCCTGGCACACTATTTCGAGATAGCGAGCCGCGAGATCAGTCAAGCTGTCAACCACGGCCGGCTTGGCAGAATGGAAGCCTGTTGCGCGGAGGATCTGGATAATGGCGGGCCGCAGAAGGGCGTGGAACACGGCTGGTGGAGGCGGCATCTTTTCTGATAGAGACGGAGCTGGACTGAGGATCAGACGGAGCAAGAGCGAGTATGGTTCTAGCAGTGAGGTATGAGTCTGGAGTTGCACAACATTGTCAAGCTGGGCCGCGCTCTGCAGCACCCAGTTCTTGCAAAGCAGTGGGCTGACAAGGTGGTGATGTGGGTGCAATGGTGTGCCACAGTCGTCAGTGGAGGCTTGTAGAAGCCAAGTACAGTGGATCGAATGGCGCCAGTCCAGCACGCAACCTCAGGGCTGTTGTCAAAAGCTTGGACCTGCAAGATGTTGCGGCTCAAGCAGGGATCCAGGCGTCGGGGTCTTGCCGGGCCCACTCTCTCTGGGGAAAGTGGAGCCAGCTTAACGCGCCCTGCGCGCCTGCCCACAACGTCAACGTTAACACCTGACGCGACTTCCACTTTCCCACTTCTGCCCCTCTTCACATGCCAAACCCAGCACCCTCCACTTGGCAGTCCGAATGCCCTGTTGCGCTCAGCCATGCTGTGAGACTCTGCACACTCCAGGTCCTCTTTGTAAACCTGGCAGTTGTCTGGCATCGTCCTAAGGCGTCCACTCACACTCACACCAACTAAGTGGTCGCACCTCATCTGAAACCTCTTCTTCCACCCTCTCTACCTCTCCTCGCCTGTCCAAGGCTTCCTCCAAGCAACCTCGACCCTCGACAACAAACCCTCTCCACAGAGAGCCTGTCATCATGGAGGGCACCAAGAAGCTCAAACTGAAGATCAACAGACCTCCGTCTGTTTCTTCCAATGGGCTTCCTTCCGCCTCACAAGCCCAGACACCCTCATTTGGTGGCCAGCCTGTCGCAACGCCAGATGCAATGTCGCCGCCCACCTCTTACTTTCCACCCTCCTTAGCCATGTCGCCGACTCGGCCCTCAGGAGCTGCCCCGGCTGCCCCCAGCTCAGCCACCATGCCACCTCCAGCAGTTCCTCCTACACCCACCGAAGGCCGGCCCAAGATCAAGCTCAAAATGAACCGTAGCCAACCCCCCACTCCAGTCAACGAGAACCCTCCCTCGCGCACACCCTTACCTGCCCGAACACCGCTTCCCCAGAAAGTCGTCCCGGCTGCCGAGCCTCCAGCAGCACCCACGCCGACCACAACCAAGGCTGGCCGTACCTCGAAGCCTACTGCGAAGAAGCGCGCTAGAAACGACGCAGGATCGGATTCTGACGACGAGGTTGACCAGATACAGCAGCCGCAAAACAAGAAGCGACCGATCATCAAGACGAAGATTCCCATTCAGGTCGGAGGCCAGGTTCGCAAGATTTCGCTCAAGGACAAACTGACGTCTAGCAACGTTGTCAGACAGCCAGGCTCGGGCTTCGACTCGGAAATGGAGGACGCCGAGTCTGACCCGATCACGGAGGAGGAAATTATTTTCCGCATGATGGAAGGCGTCGAATGCGACTACATCAATGAGTGTCTGAACGCCAAACACAAGAAGTTCCCGTCAGGCGGCAACATGGAGTTCAAGCTGAAGTGGGTAGACGAACGTCGCGCGGCTGTGACTGTGCAGACGCAAATGTTTGCGGCAGTTCTGGTTGACCTACCAACCATCACCGAGGCAACCAAGACGTGGGACAAGAAACTCGTCATGAAGGCGGCCGACATTTGCCAGATGCTACTCGCCTTCAAGCGAATCACTCGAGAAGAAGAAGCCAAAACGGCTGAGCTGCCCAAAGTCATTTTCGATGGTTACAGATGGCCCCACGGCCTGACGCCTCCTATGCACGATGCAGTTCATCGCAGATTCCGCAAGCGCCTGCACAAGAATGAAATCGACAACAAGGAGAAGGAAGTCGAGCGACTCCTCAAGGCTGATAAGGCCGCCATCAGGACCCGCTTCGAATTCATCGGCGAGCGACGCGGCACCATGCAGGTTGACACGCCAGATGACGACATGTTGGACGCAGAAGGAGAGGAGGACGCCGAGGGTGAGGATGAGGACTACCCTGGCCAAGAGTCCTATGGCCCAGGAATTGAAGACTCGGAAGATGCGGCTCTAGATGCAGCAGCTCTGGAAGAAGAACTTTTGCGCGAGATGGAGGACACCATGCTTGCTGACCAGGCTATGGACAGTGCTATGAACGGTACTCTGGACGGTCACATTGGCCAAGATCAAGCCAAGGATAAGGATGGCCAAGCCGCGAAGCTTCAAATCCTGGCTGAAAGAGTTACAACGCCAGTGCCCGAGAGTGACGACGAGGAACTGCAGGGTCTGTCCGAAGAGGAGGTTCGCAGGGTGCTTCAGCGGCGCAAGCTGGCAGCACAGACGGCTCTCAACCTTGTTCATCACGCGACCAAGGCCGGCCAGGCCAATGCGGAGACCCCCGGACAAAACCAGAGCGGCGGTCAACACGACGAGGATGACGTCCAGGATGATCTTTTCGGCGACGACTTTGGCGAAGATGAAAGCGGCGAGGACGATTACGACGATGATGAAGAGTCGGACGAGGACCTGGATCCAGCAGAGCGGGAACGCCGCGAGCAGATCCGAGGTGTTCGAGATGAGCTGAAGGATATTGGCCGACAGATTGCAGACATTAAGAAGCAACTGCAGTTGCCGGGCGCCCAGAATCCCCTCATCCGCAGCAGGCTGCAGACCCGTCTCAAGGGTCTGAATGAAGACATGCGTCTCAAGCTGGCCTCGATTGGAGAGGAGCCCCCCGAGGATTCAGAGGAAGACTGAGACTGGCTGATGTGATTTGAGGACACATGGTCAGGGGTTGCGAGGCAGCCCTGGACCGGGAGTGAGTTTGAGGTCATTACGAGGAAACCGCAATTGATGTGTCCTTTGCCAGTGTTTTGATATACCTGGCAGAGTGCTCAACTGCAAGTAGGCGCAGTTAGTTATTCAGCTGCGAGTCTTTTGACATACAACGGAGTAGTTGTAGTGCAGCAGCGGCGCCGACACGGGATAGTCACGTTGATTCGGAAGATGATGAACTCATTCAGACCTAAGGCCTACTTATTTCGAAGGCAGATATTCGGCAGACGAGATCAAGACAGGAGCTGCTCAATTACGGGTTTTCTACGTTACGACACAGATCAGATAGCTCGCCAGCTAATAGCATAAAAACACCAGAGCCATCATAAGGTTTCCCCAAGGACCGCAATGTACAGCGCGTTTCTACATGCGACGTTGAAGCTCAAATGATGCACGCAAAGAGTATGTTTTTGTCTACATGTACTAGTGTCCCATTGCATACATCTGCCAAAGAAGCCAGCCTTCACACCCGTCTACCTCTTGTTTACATGGACTTGAGGTAGTTGGCTTCCTTGATCTTGGCCTTTCTCTCCTTGCGCATTGCCCTCCTCAGCTCCTCGCGTTTGTCTATCGCCTCCACTGCGCCCTCGACGCCCTCTTCAGGCGAGCCAGGCAAGTTGATGGACTGCTGCTGGAGCGGTATCTTGGGCGCAAGCATCTCCAAGTTGCCCGTGGCCAGCATCTGCGCCTCGAGGTTGCGCTGGCGTTTGGCAGCGAGGCGACGCTGCTTCTTGGATTTCGCTGTTGCGTGGAAAAGACGACTGTTAGCATTGCTCTCACACAAACAAAGGCCGAGGGACCGTAGATGGCATCACGAGGGAACTCCACACGTACAGTACTCATCACCCGCACCATCGTCTGTCTCTGCATCCGCCTTGTGCGTCACGTCCAAACACGCCCAAAGCCACTCGGGGTAGTCGCTGTCCGGCTTCGCCACAGGGTCCGTCTTGCCCTTGAAGTAGTTGAGACCATTGAGCACCGTGCCAGTCGGACATGAGGACCGCGCGTCGGTGGACTCTTCGGCGGGCGCGTCACCGGTCGCGGGTGGCGCTGCTGGCGCTGCTGCACTGTTTGCAACAACAGCGGCTTGTCTGGGTGCTATTGTGGAGGAGAAGGTGCGCAGTGTGGTCGACGCGCTGGGGAACATGGACCGTCGGCTGAGGGCCGTGGCCCGTTGTATACATGTCCTGCAAATCATTGCGGGTGGGGTGTGCTGTGTGCGCGGGTCGGAGCGGTTGGAAGGTGGGTGGTGAGTGGTGGTGAGGGTTGTCGAATGCGAATTGCAGGGTCGTCGTTTGTCGTGTGTTTGCGGTTGGGATTCTCGAGGGCAAAAGCTCCAAAATTTCCTGGGGCCGGCACCGAGCCGGCACCGCTACCGTGCAGCCTACAGGCCTCGGGTCAGTGCTGGGTAGGAGCCTACAGGCGCAAGTGGATCATGTGCCGACCATTCAGAACAGGTCAAGGCAATTTTGATAGGGAACGGCGGTGCTCTCGCGAGTTCTGTTATGTGATTGTCTTGTTTATTTGTATTGCAAGTTCATGAGAGAGCTGTCTCTCGAGATTTGACGACTTGACGTCGTCGGGTTCCGGCTCCCTGTGCTTCCGGCTGCTGTGCTCGGGATATCCTCAATCCATCACCACGGCGCAAAGTCTCGGCTTTGTTTGCCCATGATACCCAGTTCCCATTTCACGCCAGCCCATTCCATTCCATTCCAACGGTCCAATTCAATCATTGCTTCTTCTCAACGTAGTTTTGCTGCTCAAAGAGGTAGCCTCTAACCTTGGCTGTCTCCAGCAGTTGCATGTATCGCTCTGTTGGCCGCACAGTCAGTTGTGATATTGCCAATTGAGACAGCAGAACTGCGCGAGTCCAGGGACAAGTCCCCAAGGCCTTCGAATGCCTCGTCCTCCTCCCGGTTTGAGCATCACTCACCTCGCAAATGACCGCACTTCTCAAGGTGATTGGCGCCCTCGCGGTAGTAGCACTTGCTCAGCTCCTCGCGCACTAACCGACCCATCATGACCTGCACCCACTGCTCTCGAATGATAGCATCCTGGGCCTTCTTCAACTCCTTGTTGTTCTCATAGTCGACGCCGTCAAAGGTCGGGGGCACCGTTGGCTTCTTGGCAAGGAACGCCTCAGATTCTGGAGTAGGCATGGTGATGATATGTGGTCTCGATGTGTGTGCGTGTGTGCGGACGTGTGTGCGGGCCGGGCGTCCTCCAGGTGAGTTTGTAAGTCGGTAATCGAATGAACACAGAGGCGTGGCCGGCCGTTAAGGGTTCGGGGGTCAGTTGTGGTGGTGGTGGTGATGATGGCGGCTTGCAAGAGTGGAGGTGCTTTGATATGAGCGCCTGCCCACTGGACCTGGAGCTTTCTCTCTGCCTTTGCCCGGCTGCTGTCGAGCCCGCCAGGCGGGCTTGGCCAAAGTAGCTGGCCCGTGCGTCGGAGCAGGGGTTTTGCTGCCTGCCGCGGTTTATCTTATCTGCAGGACTCCACTTTAAACTTTTTTTTTTCTTCCCTCCCATGAGAAGAGAAAAGAGCAGGCGCAGTTTTTCGCGTCCACCTTGTCGCCCCTCTCTGCACCTTGGCCATCCTTTCCCTTTAAAAGAGAACTCGATACCCCCTTCACTGCGACTGAAGTTTCTGTTCTCAAGCATCCCCTCTCTCTCCTTTTCACAAACCTTCTCCGCCTTCTCCTCTCCTTTCTTTCATTTTATACCCTTTTCCTCGTTAAATCGTTGGTTTTTGCACACATTCACAATGGGCAAGGTTAAGGAATCCAAGGGCAGCAAGAAGGCTGCTGCCGCGCCCGTCAAGGACGTCGCCGTGACCAAGGCCGCCGCCAAGGTCTCCAAGAAGGCCGCCCCCAGCAAGAAGTCCAAGAAGCAGGAGTCTTCCGACTCTGAGTCGGAGTCCGAGTCTGAGTCCGAGTCCGAGTCTGAGTCTTCTTCCTCTGAGTCTGAGGAGGAGACCAAGGTCGCCCCCAAGGTCAATGGAAAGGTCAACGGTGCCAAGAAGGCTGCCGCTGCTGCTGAGTCTTCTGACTCTTCCGATTCGTCCGACAGCGAGAGCGAGGAGGAGGCCAAGCCTGCTCCTGTGAAGAAGGCCACCAAGGCCGCCAAGAAGGAGGAGGTGAGTTCGCATCATTCTGCCATCTCATCCACCAAGTACTTGCACTAATCGGTCTACTCTCAACAGTCCAGCGACTCAGACAGCGACGACTCCGACGCCGAGGAGGACAGCGACAGCGACGATTCGTCCGAGGAGGACAAGCCTGCTGCCAAGAAGGCTGAGAAGAAGGAGTCCAAGAAGGACAGCGTAAGACTATATCCTCTTCCAAAAGCACGTTCACCGTATCTCATCACTAACTTATATTACGAATAGTCTGACGACAGCGATTCCGACTCCGACTCTGACTCGGACTCCGAGGAGGCCGAGTCCGCTGAGGAGAAGTCTTCTGAGGATGAGTCTTCCAAGAAGCGCAAGGCCGATGAGGACGAGGAGGAGACCTCGGCCAAGAAGGCCAAGACTGACGACGAGTCCGGCGAGAGCTCCACACTGTTCGTTGGTAACCTGAGCTGGAAGGTTGACGACAACCTCCTCTACGAGGAGTTCCAAAACTGCGCCGGTGTCTCTGGTGCCCGCATCATCATGAACCAAGAGGGCCGTCCCCGCGGCTTCGGCTATGTCGACTTTGACACTGCCGCCAACGCCAACGCTGCTCTCGAGGAGAAGCAGGGCAGCTTCCTTGACGGTCGTGACATGAGAATCGACCTCTCCACTGGCAAGCCCAAGCAGGACCCTGCCGCCCGCGCTGGTGATCGTGCCAAGAAGTTCAACGATGAGATGAGCCCCGAGAGCGACACCCTCTTCGTCGGCAACCTGTCTTTCCAGGTTGATGAGGAGTCTGTCTCTGCTTTCTTCAACGAGGTTGCTGCCGTCAAGAGCCTTCGTCTGCCTACCGAGCAGTAAGTTCATACTACACACTTTTTTTTTCATGACATTTCTAATCATCTACAGGGAAACTGGTCGCTTCAAGGGCTTCGGTTACGTCAGCTTCAACTCTGTCGAGGACGCCAAGACTGTCGTTGAGCAGCTCCAGGGTGCTGACCTGATGGGTCGTGGTATCCGCCTGGACTACGCCAGCGCCCGCCCCGACAACGGTGGTGGCCGTGGCGGCTTTGGAGGCCGTGGCGGCGGTCGCGGTGGTCGTGGTGGCTTCGGTGACCGCGGTGGCCGTGGTGGTGGCCGCGGAGGACGTGGTGGATTCGGTGACCGTGGAGGCCGCGGTGGATTTGGTGGCCGTGGTGGCGGCCGTGGAGGTGGTGGTGGCTTCCAGGGCAAGAAGATCACCTTCTAAACGAATTGTGATCCCTAACTGCCCAAGGATACCCATGTCATATCGTCTTCTGCAGAGATGATACAGACCACTTCTGTCAAGAGATTGACTCCTGAACGAGGAAGAAACCAGGCATGAGGTGTCCAAGGGGATGATCATGGGCTCTAGCTCAAGAAGCTGAGAGGGCATGACAGACAGTGTAAACACTGCACATGGAAACAGAAACAGAAGACCGCCGTGTAAGGCCAATTGCCGCACATTGATGGGTTCTGAGGGCTCTGTGGGAATTTCAGTGGGCTTTGTGGGTTTTCGACGTCAAGACTTCTGACCATGTCTCCTTCCGGAGCATGGCGGGCTTCTTTTGCGGAGTGGCTTCCTTGTGAAGCCACGGTACGATACCTGTGGGCTTGTTCCTTTACTCCGTGGGTTCGTGTGCTTGCCACACTGAAGACACTTTTCCCGTGTCTGTCTGCTCCTTGGCTCTTGTGGGTGCATCGCTTCAAGAATGCAATGAAGGATGGGTTTCGTCTTCTTTGTGGGCTTTGATTTCCGAGGGGCGTTACGTGGGGATTGTACTTTTATTTTTCCGAGGCTCATGTCAGGGATGCCTTTAATTCCGAGTGGCTTCTTTGTGACTGGCCGACACGTGTCATCCGGCGTGAAATTGAAGCAGATGCTACTCTTCTCGGCACGCCGATGTTTGGGGATCTCACATCCCCAAAGTGTAAGACGAACGGACAGCAATGGACTGCTGAGGGGGAATCAAAAAGGAGTACAAAAGGAAATGAAACTGAATCAACAGATTGTTGATGGCTTTTGCAATTGTGAAAGGTAAGAGTTCTTTCTGCAAACAAGAGTATTCTGTATGCGAGTCCGCCTCTTTCATATGGGGCCCCCGAAAATACGAATATATAGAATCAACATTTTTAAAGAATATTTTGAATCTGCAATGTTATAAATCCAGTCAACACGAAGCCATACCAGCTACCAGCTGATGCCCTCTGGTTCAGTAAGTGCTCGCTAACCCCTTATTCGTGGCCTTAGCTCGCTTCTCACTAGTTACGACTGGTTCACTTGTGCTGTGGTGTTCTGTTTGATGTGCTAATATAACGAACATCCAAAAATAAAAAAATAAATAAATAAATAAATAAATAAAGGCACTGGATGTTCCAGCGGTATAGGCCGAGCGATAGCAGAGCTCGTGGCTAGCAAACCAGCCCACCGCCTCGTCGCCACAGCGCGCAATTCATTCAGCCTTTCCTACTTGCCCGACAACGATGCAGATGGCAGGATTCTGAAGCTTGCGCTGGACGTCACGTCACCTACGTCTGTCAAGAAAGCCTTTCGCGCAGCGGCTGAGCACTTTCAGGCCCCGACTGATGGAGGAGGAGGAGGAGGAGGAGGAGGAGGAAGAGGAAGGTTCCATATTGACGTGCTGGTGAACAATGCGGGCTACGAGTTGGCAGGGGACACGGAGAGCGCAACAGAGGAGGGGATGCATCTCCAGATGGAGACGAATTTCTTTGGCGTGGTGAGGGTTACTTTGCAGGCGATGCAGGTCATGCGGCCCGGGGAGTCTGCGCAGTCTGATAATGTATCTGGGAATCTGAACGAACAACAGCACCACCACGACCACCACGACCACGACCACGACCACCATCGCGGAGGCATCATCTTCAACATGTCCTCGCTAGCCGGCGTGGCCGCCTTCCCGGGGTACAGCTTCTACCACGCGAGCAAGTTCGCTGTGGAAGGATGGAGCGAGTCGTTTGCTCGGGAGCTGGACCCGGCGTGGAACTTGCACATGTGCATTGTCGAGCCGGGCGGGGTCAAGACGGAGTTTGAGCGGCGCAGCAAGAAGTACACGGCGGTGCATGCGGCGTACGACGGGGCCGGGATGCCGGACGCGGCTGCTTGCGGCGTGGGTGCGCAAAGGGGTGGAGGCTGGCAAGGGCGGGGTGGAGGCGGGTGCGGTTGCTTTGGCGGTGTACAAGGTGGCGAGCGGTGGTGGGAGCGGTGCAGAGGAGAAGGAGCAGGTCAAGTGCGTGCCGCTGTGGTTGCCGTTGACGAGCACGGCGGTGCAGCTGATTCGGGCCAAGATGCAGGCGAGTCTGGAGAATCTGGAGGCGGTCAGCAATGTGTCGGCGATTTGACCAGGCAGCCAGGGAGGCGGGCAGTTTCTCTCGGGTTGGGGTTCTCATCATGATCTGGTGTATGATTGTCGTTTCGAGTCTCGACAGCAATACATAAATTCGTCCCAGTCGACACGACCGCAAAATACCCACAGTGTCCGTCCAGTCAGTCCAGTCAGTCCATCCATCAACCGCTTCGGGGGTCCAAGTGACCGGGAAGTACTTGTTTACGGGTACTCGGTGGCATTGTATCGCGTCATTGTACTGGGCCAAAAGCCAGTCAGCAGACGAGTCGAGCAGTATGCGGGGGGGTGCGCGTGAGGTTTTGGGGCCAAGATGCAAAGTACAAACGCAAGTATCATGCATGCATGCATGTATGGACTTTGTACCACTGCCGGACCAGGCCCTCGGGGCTGCACCACCTGCGACTCTGAACCACCACAACAAAGAGAAGAACGAGATGTCAACCCGGCCAATAACCGTTCTTCGGCCGGGTTGCCCTCGACAGGTGTGTGTTGAGTTGTTGTTTTTGAACGTGAGGATATACCGCGAGAAGGAGAATAGAAGAGACAGAGACTGCTAGTAGATACTAGCCAGGGAACCCCCCCCCTGAGGGCCAAGATACTTCCACTTACTACAGCACTACTTCGTAGTAGTTGATAGCGATCAGTGGGGCGCAGTGTCAAGTGCCTTTTGTCCCCAGCAGCCCCAGGGGCCTTTCTTCAGTGGGCTCCCCCAGTAGGCTGCGGTGGAAACTGAGTGGGGCTTCCTGCTCCTCCTAGTGGAGCCTGACTTAGACGGGCAGCAGGGCAGCAGGGCAGCAGCAGGGCAGCAAGTACGGGCGTTCGCTCTTGCAGTTGCTGTGGCAGTGGCAGGTCGCAGTGGCAGTGGCAGGTCGCAGTTGCAGGCTATCAGACAATTGTAGTCCGACTGGCACTGACACCGCATCGTCGTCGCCATCTCTCGTCTCGCTTCCCCTTGCGCTCTGCTGCTGTCTCGCACGCTTTCCGCCTCCTATTGCCTGACATCTCTGCTTGCAAGTCACACGCCGTTTCTCTGTCTTTTTCCCTTTGTTCTCCCTGGCCGCCACACCTATAAACCGGCACCGCCATCTGCGTCCCTCTCCCTCAGCCCTCTGGCCAGCCAAGCCGCTCGCCTTCCCCGCCCCAGCCCGCCCAACCCAACTCGATATCACTCGACTCGACTCGACTCGTCTTGCCTTGCCTCGGCTCCGTCGCCATGGCCGCCTCGCAGCAGAGCCACCTGGATGCTGCCGGGCTCATGCACGATTCTCCATCGTCCACCTCGTCCGCCTCTGACGCCGCATCAAGAGACGCGGCTTCGGCGGCTGCCTCGCTCGCCCGCCGTCATGACGGTCAGTTTGCCTATTCCCACACCGCGGCTTCACGCAGCCCGCTCAGCGTGTACCGTCCGCTAACAGCCCAGGCTTCGCTCCAGAGTCGTGGGTCGAGATCGCCTCCCAGCCCTCCTCCTCTTCGCTCTCCTCCATCGGCGACGACATTGTCACCACCGGTCTGCGGGTCGGCAACCGTGCACATCCACCTCGCCGGCGCCGACTGCAAGACCATTACCACCAGTCCCTGCAGCAACAACAGCATCAACAACAGCAGCAGCAGCAGCGGCAACTGATGCCCCAGTCCTACATTGTCAACCACGCTGCTGCACACTCCGCCACGAGCAGCCAGGACGAGTACGACGAAACAGAGAGCGAGGAAGACGGCGTGATAACCTCGTCCACGGAGAATGTCGCTCCCACACGGCCTGGTCACGACGCCGCGGGTTATCTGCAGCGATCCCAAACGGCCCTCGGCCCTGGCGCCCCTCTGCTGTTGTCTGACTCGGACGACGATGACGATGATGGAACCGCTCTCGGCCGACCATCACCGACGCAGAGTTTCCGGCCGCGGCCCAACGCCTTCTCCCACCCGCCAGCCCACCTGAACCAACGCAGCTATTCCACAAACGCCGCTATACCGCCGCCGACAACAACACACAACCACCCATATGACCGCCCATCGTGGCCAACGCACAGATCACACAACCGCCCACGTCCAGACTTTCGAAACCCGTCCTATCAAGCCGATCGCGATGAGGCGCTACGCGCTTCGCTCACTACCCTTCTCTCCTGTGCAGCTGCTGCCAAGAGTCTGCCTGGACGGAGGGCCAATATCGCCACCAGCCCCTGTGCAGGGGAGCCCATGATAGGTACAGGCCTTGGCTCAAGCACTCAGCCCATGGAGTTGAGGCTGGTACAAGAGTCGGAACTGGGCCATGAAGCCTCACCGCTGCTTTGTCCCGGCGGACTCAAACAGCATAACCCTCATCAGCCAATATCTCGCCAGCCCACCGTTCGAACATCATCCAACTCCAGCGCGCAGAGCCAGCCAGCCTCTATTTCGTCGCGGGAGGAAAAGGGCAAGAGGCCTGCAGCCACGGGACAAGCCAGGATGCAAAGAGCGGCCAAGAAGAAGAGAACATCAGTGTCGCCCGTTGACGACAACACCGTCACGTGGATCAGCCCAGCCACTCTTACTTGGGTTCTTGGGACCGGTGTTGTGTTATTAGTGTCGGTCGTGGGATTTGGCGCTGGCTTCGTCGTTGGCCGCGAAATTGGCCGACAGGATATCCTCAGCTCGACCAGCGGCACAGGAAGTTTGAGTGCTGGCATGAACTCGTCGTCATGCAGCAGCGAAGTGATTCGCAGTACTGGCACCGGCACGCTCAAGAGATGGCGGTGGGGTACGGGCATGGCTCGAAGCGTGGTTGCCTAGTTTGCAATGGCAAGAAGCAGGGTGTTGTGAAGAGAGTGGTTCAGGTTGACACTGGACTCACATCTAGGTTGAAGACCTGAAGAGGAGCAATCAGCGCTCCAGCATACTGGTCAAGAGGGCACCACTGTGCAAGGCGCATATTTTCACCAGATCGCAAAGCATCCATTTTGACTTACTTTGTGTTCTCTTTACGTTCTTTTTGTCTGGAATTCTTGGAACGGGGCGTTCAACGGCTGTCCTTGATTCTAGTGTTTTCTTGAGTTACTTGATGGAAGGGGTTGTTCGCAAGGCGATGGGGAAGAGATACCACGGCATCTAATCTGATTCACCTCAACGACGATGTCTCTTTTATTTTATATTTTATTTTGCATGAATGAGGGGCGATGACTTGTTTGGGTTTGTGGTTTTGTTTGTGATGGTTTCTCTGGATTGGGAGCAACACACACACACACACATACATCCAGACATATACAAATGTAGGTACGTACGCCCGTACGCACACGCGCGCTTTTTGATTCAAGGTTCTGGGATTGTTCAGTTTGCAGCTTTGACAAATCACCTAAGAGTTTAATCGATGATTTATACAAGATGAACAATTGTCCACAATCGTGACGGCAGATGTGAATATCATTTATGTATCTACGTGTTTTGGGTGAACGGTGTAGTGGGGTGTTTGTTGCCACTCGGCTGATACAATGAATCTAAGCAATTGATATACAACAACCCACCCCAGTCTCCTCTCACTTGATGTCCTTTCTACATAACCCTTCTACACTACCAATGTTTACCTGGCCTTGTCCTCCTCGGCATCCTTCTTCCCTTCTTCTACTCCCAGAGCCTCCTTCTTACTCGCCCTCCATGGGCCCTCGGCAAGCGCCGCACAGCCAATACCCGTCAACATGCCCACAAAATGCGACATCCAGTCCACGCCACCACCCTGCCTCCTCACCATGGGCACGAGCGCAAAAAACGCCATCAAAAGTCCCACAATGCCCAGTCCCTGAATGCCCTCGTACGGGTCCGGCGGCAAGCCGAGGATCTTGAACCCGTCGAAGCGATACAGCCAAAAGTACGCACACAGCACGCCAAAGCCGGCCGACGATGCGCCAAACATGTATACGAGCTCGCCGCGCACCAGCACCCGCGTCCACAGCGTCGCAAGATACCCGCACATGCCCGAGGCTAGGTAGGTCGCTGTGAAGGTGGCGGGGCCGACTTCGGGGACGAGCAAGAGCGCGCCCGTGTAGGCGAGGAACATGGCTTTGAGGAGGTGGCGGGGGTCTTGGTGGGTGGCCAGCGCGGTGAGGAGTTGATGGGGCCGGGGCGTGACAAAGTCGAGGATGAAGTGCCGGTTCAGGTATTTCCAGAGGCGCACACGGCGCCAGGCTATGAAGAGGGTCAGGTTGGTGGCGAGGATGGCGAGGGCGACCAGGTGCGGGGTCGTGATTCCTGTTGCGGTGGTGGCCGGTGGTGTGGCACTGTCCTGATGGCCAGTGGTAGCGGCAGCAGAGCTGGCGAGGAGTGTGGAATCAGCCTGCGGCGGCGCAACCAGCGACACAAACAGGTACAGCGCGCTCAGCACCGCACCTGCGAACGCCGTCATGGGGAGCAAGATGCGCCATCGGGGGATATCAGGCGGGGCCGTGAGATTCGACGTGGCGGCTTCGTAGTGTTGTAGCTGCGACGGGTGCAGGCCTCTGTGCAGTTCCGGGTTGTAAGGCGTTGTTGCAGTTGGCGTCATGGCGGTCCCGTCTGCTGGCGCTGTGTTGGTCGTCGCAAGCGTGCCCCAGTTTTGCGCGGCAAGTTCGTCTTGCTTGCGGCGCTCTTCGGCCTCGGCGCGCTCTTCGGCTTCGCGCCTTGCGCGGTTGGTTGCGCGGATCTTGTCCAGGATGCTTTCGCCGTAGACAGAGCGTGGGTCGTTTTCCTTCTTCTTGGTCTTCTTCTTGTTTGCGGCAGTGACATTGACCTCATCACTACCTTCGCTGCCGTGGACAGAAGAAGAAGAAGTCGTAGAACTCGTCCCCGCCTCGTCGTCGTCCTCCTCAGCAGCCAATTCCAACTCCCTCAACTCATCCTCGGCCCTCAACCCAGCATTCAGCACCTCATCCACAGGTACCTCGTCGCGCAAATACGCCAACGCAGCATCAATCTCGCGGGCCGTGAAAAAGGCCGTGTTAACGCGCAACGACGGGTCATCCAGGGTTCCCGCCACGCGGCGCCCGTGCAGGATGCGGAGGAGTCGTGTGGCGCGGGCGGGCGTCATGTCCTTGAAGCCCGAAAAGACGCGCACGACAGTCTTCATGTCAAGGTCGGCCGGGTTGCGGCGGAAGGGCAGGCCATCTTGGTCTTTGTAGGTGGGCGGGAGGTGGACGTAGTGGGTGAGCACGGTGTTGGATCTGGATTTGGAGGCCGTGGAGGAGGAGGAGGAGGAGTTGAAGAGGGTGCGCCGCTGGGTTTGCGGTTGGGACGGCTGGTTCGAGCGCCACTTTTGAGGTGATGGTGGTGATGGTGGAGATGGTGGTGTTCTTGGTGATGTGGTGGTTGTGATCTGGCGTTGTGAGCCTGGACCGGCCGCTTTACGGCTTCTGCAGTCGGTAGGCCATTGCGAAGACGCCAAGCAGCGCACTGCCGCAATCGACGTTGAGCATGCCGATGCGGAAGACGAAGACGACGACGATGATGAGAGTTGGATCGTGCGTTGAGCTTGCTGGCGAAGGCCGGAGCCAGCGGCGCTGAAGCTGAGAAGCGTGCTCATAGCTCCATTTGAATATGACACAACCCCTTTCCTTTGGCTTCTACAATGTTATCCTGGTTGTGTGAAAACAAGTTGATGATGATGATGATGAGCACATGAAATCCAAGTGTAAAGCGTGTACAAGATGGAGCAAGTCGATGAAAACGTTGCCTGCCAGATGCTTCAGCTAGTATCCTTGCGTACAGTAAGAATAGCGTGCCAGATTCACTGTACCCAAATGTTGACCACAGAACCGCCAGCAAAATCAAGAGTCGACACACTGCTCAGAAAGAACCCATCACATCACACATCGTACTGCAGTGAGTCGTAATCATCGTTGCGAAATCTATATCTATGCCCCATCCCAGTGATTTTTCTTCTTTCTTTTTCCCATTTTCCTACATGTCAACTCAAGCGGCATCGTCCAGATTCAACGTCGAGTAGCTTCTTCACGTTGTTTTTGGTGCTACGTTTTGCCTTGCTCCTCTTCTCATACGACAAAGACCACTCCCGTCTACTCAAACTCAATGGTTCCCGGAGGCTTGCTGGTGTAGTCGTAGCAGACACGGCACACACCGTGCACCGAGTTGACAATGCGCGTCGACACCTCGGTCAGGAACTCGGCGCTGAAGGGGTAGGGGTTGGCCGTCATAAAGTCGGTCGTCTCCACAGCGCGCAGCAGGACAATGTTCTCGTACACGCGCTTGTCGCCCATGACACCGACGGCGCGGCTGGGGTCGAGCGCAGCGAACGCCTGTCCAATCTTGTCGTACAGACCGGCCTCGCGGATCATGCTGATGAAGATGTGATCGGCCTTGCGCACCATCTCGACGCGCTCGGGAGTGGCCTCGCCGAGGATACGGATGGCGATACCCTAGGGAGCAAATGTCAGTTGAGCCTGTGATTGCTGTGGAAGAAGCAGCCGTTACTTACGGGTCCAGGGAAGGGGTGGCGCATGACGAGGTGCTCAGCAATGCCAAGCTGGCGTCCCATCTCGCGCACCTCGTCCTTGAAGAGCTCCCGGAGGGGCTCCAACAGCTTCAAGCCGTGGCCCTCGGTCATCCTCTTGGGCAGACCACCCTAAAACAGCCAACATTAGCGCATTGTTGGGGGCCGTGGCGTGTATCTGAGCCTACTTACCACATTGTGGTGGGTCTTGATGGTCTGGCTAGGTCCCTTGAAAGACAGAGATTCTATGACGTCGGGGTACCTGTGGTATTGTCAATATCCAATTCACCATAGACGGGACGAACGGCTGTCTTACAATGTGCCTTGGAGGAACCAGCCAATCTTGTCGCCGCGGGTCTTCTGGGAAGCCGCCTCCTTTTCGAGGATCTCGGCCTGGACGAAACGTCAGTCACGGATATCTCGCTCATCGATCAGACAGCAGCAATACGAACCTCGGCCTCGAAAGCGTCGATGAAGGCGCCGCCAATGAACTTTCTCTTCTTCTCCGGGTCAAGAACACCGTTCAGACCGGTGTAGAACTCCTTGGAGGCATCGACAACCCTGAGGTTGATGCCGAGGTGCTCCTGTTGAGGTTGTCAGTCTCCAAGCATGCATGTAACTCGGGCAAGTCTTCCAAAACCGGATCGCATACAGTAAGGTCCTTCTGGACCTGCTCCCTCTCCTGGAATCTCAGGTACCCGTGGTCGACCAAGACGGCCGTGAATCTGTCACCAATGGCCTCGTGCATGAGCTTGGCAGCGACGGTGGAGTCGACACCACCGCTGACAGCACCGAGCACCTGGCCGGTAGGACCAACAAGCTTGCGTATCCGGCTAATCTCCTGGTCGACAAAGTTGCCCATGGTCCACTCCTGGGTGGCGCCGCAGATGCCCACAGCAAAGTTCTTGAGCAGCTGGGTGCCGTTTGTGGTGTCTTGTGGTAGCCGGATTAGTTACGCCTTCCTGTACACATGCTGCACCAACCATCCAGATGGGACTCACGGGTAACCTCAGGGTGGAACTGGATGCCGTAGATGGGCAGCGAGTCGTGCGCAATGGCGGCGTACTCGGAGTTCTTGGTCGTGGCAATGGTGTGGAAGCCCTCGGGCAGCTTCGCCAGCTTGTCGCCGTGCGACATCCAGACCTTCATGGTGGTGTTCTCGAGGCCGGCAAAGAGGCGGTCCACGTGGGCGTTGATGCTCTTGGCCTGGAGCTCGGCAGAGCCGTACTCGCGGTGGATGCCGGCCACGACATTGTCCTTGTGCAGACGGTGGGCAAGCTCCTGCTGGCCGTAGCATATGCCGAGGATGGGGATCTGCAGGTCAAAGTAGGCCGGGTCGACGTGAGGAGCATCCGCGTCGTACACCGAGTAGGGGCCGCCGCCGAGGATGAGGCCGACGGGCTTGAACTTGATCTCGGACAGCTTGGTCGTGCAGGGCTGCATCTCCGAGTAGACATTGAGCTCGCGCAGCCGGCGGATGATCCTTTGGGTGGTGCCATGTCTGTTAGTCCTGGGGCCTCTTGGTGTCTTGGTCTCAAGCTCTCTGCTTGCAGCAGTTGATGGGCTGTCTGGACTGCACTGCTTGTCCGCGTCCAGAACAAAACCAGACCCTCCACCATCCATCCATCCGTCCATTCAGCCGCCCTCCCAGCCTGTGGTTGCGCACGGGACTTACAGATGTGTGTACTGGCTCCTGTCATCCCAGTCAGTAAGTGTTTTCACCAAACTTGCTTGCCGCTCACGGGTCAAGCACCGAGAACGTGGAATGCTCACCCAAAGTCCAAGACCAGCACGGTCGGGTAGACCTCGTGGGGCGCAGCGCCGTCCTCAAGTCTTGCCATCTCTGCTGGTATTCTTGTGGTGGAGTTCTGGTGTGGCGTTGTTTTTGTCGGACTCTGAATGCACAAGCAAAAGACACACCAGGCTATACCAAATCCAACGTGCAAGAACAGGTGAGGTTTTAAAAATGGGCGTCCAAGCAGTAGTAGGAGTAGTCGGCCAAAAAACGCGTTTCCGTACTATCACAAGCCGCGTACGGATAAGGCCGAGTCCAGATAAATTTTAAAGAGGGGCCCTTTTTTTTCTCCTCTGACTCTTGTTTCCCATCGATACGCCGCGGGGCAAGTACAACGATGCTACTATATAGTATGTACTCAAGTACATGCAGGGTCTTGCTCCAGTGGCAGCCCGACAAGGATCCGTCTACTGGGATCAGGGATTCTCCCATTCTAGCGCCGTTCTGCCAGAGCTTCTGCTGCAGCAGACAGTTGTCAGCCGCGCCCCTCCATTTTACTGTCGACGTAGGAAGAAGGCAGCAACCCACCAAACGTCACTGTGTCTTGGAGCGCAAGCTGTTCTACGCGTCGCATCTCCCCCCCCCCACACGAGCCCGCGCGCACTTCCACTCCCATTAAGCCAGACCTCGACCCAATACAACAAAATCCAAAAGACCAACACAGAGCAAGAGCCCAACCATGTCCGCCGAAACAACCCCCATCACAGCCCCACGCTTCGCCGCAGCCCTCAAGGACCTCTCTCTCGCTAGCCTGCACCTCAAGACCCTCGAGCTGCGCAACGCCCTCGCTCATCTCGCCTACAGCAATCTCCAGCTACGGCCCTTTGCCGAAGGCACCCAAGCCACTCTTGACACCGCAACCAGCAACAACAATCATGACGACAGCAATAGCTCCCGACAAACACAAACACAAGCAGAAGGGCAACCAGACCAAGACTGCATCGACGCCATCCGCGAAAACGAACTCGTCATGGACCGCATGCGCGAGCGCATCCTCCTCATCAAGACGGAGGTGGAATTCCGCGGCGTGAGCTGGCGCGAGTTTGACAATGGCGAGATGGCGGCAGACGAGGAACACGCGCATGAGATTGTTGCTTCTGCTACTGCTCCTGCTGCTACTACAATAACTACGGCGGTGCAGCAAGAACAAGGACGAGAAAGTAGTCGGCCGTTGTTAAATGGCGTGAATGGCTCGGCAGAGGCGCAGCATTTTCCGACAAGAATAACAGCAGCATTGAGCAGTAGCGGTAGAAATCCCTGGACAGACGGGACTTTCCAGACTGGCACGATTCGAGACGGGCAATTGCACATGGATGAGGTGTCAGGACAGAGCTTTGCGAGTACCGGTGGATCAGCAGCAGTAGCAACAACATCATCATCAATAACAGCGCCATCTGCAGTATCTCAACAGTCACAGCAAACAGCACCAGACTCAGCACCCAGCGCAGCAGAAGCAGAAGCAGAAGCAACAGCAACAGCAACAGCAACAGCTACAACGGCAACAGGCGGAGGCCGGCTAAGCGACGAAGAACTATGGCGCATGCTGGAAGACCGCTTAGGCGCTCTGGACAGCGAAGAGGAAGAGGAACAAGGTTTGCATCTTTAAAGAGAAGCAGCCGTCTTCAGATGTGACAACTAATATCGAGCTCTTGTTTTCCTTACTTGAAATACTGTCTGAGGCTTGATGACTGTATTACACACACCACAAGAGACGTTCTTATTCATACTCACAAGTGCAGCAAAAGCCGAAGAGACAGAAGAGCAACCGTTCAGAGTATACCCAGATAGACAGAGAGATACCAATGAGAAAACCGAAGATTTCTTGAAAAGGACCACCTCTCAGCCTTCCAATTAAACACAAGAAAGCGATACAAACCGAAATTTCCGAAATCATGTTGTGTGCTTTACTTCATGATCGAACAAAAAGAAAGCGTTGGTGAGCTAGCACATATGCAGTGAGTACGTATTGTTCGTATGTATTTGTGTAGTATTCTGTATGTATCATGTAGGCGCTTGTATTATGAGTAGTACTCTGTGCTCCCAACTCTCATGCTCTCAACTCAACTGTGACAACCATCACCACCACCACACATCATTGCTCCTTCCCAGGCACTCACGCATAGGACATGACACCGAATGACAATACAAGATACACAGACACTCCCACACACAGACACGAATTGCTCCGTAGTCCCTCTAAAGAGGACGAGATAACTTCGATCGAAGCAACAGCGGACTGCTGTGCTCCTTGGCTCGTGTCCACAGTTTCCTTCTTTCCTTTCCCCTGACTCCCCATCTGTACATTTAGCAACCACACCAAAAATTCAAGCAGCAAAAAACAAACCCCTCGAAACGCCTCGCAGTTAGATGCGCCTAGCCAATGCAAAGAAGAATAGACAGAAGAAAGAAGAAAAAAAGGGGGAAAAAATGGTGGAAAACGGAGTCAAGAACGAGTCGGTGGGTGGATGAGTTTGACTGAATAAAAAGATCCATCAAAATGTTGCTCGAGTCCGTGGCTGTCCCCGACGCTTCCGAGAAAAAAAAAGGAAAAAAAGGTAGACTAAAAAGTATATATGTGCAGGAGAAGTGAAGCCGTGAAAAGTTGATAGAAAAAGGAAAGGAACAAACACCGGCAAGCAGCTACGCAAACAAGTACAAGTATTGTCACCGACACAGAAACTCCATACTCAATGCAGTCTACAGTTCCTTTTTTGGTTCACACAAAGGAAAAATCCGGTTTACACAACAAGGGACTTGGCAAGAAAAAAAAAAAACCGCTTGCGCACTCACGACAGGGCTAGGCCGCTGTCAACTGATGCGCCGGCTGGGCGGTCCTTGTCAGCAGGAGAGATAGCAGCGGTGTTGCTGGGAGGCGAGCGGTTGGTGACGTCTTCAAGAGGTGAGCCCTGGGGCTGCGACCGAATGGATTCGGTTGCTGGAGTCGAACCCGAAGACACGGTAGCGAGAATGGTCGGGTTCACAGGTGAGCTTGCCTCAGACTTCTTACTCGAGGACAAGTCCGAGCTGGCAATGGTCTGCAGTCTGGGCCTCTGCACGGCGTGGCCCTCGGCTCCTCCATTAAGACGATCCTCGGTGTCAGTCTCGTCGTCGGCCTCGGATCCGGCTGCAGCGTCCGCCTTCTTTTGCTTGGATGCCCGCTTCTTCATGCGGCGCTCGTAGATGGTATCCGACGAGTCGGACGAACCGGTCGTGTTGCTGCGGCTGCGTGCAGACACGTGCGACCGGTGTGAGCGCTGGCTGGGCATGCTGCTCAGCGTGGAGCCGGTCCTCGACCTCCGAGTGTCGGGGCGTGCCGTGCGAATAGAGCCCTCGGCCTCATTGGGCAGCTCGCCCTTGCGAATCTTATCCTTGACGATCCTCTCGCCCACGAGACGTCCGAGTCCAAGCTCCTCCTTGCTGGCGTGGGAAGCAGCCGTTGTTGTTCTACGGCTGGCACGGCTGGCACGACTAGTGCGGCTTGCGACGCTCACTTGCGATGCGCTTCTGCTAACGGGAACCTTGCCTTCCATAACCTTGGCAGGTGGAGGAGGTTGCATCATCCAACGGTACTCGTTGCGGCTGGAAGGGCGACTGCTGACAACAGGTGGGTGATAGTCGTTGACGGGTGGGTTGCGAGGGGTGCCGTAGAAATTGGAACGGTCGTCCTCTGTAATTTCACGTTCACGTGGAGGTCTGCCAGTTTCAAAAAGCCTGCCAGCAGTGTCGCGTCCCTTTGTTATCACTTCACGCAGACGCTGGCCGGCCTTGTTGGCCATCTGGTGGCCCCAGAGCTCCTCGTCTTCTCTCTCATAGCGCTTGCGGTTCCAGTCGAGGTCCTGGGAGTCCGTCACCGACATGGAGAGAGTGGTGCGGATTTCATAGTCCTCGGCAACCACAGTAGGGCTGCTGGCGGTTTCGGCACTGTGGAAATGGGTGCTGCTGCCGATGCTGGTTTGGCGGTCTCGTGGTGACGAAGCACCATTGGTTCTGTCGGTGGCCTCAGTGCCGGAGCTCTTCAATTTGCGCTGGCTAGTGTTTTGGCTGACACCGCGTTTCGGCAGACTGGGCCCCATGTTGATGTCCTCCATCCAGTACTGGTTGGTGTTCTCTGGGTTGGGATGGCGGTACAAACCCGGCTGTTCCATTTCGAGACGGGCCTTGATGACCCTCTCGCGCTTAGCCTCCTTGCGAATATCGCGGCGGTGTCCGACTCTACGACATGGCGTGCAGGCAATGTAGTAGAACCATACTGAGCGAAGAGCGGCAACAAGACCGCCATTGTGGTCATGGCTCTCGTCGTTTTCGGTCATTTTCGATTCTTGAAGGAGTAAAGAAAGGAAAAAGAAAGGGGCTGGTTGTTGGTTATTGTTGGAGGGATGCCGCGTGCTGGGAGCGTAAAGATGATGTTGAACCAACCCACCAACCCCAAGCGGGGGTGAATGTGTTTCTGCAAAGGAGACGGAGGAATGTGAGGTGGCCGTCAAGCAATGCCGACGCTAGAGACTGTTGGATTCGGCCTGCGTCGAGTGTTTATGGAGAAGCGTAGTTGAGAAGGGATGAAGACGGGGTCTCGAGATCCTCTGTATGGATGTCATGCCGCGTACCGCCTGAAAGAATATGGATCCAAATGAAGGCTTGCAGGAGGGCTTTCAGCGGCAGTAATAACAGGATGGTGCAGCTCGCAGCTTGACTGGCATGAGAAGCCACACGATATGTCGGGGCGGTTGAGAGTGAAACGCAGCGGCAGCTGTGGACGAGTGAGGACGGGAAACGTCGTCGTTTGGCAAAGCCCGCGGTCGAATCAGGTTGGAGCAGCGGTTGGCCAAGCACAGAACCGGGCGTGGAAACGGCCAAGACGAGAGAGAAAGCGAATGGTCGATCGAGAGAGGGAGAGAGGAACAGCGCGAAGCGAAGCGGAGGCGGAGCACGGCGCTGGGAGGTGGCCAGGTCAACACGGTTTAGACTGCTTTAGACTTGCTTGGCCAGCTGCGGAGAGGCAACGTAAGCGGCGGCTGGTGTTGGTGCTGGTGCTGATGACGATGGACAATGGACAATGGACGATTGCAGGTCGCAATTCGCAATGTCGCTGTTTTGTCGTGTTGTACAGTCTAGCAAGAGAAGTCTGGCTAAGATAGACTGACTGATTGAGCCAGGCAAAATGGAGTGCTTTTGCTTTGGCTGGGCGTAATTCGGCGCTCAGGGGCACTGGAATGGAATTGACATGAAACAAGCTTGCCAAGGGTGGCAGAGCACGCCAAACTCGAGATCCCAACGGGAAACAAAAATAGCAATGCGACTCGGGTCCGTGGAGGCGTAAGATTGATTGAGTTGGTCTGGCTCCCGTCAACTCGATTCGACTCGGACGAGGAGAAGGGAGAAGGAGACAGAGAAGAGAGAGAGCAGACGAGGAAGCCACGAAATCAGCATCCGCTGCCAAGAGGAGCGAGGATAATAGGCAACTTGGCAAGTGGGCAAGACGATCAAGACCGTTGCCGGGTCCAGTGGGTGTTAAGCCCCCCAAGTCCCCCAAGTATCCCCCAAGTAGGGAGGCGGAGACCATGAAAAGGCACTGTAGCCCAAACGGCCCCAGTGACTCCTCAGGCACCCTTGGCAGCTCGCGGACCCCCAGCACACCCCTAACTTCTGGGGCTAGTGCGGGATGGACCCGCCAAGCAAGCCCCCAGTCCCTGCCGTCCCTGCAGCGCTACTACACTTAATCACTCACGCTACTGCTGCTAAGTCGTGCTGCTACTGCTGTTACTATAAACCTATCTCTGGAATCTGCAAATGGGCATGCAGTGCTACCGCACTCGCTTGGCTCCATGTGTCGATCTGACGAAGGGAAGTTTCAAGGTTTTTGAGGGATGCTTTGGTGGATGCATTTGCAGGTACCATCGCTGAACGCTGTTGGATTTCGATTGTCAGGCTGCTAAAGCTACAGCGCCTTTCAATAGCTGGAGCTTCAGTGTTCGGATCTCTACAGCACTCCGTCGAATTCGACAAGTGAGGAAGGGGCCAACCGAGGTTAGTGCCAATCACGCCTTGGACAAGCGAAAAGGGGAATCGCGACTGCCATTTAATAGTGAATGCACCTGCAGGTACTCCGTACTCGGTACAAGTACCAAGATACTGTCGCATTTTTCAACCGCCAGTAGTACTTAACGACAACCTCAATTGCAATACACAACACCGCACTTCTCGAGATACAAATTCACGGTTCGTTTCCGGTCTTCATTTCGAGAAAACTCCCGACAGAACAAAGTGTCGACTCATCACACAGCTGCTCACACACAAAAGCGGTCAACTTTATTATGATATCCATTCCGGAGGCAGCCGAGGAGCGATTCAGAAACATTCAAACGCGTCCCACTCCTCTGTTGCGCCCGCCCCGGACAACTTCCACCCAACACAAACTGCACAGAAAGAGCTGTGGATGGACGGAGCGGGGATTCTCCGAGTCTGGTCATGTTCTATGGTCCTCTCGTCCTCTGACAAGCGCGTCGGTCTTGTCAAGCGTCTGCCCGTGTCTAACTTGACTGTACGTCACATCACGATCTTCACTGTGTCGTTTCACCCTCGGACGCGGATGATCGCATTGTATGGACGTGGACAAGAAAGTGAAGATAAGACAGCCTGGGACTAGTCAAGTAGGGTCTCTTGAGTATTGAGGCCTTGAACACAGTCTTTTTGTCAAGTGAGTCGCCGGCCTGGATCATCTTTGCCAGATTTACCGATCTGTACATACAATCGATAATCCTCGAACCGGCGTAGGTAATCCATTGAATGTCCGCAATCCTTCCCGATATTTACGCCCAAGCAGCATCTACCTACGTACTTACGACTCGGATGCACTTCCAAAAAAATTTAAAAAATTGATATGACTTAGGGGTACCCAAGTACTTACATGGAGCACTCTTTTGTCTCAACGCGCAACTCTCTGGTGCGTCACATTGCTCTGGAATACCACCCTGCTGGGTTACTGGTATCACAATTGCGGGTCAAGGCTTCAAAAAGGACCGGAAAGTCCGTCTTCTCGCTAGCCACTTTGACAAAGACGTGATTGGGCCATCGAGACTATAATGATCGACGTCTTAGTGGTCAATCCCTCACGTCGTTTAATCTTACTGTGTGCTATGGCGCAGACAACGGCTTGGATTCGAATATCCAGGCTAAAAATTCAGCAACCTTTGGTGATGTAGAATCGTATGTATATTATATGACTTGATTGCTTAGTGATACTGTCTTCGTGAACCGCAGTCGCCTACGAACTACTGAACAATGGCTCCATATACACCTATGTAGGCATAACAAAGTCTACCAATCTCGCTAGGCAGATAGGCCAAGGCAGCCTCACGAAAGCAGACAATCAATTGCAGAACTCCAGATAGAGAGATACTTACTGCAGACGCTGACCACATCGGTATCATCTTGAGACCTATTCTATTCACTTGACGAAATACTCCTCTCTCGCTTTTCAATTTCCGCCGGGAAGAAACACCACGATGTCAAGACTGCGAACAAGTATCCGTTGGGTCAGTAGCTGATGACCATTGCACTGATAACAAAGTGCAGCAAGTACATTTCTGAAGCGAACCAATGCCAGTAAGCACATCACGTATCAAATCGACTCCAAAAGTATCCATGGCAATGCTAATGCCAACGACAGTGATATTGACGGGAAGCAGAAAAGTCCGAGGAACATGAAAGAAAAAACCACCACATCCATGCGACAGTAAGTACCTAAGCGTGTTGATAGCATAGCCATTCTCGACCCGGACTTCTTCTTTTTCTTTTTCTGTAGAGAGCACCGATTCATCCTTCTAACAATAAAGCTTTGTGCATTCGTTCCAATTGTCCATCTCGCTCTCACACACTTTCTCAACATCAAGCCTCAACCTCACCCTCTTCCTCGACACAGAACTCTGGTATTGATTCCGACTCACGCCCAAAGGCCACTTGGCGGCGTGGTTAACTTTACTCAAACGAGTAAGAAAAAAGAGAGGAAGAAAAATAACAAATGACACATCGTCAAACATGAGCACGCCGGGTTTCCCGTTATCCCAAGAACAGACAGACAGACAGACAGACAAAGGGAAAGTGGTTAAAAAGAACAACAACCAATAAGTGTACAAGAGGCAACCCGTCATTTCATCCAATCGCTAAGCTGCCACGCATGCAAACCTCCTTTCTCATTCTTCCTCTCGCTTTACCTCAAAATCCAGACCTCTATGCCGAGACCGAGACGGGGGCTGGGCTGCTTGTCATTGCTGACTGAACCTCGTTGGCAGGCTGGTCGTTTACGGGTTGCACGTTCACGGCAGGCTGCTGTTGTTCCTCTTGTTGGTCAATCTCGCCGCCAGCCTCGCGCTCAGCCCACGCGCCCCAAAGGCCACGCTTGCCACGCACGCGGATGGATCCGCCGAGAGCGGATCCCTGATGGTCGATCTTAATGGCGTCTTTGGTGGCAAGCACCAGACACTCAAAGAACATCTTGGTTGCATCGGCCTTAGTCGTCCTCTTCTCGGGCAGTAGATCCTGGAAGACAACTGAGGTTTTCTTCCGCTTGTCCGTGTTGATCGCGGCTTCCTCTCCAAATAGGTCTCGCAAGATGTGCACGGCATGCTTGGTGCCAATGGAGACGGGGCCGCTGTCTGCAGGGTGGACAAGAGGCGCGGTGGAGTCATCGAAATTAGGCATGGTTGTGCTGTTTTCATCGTCGTGAACAACGACTCCGTCATCTCCGGCGATTTCGATGGTGGTGCCATCTGCTGCCACAGATCCGTTGCCCAAGTCAGTGCCTCCGACAGCAAAGGGGTCCTCGTTGGCGTTGATCTCCAGACGCGGCGACTTGGAGGATCCGGCTTCGCCATCCAATTCCATGTCTGCAATGCCACTATCCCGCTTGCGCTTGAGGTCATGGGGTCCACGAACGGCGTCCAGCGACAAGAGACCAACAAGTTCAGGAGCCAAGAGTGCGCTGTGTGCATCCGTGGTTATGCTAGCCAAGAAACCGCCATTCTTTTGCATTTCCATCAAAGCCAAGAGGTAAGGGTCGCGAGGGAGGAAGACCTGGGGTTTGGTGATTCTGTCGTGTCTTTGCTGTTGCTCCTTGAAGACGGAATTGCTGAGCATGGTCTGCTCATCGGGGCCAATAATCTTTCTCTTCTTGGAACGTTGAGGGGCCTTGTGGTTGATTGAGGATTCGTCGTCTTCATTGGGCTCGTAAACGTCGGTTGCGCGCGTGTACTCGAGCTCAATCTCTCGGGCAAACTCCTCGTCAATGTCAGATAGTGGTGATTCGGAAATCCGGGCTCTCGCCATGTCGGGTGCGGCGGCGGCGGCGGCAGCAGCAGACTGATCGCCAATGGGAAGCTGAAAATCATCGTCTCCCATCATGATGTCTCCGTCATCGTCATGAATGCGAACTCCGCCGTCTCCGAAGTTGAGAGCAGTCGACTCGTCGTGAGATTTTTCCTTGGAACGCTGCGGCAGGTCAAATTCGCTGAAAATGTCTTCCTCGACTCCTCCTCTGCCGATTTGCCCATCACGGCCGCGTTCAACAGTGAGCCTGGTGGGCTGGTCATCCAAGTCCATACCAAAATCAAGCTGAAGATCCAGATCGTCCACATTAGCCAAAGCCAGACCCTCGTCCTTGTCCAAGCCATCCATCAAAAATTGACTGTTGTTAAAGTCCTCTTGCAGGTTAATATCACGGTGGCTGACGCGACCTTTACGACCCAGCGGTTGCGAGCTAAGGTCCGCGTCCTGCGTCAGGAGCAAGTCGACATCGGGGGCTGGCAGGAGGTCCAGGTTATCGTATGGGGTAATCTTGTCAGGCAAGAGAAGCGATTCTCTGTTGGGAAGTTGCAAATTCGCAGGAATGTCGTTGTTGCCAGAAGAGCGGAAAGCCTAGACAGAAGCAAACTTAGCCATCTACAGTACACCACAATCACCTCCGAACCCAGACGTACCATCTTGATCTTCAAAAGCGCTTCATTGCAGTCATCGAGCAGGTATCGAGCTTTGCGACTGTAAATTCTGACGACACCGAGGAGCAGTTGGCCCGTCATTCGAAGGGCCATGGGAGCCTGGGTCGGCATGATGATCTGCTCAACACTTTCGGAAAGGTTCGATTGCAGAATGTGCTGCTTGGACAGTTTGCGCTCCAAGTTGGCCGAAAGCCAAACCCGGGCCAGAGGCCCGGTCTTTTGGAAGAGCTCTTCGGAATAAAACATTGCAGCAACGGAGCGATGAGAGTTAAAAGTGAGGTGCGCTATAAGAATGTGAGGCGCAGTGAGGCGCTGCGACAAGTGGCGCGCGTACGTGGTGGTGGTTCGAGAATCGTCAACACGAAGCTGTCGCGTATGGAGCTGCGGGTTGGCGCGTGCAGAGGACTGCAACGACAACTGGCGAAACGGCACGCTGAACGTGACGAGATCGATGCGAAGCTATTCAAGCAATGCAAAGGAAAAGAAAAAGTCGCTACCAAATGCACAGGGGCCGCGAAGGGATGCGCGGCGCCTTGTGAGCGGGTCGCGAGATGGAGGGGAAAAGGTACCTGGCGACGGAACGAGAAGAAGGAGGGGAGAGGGTTTGCGAGGGTTGCGAGGGTTAATGAGGGTTGGGCTCTCTTTGTTTTGTGAGCTTGCGCAAGGAACCTGCGCAATCAGCGCCCGGAGCAGGGGGCCGACGGTTGTCATTGGCTGGATTCTGGGTGGCCGGGCGACGGCCGGATGTGGCTGGGGTTAGGGTACGGGGCTGACAGGTTGAAGTATACTGGTACTCTGGAAATCGTTCTTTGGAGGGGATACCTGCCAAGTAACGCCGGGTCATAGATTAGAAGGTACTTGACGCTTTTGCAAATGTACTTGACGCTGAGATCAGTACCACCTGCTTCAAGGATGCAAAGCACAGGGCCACGTAAACATATTTCCAGATTCGGTACAAGCGCGCAGTCGAAGAAGCACTTGCTGACTTTGTGCCTTAAGTACTTGTATCAAAAGCATTACCATGAATGTACTGCGATTCACGCCCTGTGCCTTTTCATGAAAGGAAGGGTTAGCTGATTCGATGTGTCCTTGCTACGTATCTGAACTCAATGCTACTTACGCGATAGCACTCCAATACTTTCAAAGGCGATGAAGCCATCTCAGATGTACCCCAGTTGACTGGCCAGTGTCCTTGAACTACTCACGTTCGCAGAGGTGCTGCTGGTGAAGGACAAAAGCCACGAGACTTTTGTACCCAGGTATTTTGGCTACAGCGTCATTCTACGGTTCGTAGTAGCTATCAGCTAACCCAGCTACCCTGAACCAGGCCCCGCTGATCGGGGATACAACCCCATGCACACTACTCGCCAGCGCCCCTGGCGGGCCCTGGCTACCATGTACCATAGTACAGGGGGCTGCTGGGCTTTGACTGACATCTAGAACACCACGAATCTACATCGAATTGGACCTAACCGTCTTGCGTTACACGTCAGCGCCTGCACGTCGACTTTTCACCATTCGCGCTCCCAATCGATCTGGCTCTTTCTCTTTGGCCCTTAAGTGCTGCAAGGCAAGCACAAGACCGTCTCTTCTTGTCCGTCTGGCCACATTGACTACTGGCGACAGGCGCGGCCTCTCTAAGACAACTCACGAGCCGACTACATTGGACAACGTCGCCACATCAACGATGCCAACGTCCCCCATGCGCTTCTCCGTATAGCAGTGCGATCAACAGCACCTCGAAACCCCGCCTCGACCTTCTGCGTCGCTTGCGCCGTGTCAACAGAGTAGTTTCGAGCCCAGCCATAACAGCCGTCGAACTTCCCGCCTTCTCACAGAATGGACAGCTTCGCTGGCAGTTCTTCAACTCTGCCCCTGTTCAATGAACCACAAAAGTCTATCGAATTGTCCCCTTGGGTCGGCAACGAGCGAGCGCAGTCAAGATCTCCTACGCGCATCACTTCGGCCCAGTCAAGAGTAAGGAGCCTCTGATCGTGTCGGCAAGACTAGCAGTCCCAGAAACCAACTCCCTCGCGCTAACATTGTTCTTTTTTGTGTGCAGAGTGTTGCAGACGAGTTCTCCTACCTGACCGCTGCCGAAGCTGCCACCCGCGCCGGAACCTCTCTCACACACGGCCTCACACCGAGCGAGGCCCTGGCGCGCCTGCGCGACTATGGACCCAATGAAATACCCCACGAAGAACCAGAACCGCTCTGGCAGAGGTTCCTCGGACAATTCAAGGAGCCCTTGATCCTCCTGTTACTTGCTTCAGCAGCTGCCTCTGTACTTCTTCATAACTTGGACGACGCTGTCAGTATCACAGTCGCTGTGACTATTGTCGTTACTGTGGGATTTGTACAAGAATATCGCTCTGAGAAATCAATCGAAGCTCTCAACAACCTCGTTCCAAACCACGCGCACTTAATCAGGAGCATGCCGGCCAAGCGCTCCGCGAGCGCACGAACACCGGACTGGCAGCAAACAAACGAGAGTGCGGCAGAAAGCGCCGAGTCCTCCGGCGCTGTCACGCCAGAAGAAGACATCTTGGAGGCTTCGTCTTCAAAGGTCATGGCTGCTACGCTGGTGCCGGGCGACTTGGTATTGTTCACAACAGGAGATCGCATACCAGCAGACATCCGGGTGACAAAGGCCTCGGATTTGACCATAGACTTGTCGAACCTCACGGGTGAAACCGAGCCTGTCCGTGTGACGGCTGCACCATGCCCACGCAGGTCATCGAGTAAGACTCAGGCACAGGGCACAAATCTGCAACTGCCGACTCCGACCTTCGCTGCGGGATCTGACGGGAGCGGCTCACGTGCCCACGACGCCAGTGATGGAAGGAACGTCGCATACATGGGAACGCTGGTCAAGTCTGGTCATGGTCAGGGTATCGTGTTTGCGACAGGCGGTAGCACTCAATTCGGAGCCATCGCTACCAGTGTCACCGACACTGAGAGTCCTCGTTCGCCCCTGCAACTCTCCATGGACGATTTGGGATCCCAGCTCAGCAAATTCTCCTTTGTAGTTATTGGTGTAATCTCCTTCGCTGGTTGGTTCCAGGGAAAGGCTTTGCTCGAGATCTTCACCGAATCCATCTCGCTGGCTGTTGCTGCGATTCCAGAAGGCCTGCCCATCATTGTCACTGTGACTTTGGCATTGGGCGTGCACCGCATGGCCAAACATAACGCTATTGTTCGCAAGATGCCAAAGGTGGAAACTCTGGGCTCCGTCAATGTCGTTTGTTCGGATAAAACAGGCACATTGACGATGAACCATATGACAACGTCCAAAATGTGGTATTTTGGCTCCGATGAAGCATTTGATGTCGACTCGGATGACGATGCAACAGAGGTTACACCAGATTCGGCATTATTGCGTATTTTGCGCATTGGCAACATTGCAAATGATGCTCGCTTGGCTAGGCGCTACACCGAAAATGGAGCTGCGGCAAAGGCTGTTCTCTCATCAACTCTTGGCCGCGACGAGACTTCTACTTACACGCGCTGGGTTGGCCAGCCTACCGATGTTGCTATGCTTGATCTCTTGGACCGTTTCCGGGAACATGACGTCCGTGAGTCTATAGGTCCTCGGACATCTGAGATTCCATTTAGCTCGGAGCGGAAGTGGATGGGCGTAGTCATTGGCTCCGACAAGAACGAAAAGGAGTTCGCGTACATCAAGGGCGCCTTGGACCGCGTGCTTGAGGCATGCGACAGCTACACCACCAAGCACGGGCGAGAATTCGCGCTTGATGTGTCACAGAGGGAGGAAATAAACCAAAGAGCTGAGAGCATGGCAGTCAAGGGCTTGCGAGTGATTGCACTTGCAAGTGGGCCAGTCAACAAGTCTACACGCAGCAAGTCCAGCGGACTAGCTCAACGCAATGGTACCCCGAGCAACGAGGACGGTGACGACAATGGCCGATCGCCATACACTGAAGATGCGTACAAGGGTCTCACATTCGCCGGTCTTGTTGGCATGAGCGATCCTCCCCGTCCTTCTGTCGCACGTTCTATTAGGAGGCTAATGCGCGGTGGAGTCAAGGTGATCATGATCACAGGTGACGCAGAGACCACAGCCATGGCAATCGGCAAGCAGCTGGGAATGGACATTGCGACTCCTCGAGAGGGTGGTCCAGGCCAAGTCTCTGTGAGACCAGTTCTGACTGGCCGAGACGTGGATAACCTCTCAGAAGCAGACCTTGCTCAAGCGATGCAGCACACGACCATCTTTGCACGGACGAACCCCGACCACAAGATGAAAATCATCAGTGCACTGCAGTCGCGCGGAGACATTGTTGCCATGACAGGAGATGGAGTCAACGACGCGCCAGCCTTGAAGAAGGCGGATATTGGCATTGCCATGGGCAGGAGCGGCACCGACGTAGCCAAGGAGGCCGCAGACATGATCTTGACAGACGACGACTTCTCGACCATCCTACACGCAATTGAAGAGGGCAAGGGCATCTTCAACAACATCCAGAACTTCCTCAGGTTCCAATTGAGCACAAGCGCAGCTGGCTTGTCTCTTGTGTTGATCTGCACCGTCTTGGGATTCAAGTCTCCACTGAATCCAATGCAGATCCTCTGGATAAGTGAGTACTCCAGGATCGTCTTGAACCTAGCGAAGGGTCTTGAGCTAACGCGATCTAGATATCATCATGGACGGACCACCTGCGCAATCTCTGGGGGTAGAACGCGTCGACCCTGATGTCATGAAGCGCCCGCCTCGCCGTCGCGGAGCCCCAGTGCTTACTCGCGCCGTAATTCAGCGTGTACTGCAGTCGGCTGTGATTGTCATGCTCGGTACGTTGCTGGTTTACACGCGTGAGATGCTCGAAGACGGGCAGGTGTCGCGTCGCGACACAACCATGACCTTTACATGCTTTGTTCTCTTCGACATGTTTAACGCTTTGAGCTGCCGTTCCGAGTCCAAGTCGATTCTGCGTGGCGAAATGGGCTGGTTTACCAACACGCTCTTCAACTGGGCCGTTTCGCTCAGCATCATGGGCCAGCTGCTCGTTATCTACTTTCCATGGCTCCAGGAGGTGTTCCAGACGGAGGCCCTCGGCTTCTACGACCTGGTGGGCCTGACTATGCTGTGCAGTACAGTCTTTTGGGCGGACGAGGTCAGGAAATGGTGGATGTATGGCAAAAAGAAGTTGGGAGGGTATAGCCAGGCTGTATAAAGAAGCGAGACAAGTCGCGATAGACGAGGGCCCTGTTTTGTTGAAACTGGGTGCAAATTGGCTGTGCAACTTGGTGGGTGTGAAAATGGCAGCCGTAGAAATTATAATAATAGACAGCATCCTCATTTGCTCAGTGCATTCTGACAAAAGGTCAGCTTATGGTGCAATGGTGTTTAGAAACTTGTTAGTACAGTTGTGGTGACATTCAAATTCCTGGACCTGTTTCAGTCAATGCAGTACATGGCGTTCCCCCAAGCGGGTTGCCCAAGCGTGTTCGACCCACTGTAACCCCAAGCCTGGGAGATCTGGAGCACCCTGGAGCTCGCTTGAGACACCACCTCGGCACCTGCTGTACTTGACCCGTAACGCTGTAGTATAGTGCTTCCCTGTTCATTGCGCCCGCCCTTGACGGAGACGAGGCGCTTAGAATTATTTGCCAAACAAGACCAACTGGCCTCCTTGCTCAACTCGCGACTCTCTCCTTTCCTTCTTTTCCCTTCCTCCACGGCATGCGCCGCCATACCACCAGCGCGCCTCGATGTCTGCCTCTGCTAATGGCGTGTCCACAACCGCAAAGACGAGCCGAGCTCGCTCAACCTCCTCCGCCACCCACAGTCTGAGCATCAACACCCGCAACGGTCTGCCCTCTCCCTCATTACACTCTGCCAGCCTGACCCCGAGCCTCCAACACCACAGCAGCCACAGACGAACCGATGATGCATACTTCTCCTCTACCGAACGTCCCTCGATGCGCGAGGCCTCCACACCCGCACAGGTCCGCGCCGCCCTCGCCGCCCATCACACGCGCGAAACAGACCTCGTGCGCCGCTTGCAAGCCAGCCTCGCCGCACAAGCCGACCTAGGCCGTGACCTCGGCCGTCTCGATAACTTGCGGGCTGGACTCGGCACGCAGATCATCTCGACGAGGTCCATAAGCAACAACATGCTCGCCAATGCAGCGCACACGGCAGGGCGGCTCTCGAGCAGGGTGCGCGAGCTCGACCTGGAGAAGCAGCGCGTGGAGGAAACGTTGCGAGTTGTTGAACAGGTAGCGGAGCTCAAGGCGTGCGTGGGCGGCGTAGTCTGGAGCATGGGCGCGCCGCAAGACTGGGAGGCTGCCGCGGGGTATATTGCACGGGCGAGCAGAGTGCCCGAGGAGATTACAAGGGGTGGATTCGCGGCTGCCATGGTGCCGACGGTGGAAATTCCAGATGCGCCGTGGGTGACGCTTGAAAATGCAAGAGAAAGCTTATGCGGACTGTTTCTGCGAGAGTTCGAAAAGGCGGCCAAGGAGGGCGATGGAGCCAAGGTGACGAGGTTCTTCAAGCTGTTCCCGCTGATTGGGAGAGGAGATGTGGGATTGGATGTCTATGGTCGCTATGTCTGCCAGGGCGTTGCGGGCACGGCGAGACAGACGCTGAAGGAAGGGGCCGTCGTTCCGGCCAGGAAGGACGGCTTCTTTTACGCAAACGCCCTAACCAAATTGTTTGAACACATTGCGCAGATTGTCGAGAGCCATGGTGGCCTGGTCGAGCGACATTACGGGGCTGGAAAGATGGTCAAGGTCATTGAAAGGCTACAGATGGAAGCGGATGTGCAGGGTGGCATCATACTCGACTCGTGGAGCGACGAAAGAGGAGTCGACAGGAAGCTCACAGATGTCAAGAGCTATCCCTTCTCGTTCCTTGTTCAAAGTTTCCTGACGCAACAAAAGGGCATGGGCGGTATACCGAGAATCAACTCACCAGCTGGAGGCACGGGCACCAACGATCCAAGAAATAGCGAAGACGAAGGCGTCAATATGAAGGAAGTGGACGCAATACTGAACGAAATCGCCGTCATGCTCGGGAGGTGGTCCGCCTACTCTCGGTTCATTGCAGGGAAATGCAAGGTTTGTTTGTTTGTTTTGGTTCCCCACGACATGGCCCCAAAATTCTCGATACTAATCCAAGACCTTGCTTTAGGATCGGGAGACTCCCAGAGATGCAGCCCTTGTCATGCCTGATGTCCTCACCAAATCCAACCTAAGCCGCAAAGTGTCAGGCAGACTCACCAGCCCTTACGACGTTATGAGCACTTTTTTTTTCAGGAGATCCGTTGAAAAGGCGTTCCAGTTGGATGAAATGCCCACTGGTCTTTCACTGAACCCGCAAAAGCACCTGGACAGCCAACCACCATTTATAATATCGGCCGTCGACGACGTCATGTACATTGTCAACGCCGTGATACAAAAGACGCTGTCGACTTCACAGCGAGATGCAGTCGCGCAGGTTGTGCCAACCATTGGGCGGGTCCTGGGCTCTGACTTTGTCGGCATGGTTCAAAGGAAAATGCGCGACGAATCATATCCAAAACCGGCAATACAGGGCGGCTTCCCACCCGAGGACAAGATCATAGCCTTCATCGTCCTGATCAACAGTCTCGAGACGTCCAACGAGTACCTAGAGCGAATCATAAACACCTTCCTCGGCACATCGCTCGAGGGCACCGCCAACGGCGTTGGTGGCCAACAACCTCTCAGAGACACATTCCCCTTTGAACACGACGTCACCTTTGTGAGCCACGCACTCACGACGCTCCTTTCCACCTTCACGGCCAAGACAACCGAGTTGCTCAACGAAGGACTCCAAGTCCTTGCTAATCAAGTCGTGAAACTGCGCCTGCGGCCCGTTCTCGCCGACACCTTCCGCGAAGTCGACTACACACTTACCGAAGACGACCTAGCGGACATTGCTGCCGCCGAGGACATTGACGAAGACGAGCTGCTCGACGCCGTGGGCCGCCGCTTCGAGCACGGCTGGGACGCGCTCATGAAGCCCATCGCCCGGCTCATGACGCCTAAGACGTACGCGACGCTGCTAGAGACGACGGCGCGATACCTTGCGCGTGTGCTACTCGACCGCGCGTGGAAGTATCTCGGCCGCGGCGCCAATGCTCTGGGCGTCATTCGCATGGAGCGCGACTTCAACGCCATAGTCAACGTCGTGTCCAAGGGTGGCAACTACAGCGTACGCGAGCTGTTCGCAAAAGTTGCGCAGGTTCTCATGGTGGCGAACATGGAGGATGATGAGTGGGAGGAGATTGTGGTAGCTGGAGACGATGACGGGATGCAGTGGGTGTTGAGCGAGGAGGAGAGGAGGAAGGCGAGGAATTTGGTCAAGTCATGATGCTGCTAGCTGTCGAATGTTGCTCTTGTAGAGTCGAAGACGTCAAGACAACGCTGGAGTCAGAGCATGGAGGTTTACGATCTGATTCGAGAGAAAGCCAAAGATGTCGTCCCATGGACATTGATTCAACTATATTAGAAGAAAGAATGAGAGCGCCGGGAAGGACGCGTTGTGTTCTCGTAATGAATTGCATAGCGCTTCTGGAATTATACGGACGGTTATGGTGGAGACGGATGCTACCAATTGGCTGGTCTTTGCTGAGTCGGATGGTCACGAGTCTTGTGTGAATTGAAGTGAGAACCTGTGGTCAAGTATCTGGCGATACAACTACAAAGAAGAGAAAAGTGGTGTTTTGGTATCGACGTCCAAGCAAGCACAATAGTCACCTTCTTGTAAGTATCACTGCCGTTGCATCAGGCATCAAGCAACGTGATACATCTCAACAACATGAGCTTGTATGATTAAGATCACGCCATCAACCATTCTCTTTACAATACGGGGTCTGACATTGACCTTTCTCAACGCCTACTGATATCTTGTGCCATTATACCGTATTGCCCACCACAGAGTAAGTAGTTCACTATTCTTGTCACCAAGCAACCAAGTACCTTCTCATCATCCAACAACCTCATTCGCTCCCTCCGCTCTTGCTATGCTCCGCTGCCGTCCGCTGCTTCCTGCAGAGTGACATCACTCCACATCACATCGTGTCAATTCACTTGAACCGTAATGTTCAATGTCGACGAAGATGCAAGAGCCCTCTTCAAGGATTCTCCTCCTTGGATGGGCAGTACCTTGGTAGACAAGCATGATTACGGCAGACCTGGCGCCTGTCAAAGTTTGACTTTCGGTTGGTCGTTCTCGGGACTCTGCAAGTAGTGTCTCAAAGGAGGCTTGTTTATTAGCTTACCATTCGACATGCCATTTATACTCACCTCACTCACCTCTGACCCCTGTCCTGCCGTGCCGATATATCCAGATCCGATGTCCTTTTTCATTCCCTCTCGACGTCCCACCATCCAACCAACCACTTATAAACACACACACACACACACATACACACACGCATAATTCATTTCAAAGACGTCATTACCGGCAGACCACACGGTCACACAGTACGTCCTTGCTTAATGCTTGTCTTTCCTTTTCTCTTCCACGTCGACTCACACTTTTCATGCAACAATCATAGAAACAAGTATACTTACTTCGTAGATACTCAAACTCTAAACAATCAGATCATAACGTCGTAAAGATTTTCTAGAAGAAAAATAATCAAAAAAATAATAATAAGAGATAGCCCCCGTGAACCTGTTCTTGCAAACAACATGTTCGTGTCGTCGCCGTTCCTCTTCCTTCCTTCATTCCTCGACCAACGAGAAGGGACTAAGACCAAAAACGGTGTCCAAACCAGAACCCCCAGATCGATTCGTAGGTTGTAGTACTATGCCGTAGTTTATGATTCGCACTGCTCATCATCTTCCCTTCTCGATTCAATCAACAAACCAGTCATTCAAATAATTCCAAAATCCCTGCGCCACAATTCTTCCGTGTCACTTTCTCCACTACCGATACTGTACGGTGCGCAAAGCAAAGCAAAGCAAACCACTCACAAAGAGATGATAGTACCCAGTACTTGAATGTACCACACCCACACCCACACCCACCCAGCCCAATGCATTCTTTGCGAATCCCCAGCTAGATCCCGCCAGGCAAAAGAAAAGAGGAAGAAAGAAGAAAAAGAAGAAAATAGCCGAGGAGAACGGTCCAGACTCCCCGGTCCTCCCTTGCAATGCAGGTTGTGGCCCTGTCTGTCGTGTCGCGTCGTGTGGTGGCTTGCAGTCCGCCGATCCGAGACCCACCCCCGAATAGCGATCATCCGCCTTCCTCCTCCTCTTCCTGCTTGGGTGCTTGCTGCCACTGCCACTGCCGCACTTTCTCTTCCCGCACTGTCGAATGAACACAATCGCGATTGATTGTTGCGTCGTTACACCAGCTTGGAAAGGTGGACTTTTCTTCTTCTGGAACCGTTTAAAACGCTTTCAAGACACAATTTCTCCCGTGCCCTCGGATCGAGCCGAGCTTGGTTTAGCGGCGAGAGCGCCGATCTGTCACGGGAAAAAAAAAGGGGGACCATCAGTATACGTATTATTGTTAAGAGGGGAAACAAACGTAGCATTGTGAGAAAACAAAGGTGTGAAATTCTTTCGCGACCGAGCCTTTTTCCTTTGATATGGCGCGCTTAAAAGCAGTGAAGCAAGACTCTTTCTTTGAAAACACAAAAAAGCAAAGTGCCTGCATCTATCTTGTTGCCTTCCAAAGAGAGGGGAAAAAAAGAACGGACTGAAAAGGAAATATTGCGCGTATTTCATGTTCTCTCCTTGTGTAATGGATGTTGGATGTATCTTGGTGCTGTGGTAAAGGAGTGTAGATCGAGGAAACAGTGTTAGCGCATGGCCACCTTCCAACGCGGCGGCGGTATCAGAGCAGAAGAAGCCAGTCGTCAAAGTCATAAAAGGCGAATCCAGAAGAAGCAGCCCGAACCATCTTCAAAATCCGAAGAGCAGCTATTTCATCTCGAGACCTTGAAAAGTTTGGAAGCGCCCCGTTGCTCATACTGGTGTCCAAAACTTTGTTCGTTTTCATGGTCATCATAAATCATGATAAGTCGTTGTAGATGTGTTGTTGTCGTTGTTGTTTTGTGAAAACGAGGGAAAGGACATAAGCTTTCTTCACCTCCGGTCAGAATATCCGACAGGAGGCGCGGGTAAAGAGGCATATGGGTTCGCGTCATTATAACGAGGCCCATCGTCGTGTCTGCTGCGGCGTAGAGGACCTTGACTGCGGGCCCGTGAGCCTCTGTAGTAGCTTCCACGGTCGTCTTCATCGTCCGAGTCGTCCGAATAGCCCGAGTCGCTGCCTTGTCGTGAGTTGTGGTTTCGTTGTTCGAGGCGCTTCATCCGCCTGACATGGCGCTCGTGCTTCTTCTCTTTCCACTCGGCAAACTCGTGTGATACCTCGCGTGCCTCCTTCATTTCGGAAATGGCACCCTTGATACCCATTGCTGCGATTCCGACCGATGCTGCATCCTGCAGTAGCGCCTTGGACTTGAGCTTCTTTGCTTCCACCGAACTAAGCTTGCCTTCTTTGACGGCCCGATGCCGTGCATTCCTCTTCTCCATGCTCTGATACACGTTGTGTGCCGCGTGAATGGTGGCTACGGCTGCCAAGCCCGAAGTGATCAGTTGCTTACCTCGCATCTTCTTGGCCCTCTTTTCATCTTCGTCCGAATCACCAAGGTCTGAGCTCGATACTGACCCCCGAGACGATGCGCGACTCCGCGAGCCTGCACCACGGGGTCGTGATGGAGCCCGGTGCGACCGGTCTTCGTCATAATCATCCCGGTACCGTGCGTCCCGTGGTGCGTCCCGTGAGTACTCATCATCGCTGTAGCGCCCTCCTCGGCGCGACCCAACCTCACTCTCATCGTCCTTCTTGCCAAAACCAATCTTGGCAAGGCCACGGCGAGCAGTGTCGACGACGCTGCGGCTGCGGCTTCGGCTGCGTTGGCGTCGACCTGGTGACTCGTCTCTGCTGTAGTACGAGTCTTGCGAAAGGCTGCGGCGGCGTGAGCGCGAACGCTCACGCTCTTCACGAATATTGTCGAAGCCCTTTTTGGCACCAATAGCTCCCAGGCCAGCCGTCGCCAATGCAGCGAGTCCCATGCCGCTTTTGCCGCCTTCGGATCTTGCGCGAGAGCGAGAGCGGCTGCGGCCATCCTTGTCTTCGATGATTTCCTTCTTGGAGCCGTTGAGCATGCGATTACCGATAAGACCACCAATGACAGACTCGGCCAGACCCAGCTTGCTGCCGTCCTTGCCTGGCTTTTGAGCTGCATCGATCGTGGCAGCACCAGCAGCAACGGTAAGAATCCGCTTGGCCTTTTCGCCCTTCCAGCTACCAGGCTCCTTGGAAATGCGGAACGCCTCGGTGGCACCGGCAATGAGTGAAGCCATGGCGGCCTTTTGGATCTTGTTTCCGCCGCCAGCGCCCTTGGCAGCACCAGGTGACCGCGAGTGGCTGCCACGAATGCTGCGCGTGTCGGATGCACGGCCGCGCTCGTGACCTACTTCCTTGTCCTTGCTGCCACTGCCTCCGGTAAGAGCCTTGACTGCTCCACCAAGACCAGCAGCTGCCAGTGCGCTTTCGAGGAAGTTTTTGTGGCCCTTTTTCTGCTTCTCGTCCTCATCGTCAGAGTAGTATTCGGTGACTCTGCCGTCGCGACCCTTGTGGACAATGTGGGTTGATTTCTTTTCAGTCTTATCGGCGCGCTTGTTGTAGACCTCGGCGCCTTTGTAAGCTGCAAAGGCACCAGCCGCACCAAGAGCAGCCGACGACAAGATATTGCGGTGAACATCGCCGCCTTCTTCGTTTGCCTCGCGGCGGTCAAAGAGCTCTTTACCGCCGAGAGCCACAGCGGCGCCAGCGACAGCAGCAATAATCTTTTCCTGCTGGCTCAGCATGCGCCTGCGCTTCTTCTCCTCTTCCTCAATGTAGACACTTTCGGTCTTCCTGGGCCGCGGGCGGCGCGCGTAATAGTCCTCTTCGTAATAGTCGCGGTCATCCCCGCGGCTCCGACGGGTATAGATGGAGCGTTCATCATCCTCGTAGTCGTAAGCGCCAGCCGAGCGGGCGCGGCGGATGTCGCGCTGGTAGCCGGGCGGCGGGAAGTCCCTTGGGATGTCCTCGATGCTTTCCTCGCGGCCTCTTGGCACAAGGTCGCGCGAGTGCTGCTGGACTCTGAGATAGGGATCCTGGGGCTGCTCGACGTACTCCTCGCGGTAGTACGTCTGTCTGGCACCACCGCCGCCGCGCTCCCGTCGGGGCGGGTCGTAGTCGTAGTTGGACATGATAATAGGCTTTGTGGTAGGCTCACTAAGTGACGTCAGACTTTGAGGCTTAATGCCGAAGCGTCTTGTGCCGACTCACCACGTTCGGAGGGTAGAATGCTAAGGAAATGAGCCTCTGGATTTAGTTTCTGGTTGATTTTCGATAAGAATATTGCAAATTTGTATACTAAGAAATGGGACAAAACTGGGATGTGCCCAAAAGCGTGGTTGGTTGTTGTTGGGAAGGATGATGGAGGCAGCAGGTTGTGGGATCAGCAAAGGCCAGGAAGAGATGAGGAGACTGGGGGCCAGGGGGGGTTGGGTTGGGCTGGGCTGGGCTGGGCTGGACGCAGCAGAACAACAGCGCCAGCAGCTCAGGGCGTCACGCAGCTAAAATAAGAGAGAGTAGATAGAGGGCAAGAAGCAGGCTGGCAGGCTCGACAGGCCCAGTGAGCCAGTGAGGGCGGCCTGCAACTGCAGCCAAGTGAGGGCGGTTGCGCCCCCCCTCTCTTCTTCCCCTAGAGCCTGAGAAGGAGCTGATGGCGCTCGCGAATGTAGCCAAGGCTGGCCCTCGTTCTTTCCCCTCTCAGCACATGCACACATTCACATTTCACCGTCCACACTCCAAAACAGCATGTCCACCCCGCCATGCGCTGACAAAACTCAAAATGTTTTGTTTGTGGCCACGAGGGGCTGTGCGCACCTTCCCGTTTGCTAGGCTGTCACCAGGACGACAGACGGTAAGCCGGGACCGAGTTAGTAGGGCTGATGACAGCGGCCCTGGCCTTGGGATAATGACCCGCCTTGCTCAGGGTTTTGCCAGGTTAGTCCCCGGGGCCTCCCATTAGTGACCACCCTCCTTCCTTCACTCCCTGACTTCCAGCTCAGCTGCACCTGGCTGCGCTCTTTCTTGCCTTTTTTACTCAATAGTATAGGATTTTTTTCAGTAAGCAAAAGCCACCAATCGATCATGAGTCAAGAGTGCAACACGCACCTACTGCTCCCGCCTCCTGTCGTAACTCAGTTCCCATCACCTCACATCACGAGTCTCAAAAGGTTTCCAAAGCTTCCAAAAGAGAAGAGAACACACACCAAACAGGCCTCCCAAACACATGGCTCTCGTGTCAAAGCGGAATGAAAAGGCCGCTCAGCCTGGCCTGGCCTTCCCATCTCACTAGGTGGCACGCACAGTTCGACTTTTCGATGCCGCGACAAGACGAGACACGGCGAGGCCAGCACCTGACCCGACCAGACCCGACCAGACCCTACCAGACCCTGGGTGACGGGCAACATGTATGTAAAATACTGTACAGTATAGCGCGGGGCTTTGCCACAGCCATAAAAACAAGGGGTCCAGCCTCCTCTTCGTCACCAACAACGCAGCATAGCACAATCAAGGCGCAGCGCCCTCGTACTGGTTAATCAAAGTTTTGCTTCTTGAGTCTTGAGACAAGACAATATCTCGTTCGTCAAGCGGCGCTACCAGGAATCGGAGCTGTCAACATGAGCTGTTCTTCAACACAGCAAAATAAATACTTAGCTGCTGCTGTACAATATCTCACCGTCAGCGTGTCGGGTGCCGTTGGATTTCCCACTCGCCGCAGCCCCGCAGTGACGTAGCGTATGTAGAGTCGTGCATTATTCCACATGCTATTGTGTGGCTGGGGGGGTGGTGTTGGAGTGTTTGTACAATTCCTTTCTTTCCTTGTCCTTTGTTTATCAGCCAACCCGGCCAGCCTTGCCAGAAAGGCCAGCCAACTCCTTTTTTTCTCATGTGTGGATGACTAAGCTCAGCATTGTCAGCGCAGAAAGCCTATGGTGTTGCTTCTTGACCAATCACTTATTCGGACAACCGTCGATTGAAATTCCATACCGTGATTTTGCCTCTGTGAAGAATAGGGTAAGGGTTACGTGGTGTTCATATACCAAGTAACGTTTCACTGCTCAGCCAGTATACTCGAGCAACCGCCCGACCACGCCTGGAACTCGACTCAACCTACTCAGACAGACCGTTTCAGATGCTTATCTGCTTTCCCAAAGGTATTCCTTTCCTTCTACTCAAGTACCACTTCTGATGACTGCCCAATCCAGAGCCCAGACAGAACCAGAACACCTGGACCACAACCAGCTTGAAGTCATAGCAAGAGATCAGCAAGAAACCACAAACATTTCTCAAGGTATCTTTCCCTTTTTTTTTTTCTGGAATCTGGCATTATTCTGAAGATGGTTGTGATCTTTTATTTTCTTGCCTCGTAAAACAGTTTTTCTCCGACCAATGTCCCCAAACACCCGCCAATACCACGCGCGCAACAAATGAATAGGATCCCAGGGAAAACCAGAAAACCAGAAACTGGATTGAGAACACACACTCTGTGTCTGTCTCAAGTACAAAATTACAAGTACAAACGGTAGATTCGCAACCACGCAGGGCAAACATAAAACCAAACATGGATTGAGTGAGTGAAGAAGGGGTCGTGAGCAAACCCCAGCGGCCCTGAAGATCGATCAAACCCGCAAATCGGCATGCAGCATGCACATTTTTATCCATGGTTAAAAGGCCCCTTGCGCAAGCATGCTGTGGTTTTTTGGTGTGTTTTTTTTTTGGTCTCTTTTTTCTTTCTTTTTCTGTTTTGTCAAAGTAAAATGAACTCCCAGAATTTGGCGCACCGTCCAACGCATTGTGTAGAGTCTCCCGTTCATCAAACAGACAAAAAAAAGGTTGACGTGAAAAAGAAGCTAGAGCTTCATGTATGCTGAACTATAACATCCACTTTTTGAAATGCTGCCCGAATGAAAATAGAGAAAACTCAAACTCCGCAAGAACGTCTCGAAAGCAGACTGAACTTTTGTTTAGCATCCGGAAAACAAGGAAAACACACACACACAAAAAAAAAAAAAAAAAACCACAATTTGCTGGGGCGAAAAAAAATCCGGACAACTTTACAACATGACTCCATGACCCTGCTTTTGACAGCGACAAATGCCTTCGAAAACCACTGTAATCTTTAATCCCCAGCAGGAGAAATGGCCCATAGAATCTTCGCATCGCTTTGTCGTCCTCGTGGAACGAACCGTCCGTGACAGAACTTAGTGTACGCTGCCGCTGGACCAGATATCTCGCTTTCTCATCCTCATCCGCCCTTCCTCATCAAAAGTGATGCGTCCGTCGCTTGGACATATATTCGTCGCTGATCATGCAAATAATCAATGGCAATTCGCACCGAACAATTTCCTTGCCCTCAATGTGCCCGTTGCCGCATGTCAAATTCGAGTGGTCGGTGATTTGACAACAGCGGGAATCTTGCAGACATCGCATAACCACAATAGCATGCTGACGGGGCGCCAGCGTTGCCATCCAAGTCCATTCTCTCAAACCATCGAACTTTTGTCGTGAAGTCGCCATCCACAAGCCATCCAGTTCACTCAAATGAGCAATCCCATTTTAATCATTGGACTCCGCGAGTCCCGTCCATCAGCGCGACATCACTGACTGCGAACCCAGCTAGTCAAACTTGACTCCTTTCCTCTGAACCCAGAATTGAGCATTGTGTTCAGGGCCTTTCTTGTTTGAAACCCAAAGAGTGAGGATCAAGCAGGAAATTTCCAAGTCCGCCCTCGAAGCGTGCCTGCGTGGTCAATATTTTTTTTTTTTTTTGAAATCTAAGCCTGTTGCTCAGCACGTTGCTCAGCACTGTTGGCAACGCCCTGGGCGTTGTCGAGGTGCGATTGCATGACTTTGTAAATTGGATGCTCCGGCGCCCACAGTCCTCCGCTTTGGCTTGCAGCAAGTACTACCTTGTAGAACTGCAGCAAATTGCTCAGGCCAACCTTGCTTGGAGCCTCGGCAACGGCGTCCTCAAGGGCGTATTGGCGGAACTCTCTGTAGATACCAGGGTTGAACTTGGTGGTGAGAAGGTGAGACCAGAACTTGTACAGACGCTTCATGTCGGTTGGGAGTTGGCCTGGTTGAGCAGATTGGCGCTGCTCGATAGCTCTGGCATGTACATCAACATATGCTTCCTTGTTGTTAGTGTCGGAAACATGAGCTAGGGTGCCATCAAGACGCCAGTAGGTCGGCGAGGTGACACCTTCGTCACGAGGAGCGAGTTCAGGCCTGCGTCACGTGTCAGTAAAGGATCTGAGAAGAGGGAAACGGGGCTACACACGTCATCATAGACTCTGAGCCCACAGGGACACCGTTGGTCTTAACAGCCGGCTGGTCCTCGGATCCGCTGGATCCATCAGTGGCGCCATTAGACAGCTTGCCCTGAGCGACCATGTGAAGCTGAGCTACTTCTTCGTCTGTAAAAGTCTCGGCCGACTGTATTGTCTGTTCCTCCCAGTTGAGCGTGGCGAAGGCGGTGGGCATGGTGGTGATGGGGGAAAACTCGGGCACTGATGCGTTGAGTGACGAGTTGTCAGCAGCAGGCTGTCCGTTCATTGACGCCCCGTTGGCTGCTTGCGAGAACTGAGGTCCTTTCGAGTAACCACGGAATGCGTCTCCGGGGAAGGCATGCCCAGGGCTGAAGGTAGGCGGAGGAGAGATGGGGTTGTAGTTCTGGAAAGGCATGGATTGCTGTTGATAAAAGTTGCCGTTACCCGCGTTGAGATGTGCGCTGTGCCATGACCTGTAGACAAATGTAGAAGGACCGGCGCTTCTGGGCTTGTCTGTGTGGGTCTTTGCATCCCCTTCAAGAACCCATCTTTGCCAGTTCTTGCGGCAGCGCACAAGCTCCTTGTGACCGTCTGCGATGACAAAGTCCACTTCCTCGGAATCAGCGCATGCGAGCCTGACGTACTCGATTGTCTGGCTAGACATGGAGCGTATTCTGGGGAACGAAGCGATCACGTCAAAGGGCACGAATCCTTGGTTATCCATATGGGCTTTAAGGAAGCTGTCCTTCTCGAGGTTGGGATCTGAGAAATAGTACTCGATCTGCTTCTTGAGAGCCTCGTGAACAAGGTTTGGGTAGGGATCGGGTGCAAAGCCCGGCTGGGGCGAGTAAGGCGCAAAGCCATACGGTTGGAACTGGTTGTAGTCGGGCACATTTGAGTGAGAAGGAGCATGCATTCTCGAAGCGCCATTCGAAGCACTCTTCATGCTGTTGCCATTAGTCATGGAAACTGGGCGACCGCGGCCACCACGGGAGCCACCGTACGTGTTGGACGAGAACCCCGGCGTGAAGTTGGGAGGGCTGTATGTGTTGGAGCGCGAGCTGTGTCCATTAGGCATAAAAGACTGTTGTCCGTTGTGTCCGCCGCGTCCATGGCCTCCTCCACGGCGAGGCTTTGACTCCTTATGACTAGGGAAGCCTCCTCCCTCCTTACGGAAAGATTCCTGACCCTCACCTCTTGGCACAAAGGTGTTGGAATCGTTGTGCTTAGCGCCCTTGGACGACTCGTTCTTGGATCCAGAAAACTCGCCAGCTCCGCGGCTGACAGAAGGCACAGATTGTTTGCGAGGGTTTTGCTGGTCGACAGGGAATCGCTTGGACTTCTCAGACGGCACTGAAGTCGTGCGCGGTTGCGTCTCTTCTCTGGGACGGCTCTGGGTTTCACCTCCCTCCTTGACTGCTGGGGCATCGGTGCTGCCAGTCTGAGGCTTTTCGCCGGACACGCTTGCGCTGGAAGCATGTCCACGGCTGGCGGAGTTGCGACCAGCTTGAGCACCACCGCGAGTCTTATTTATCGCCCGCTGCTGGGGCAAGGGTGTGTTGAAGACAACCGTTGGTGTGATTTCCACCTTCTTCCAGTCACGTTTCGGGCGGCTGCCCTTGACGCCTTCATCCTGCTTCTCGGACTCGGAGGCGGTCTTGCGTTTCTCGTCCTCGGCGGCGGCGGCGGCAGAGGTATCGGGCGTGGGCCATAATGACACGTTGTCGGCCGTGGAAGGTGGGAGTGTGGCCGAAGCCTCGATTTTGTCATTCAATCGGCTTCCGCGTGGGTTCCTCCTCGCACTGGATTCGACATTTGAACGGGTAGTCTCAGTAGATTTGGCAGAGCCACGAGCAGCAGTAGCAGATGATTGCGCATCGGCATTGCCCTCTGTCTTGACAGCGGCATCCGCACCAGAGGAGTTTGTGGATTCAACACTTGGTGTGGACTGCGACTGGGTGGTAGGCTGCTTGGCCTTGGCAGCAGCAGCACGCTGTTGCCAGATGTTGACCGCTGGAGGTGGGGCTTCAAAAAGCTTGACGGGAGTAACCTCCTTCTCTGCTTCGGCTGCGGTCTGCTCGCCTTCAGTCTCTTTCTCCGAGCTCTTGCCCTTTCTGCCTTTGCGACCCTTCTTAGAGTCCGCAGTCTCACTGGAGCGATTCGACTGACGGGTTGGCTTCTCGACAGGGGCAGCCGTGGCAGCGGTCTCAGATGCGGCGGGGGTTGCGACAGCAGGCTCGTCCTGGGGAGCGGGGGTCGTGCCATTGGCGTCGACCGTGGTGGTCTCTGAGGCCTTTCTGGAGCCAGTGACCTCAACGTCTATCTGTGAGCTCTTGGCAGACTCGGAAACCTCGGAGGTTGTGGAGAATGTGTTGGCAGCGGCGTCTGGGCCAGTGGTGACCGAGCTCGCGTCGTCCTTGCCTTGTAAGTCGGTTTGTGAGGGTGCGGTGGTTGGTGGAGTATTCGCCTGAGCAGCTGCCTTGCCCTTGGCGGCCTGGGCGTAGGAAAAGGTAGACATGATGGGTGGGTGTCCGGGCTTTGCGCGACGAAGAGAAGCTGGCACACAGTAGTAGCGCCTCACACCGAGCGAGGTAAGAATCTGCAAGGGCAACAAGCAGTTGCAGATGGCCCGAATAGAGGGGCGTCAAGTGGCTGTGGCTCCCAGGTACAGTAGCAAACCTCAACGAGGAGGAGCACACACGGGAGTGGGTGAACGGAGAGGCGAAGAGGACCCCTCCGCGCGATCGAAAGGGCTTGAAATGGCGGACTGCGCGGGGTCGATGATGGGGCTGCTGAGCGACGCACACGAGATCCGTAGCTCAAAGGGCGCGGGTGTACACGAGGTACCTGGGAAATAAGGAGGTGAGCGTTGAGAAGCACGTGTGCAGGAGCAGGAGGAAGACAAGGTTCGAGACGGGTGACGGGAAAGGAAGGGGAAGAAAAAAAAGCACGGGCGGGATTAAAAATTTCAGGTCCAAGAGAAAGCTACCTTGTTTGGCTCTGGTCTGACACGGCGAGAGCGGGGCGCGTGCAAAAATCAAAGACGCAGACGAGCTGGACAGACAGTAAGGGCCAGCCAGCAAGCGGACAGTCTGAAATTGGGCGCCGGTCAGTCACGCAGGAACCGTCAGACAGAGTCGAACCGCGAGGATTGGTGCACAAGAGGGAGGAAAAGACTGCGAGAGAGGGCGCAGGAGACACAAGGTTTCGCGCGGGTTTGCGTGGGAGCGAGCGAGACGGTGCCGGGAATGCTCTGCAGAAAAAGCAGGGCCGACAGAGCCAGAGGCGTGCGAGACGGAGGCCGAAAAGCAGGAGGGCAAAGGATGCTGGAAGTAATACCTGGTGATGTGGTGAGGGCGCGCTGCTCGTCGGACAAGCTGTCGACGGGTCGTCAAGAGGGAATCGATAGGCCGTGCAGGTGGTCGAGGGAGCGAGGTGCAAAGGGAAAGGCAGGAACCGGGGACGAGGCGTAACAAAAATTGTGGATGGAGAACTGCAGGTGTCGTTGAATTTTGGCCTAGCGCTGGTGTGGTATGGTGTGCAGAGCCTGGTGGGCAGTGGGCACCTTTGCCAAAAAAAAAAAAAAAATCTGGCGCCAGTTGGGCAAGTGCCAGGCAGGCTACACGTACCTGCTAGCGGGCAGATCTGGGGCCTTGCAAGTTGCCGAGCCGGGCATGGGCAGCCACGGCAGCTACGAACCACAGCTGCTCTTGCCTTTGGCTTTTGGCTTTTGGCCTTCACATTCACTGAAATGACAGGCAGTCATTTAAATATACAACCTGGCCAGTACTACCAAATGGCTGCAGCGCAATACAAGATGCTTTGATCACACTCCAGCTACAACCATAGCCACACAAAAGCCCCCAAAGAAGCCTCCAAAAAAGCCAAGTGAAGCATCAGCTGCTCGCCTCGGCCGCTTCAGCATTCCGTTGCAAGCCCTACGTACAACAACGGTGTCCGTTGCCTGTAGTATAAGCAGTGCTTTCAGTGCTGCGCCTTTCCCAATGGCCTGGCAGGGGTTGGCAAACACGCGACCTAGGCCACAAACACAAGCCACCGAGAAAACAAAAAAATCCATCTGGCTGTTCTGGCACCGGCCAGTTGGTGATGCTAGCATGCCGATTTTTTATTGTTGCTCGTCACGATCGCATGGAACGGCATTTTGTTTTTATTGCCTTGCTTCTATTTTTCCCAGGGCTTCAGGGTTCCAGCTAGCACGGCGGTACTCGGGTACTTGGGTGCTTTAATTGCTCCGCTATTGATGGATCGGCTTGGCCACTTGCTTACCTCATCCAGGCTGTGGGCCATCCATGGCTTCCCCTAACCCCCACCCGGTTGATCAGAGTCTTGGAAACTGCAGTATCCAGGTCTCGGCTGCGCGCTTTTCAATGCAAGCCATACATCGTACATCATTCAAGTACCGCAGGGCTGATATTGATATCCGGTGCTTAATTGTCACCAGAATCTAAGAAGGTGAGTTTCTTCAAGATGCACTGTTCTTCAGCCATTGAGTCAAGCCTTGGCTCAAGCCGGCCGCAACTGCACCGCGATCCTACGTACGGCCAGCCAGACGCCAATCCAGACGACTGCTCGAAGCAGCCTGCCATGGCACTTCCATTTCCTCCTGCAAACCTACACGCTTGGGCCCTCGGAGTCGCCGTTCCGCAGGTCGAATCTTTGGGCTATCCGGCTCTCGGATGTACATGCTTGCTCAGCGAGCAGAGTTATCATCTGCGGCCAATTATAGTCCTGTAGACCCTCGTCACAGACAGCGAAAGAAGGAAAACACGACAGGAACGCTGTTGATCAGTATGGTGATTAGCTATGGAACATACGACGATAGACGACGGACCCCCATCTCAAGCTACACGGTGTCCTGCCGACCAAGACTACCTTGTCCAATCCAGCATGTCTTGCTTATCGACATTGCGTGGCCTTCTTTGAGCTGGCACGACCTCATCATACTTGTTGCACGGTAATTCTTAGGGGTGGGATGACAGCTCTTGGACTCGTGGTCGATCGCCAGGGACAATGACACGTCTAGCGACTTGCCTTTGGGTCCTCGCGTCTTGACAGGATGTATATCGTTGCATACTGTTTCTAGCGCAACGAGATGCTATCCAATCGTATAAGCAACACCATACCCTCGAGATCAGTCATACATATTATGGCGCAGCACCTGAGGCTGCAAAGCTCCGTGGGGAACTACCAAGAGTTATCCCAAAGGATCAAGATATATTGACCGGTCCATCAAACGAGATTGTACCGGCAGCTGAAGCAGTCGTGCTGAGCTTGAACAAGTATGAGCTGCCTAAGTAGGGTAAGGAACCTCTTAAGGTGGACTCTTACGCGGCTTCCCATTGTATCCATTCCCAACTCACGCTCTTTCGCAAGACCGTGAGCACTTCTTTGAGCCGAGCATTGTATGCTTGATACACGTCTCACCCAGTGAGTCTAGGTCTCGCGCCGATAATCAGTGTCTACAGGACATATTATCGATTTAGCCTAAGGATCCGATGTTATGCTTCCTGCAGTCAAGTCACTCGACAGGACTTGCGAGCTCGTGATCGTGGAACCAGCCATGCGATGTCAATCGTCAGAAGGTTGACCTGCTCAGAGCATTTGGTAATTCTACAGACCGTCTGCTGCAGTGTTGGCAGCCATGATGCCCCTGTAAACCGGGCTTTGTCCGTGGACTCTGCTGCCCTCTTAAAGCCCTATTGACGCATGCAGGTTTGGCAAAGGTCTCCCTGTACAGCAGGAATATCAGGTGTATTGCGGAACGAATTGGTAAGACCCGGTGAAGTATTACTCTGCTCCTGCGCAATGTCTCGAGAAGAGAATCGAGATGAAATGACCATGGCAAGTTGGGCTGCGAGAGTCTGGTAGTCATACGTGTCGACTCTTTCTCCAAGCTGCATTGTTTTTCATCTTGTCGTGAGAGAGAAGAACGAAATGAAATGAAAACAACCCATTGCATATTCCAGAGAGATTCAAGTGGACATATCAAACGTAAGCCTTGATTCGCAAAGATTGCTCGCTCGTGCAACAGACAACACCTCTTGCTTCCGAGGCAGCCTCCATATGAAGGCTAGAAAGTCACAATGTTCAACTCTTGCCAGGAAAGAGCCATCATTATCTCTCACTTAAACAAACACTTGATGTGTATGTGAATCTGCTAAGCATATTTGGCAACCTGGTCAAGCAGAGGTCATTTTCTCCACTTCACTCGATGGTTGCCTACGAATCTGCACTTTCACGGTGTGTCGGTAGCGTTTTTAGCACCACTCAAGCCAATGAAATGTTGTTACCCAAGTAGCCGCTTCAACAGTGACTCATCCATTCTGACCGTCTTCGTGTCAACTTTCTAGACACCACTGTATTTACAGTTAGTTTCGAATGACGGGCTGTGTGTGCTGAGATAATGTGGTTTTTTGTGTCATTCATTTTCAGTCTGATCTCCTACGGTGAGACGGCCCTCTTCTGTCACAGCTAGCAAATAGTCATACTGCTTCTGATGAGACAGTCGAGGGAAGCATAGAAGAGTTGCGCAAGCCGGTACAAGTCCGTATTATCTACCCTTCCGCAACCACACGACATGTTTCATTTAGCAGTTGTGTGAGCAGGTCATCGGGTCTTGGGCACGTGCGCTTTACTTGAGAACGACATCTCTTGAATCGACACGAAAGTCTTGGTGAAGTTTCGAGCTCACTATCCTCCTCTGCGTGCTCGTACGGAGCTGTAACTACATGATGTACTTCCGAGACTCTGTATAATACAAGAAATCTCGTAGCCTTCACCACTTATCGTTTCTTTTCTCGCGCTTTCAATAAAGTCAGTCTAGCGTGTTTGAGAATGGAGAAGCCACATCAGCAAGCAGCGGTGACCAAAAAAGGGAGACGAAGAGAGCGTTTTGAATGTGTGTCTTATGGCAGGGTTTTGTCCCGTCCCATCCACTACAAGACACTCCATGCTCTCTGCGCAATCAATCTGTTCATCTATTCACATGAAAGCTCATGTGCTGTACTTTGTTGAATTCTTGAGCGAGCGAGTGCGAGACGGGCGGACGGACTGACTGACCGATTTTCTAACTGACTAGCCCATACACGCTTCACTTTCTAAGCATGCCTATATTCATAAAGATCTGCAGGTTATAGGTCTCAGTAGTACTTGTATTTGAGATTGGTCCATCTCAAATGTCTGCAACATTGATATCGGGCGGGATATTTTCTATCACCTGCCATTCATGTTTTGGTATCGTGACCGCACGGAGAACCAAAGTACATGGCGCTGTAGATCAAACACAACCGTTCGATGGACGACACCTATCCCTTCCAGCCTTGAGAGGGATTCAACTCCAACTCAGAGATGAAAAGGTGATACAACCCGAATTCATGCCTTGATCTACTAGTGAAGGAACCTTGCAGTTAGTCCTGTTGATGCAAGCCACCACATTCTTACACGCCTAGGCACTTACAACAAGATCATGTCCAATTCCCAAGTCGCTCCCGTCTCCACGACCGACCATTTCCGTTTACTCTCCTCGTGTGCTGAGCGCACAGTGCATATTCGTCTGTAAAGTAAATATCAACAATAAACAGACACCCGCGTTTCGCGCGTGCAGTGCGTCCCGAGAGTGGCGTCCGGCCTAAATTGGGAGCATGACTGGTGAAATCCACCACGCCAGCCAGCCACTCAGAAAAACAAGAACAAAAGCAGGAAACAAGGCTGTAAACAAGTTTACTCTTTGGCAACTATCTTGCGAGTATCTCATGCGGATAGTGGCACTGATAGGGTATTGGACTTGGATCTTGGGTAACGTAGACCCGATCTCCAGGTCTAGACTTTTCGATACTCAGAAACAGGAAGTGATCCAAAAGGTTTTATTTGTTATAAGAGAAAGAAACTCCTCTTCTTCCATTACCAAGAATATCCGACTTACCAACGACCCCCCGAAAAGTAGTAAATAAGACTGAGGACGTATGTAAAAGCCGCAACACCTCCTCATTCTTCCGACCCACCACTAAACATGCACATCATTTATATTACTTCCCTCTATAACCGACTCTCTACCGTGACCACTAACAAAGCAACCAAGCAAAAGTAACAAACTGCTATATGCCATGCCATATGCCACTTGAAGCATATTACCCACTTACACATGCACACGAAAACGCAAAAAGACAGTTGAACATATATCAATACAAAATAGATACCTGTGTTGCATATCCAGTACTTGTGCATAATCTGCCCAACTCCTCACCCATCCTGTGCCCGCCTATCTCTGTGTATCCATCCATCGAGATAAACCTCCCGTCTTTGTCGATCTGTGACCGCCTAGTTCTGCAGAGGTTGGTGGCTCATGTTTCCTTCCCGGCTGTAGATACTTTCGAACCTCATGTCGCTTGTCCATTCACGATGCTTGAGGACTTGGTCTCTGGAGTGGCATTGGCAACTGGAACAACTATCTATTCGAGTCGCCGCGTGTGAAAGAAAAGCCAAGAAAGCCGGACCGCCATCCGTCTGCTACTTGATACGTCTTGGTCCTTTTGACTCTTGACTCTTGGTCTTTATACTTGCGTGCCTAGTTGCTCGCTCACTCCCAAAATTTGGCAAACCTACCTAGGGACTCTGCTGCTCACCTTTTGCAAATACTTCACTTCACTACTTGACTCCACTACAGTACATGACTGATTAGCCCATCTGCCGCCCTTTCCTCCCATCAAGCCTCCACCATCTATCTCATCACTCTCTGCCGTGCACTCTCTGCCTCGCGCTTCCTGCCGGCCCTCTCTGTTCCTCTCTCATTCCCTTATTCGCATTACATTCCCGCAAGCCACCTACTATTTGCTTACTGACCTATCTATCTACCTAGATCTTGTACCATGACTCCGTGCAAAAGTCATATGCTTTTTCCCACTCAACACATGTCGATTTGTAGGGAAAGCCTCTATGAATCAGTCATTCCGCCCTGTTCGCTGTTCTGCGCCTCTTCCTGCTTCAATTCATATCTTCAGTGTACTCGCTTTATCAATACAGTACTTAATTACTTACATGTTGACCAATACACATGTTCATATATTCAGATACTGTCCTACTTCCGTCCTCCTCCTCTCCTCTCTCAGACAATTTTTGTAGGTACAAATTTCCTGTTCTCTTATCCCGGCCCGCCCTGCCCTGCCCTCGTAACTACGCCCTGCGCTCGTGACTGCCAATCTCGATCTGCAAAATCTTTGATTTTGTACTTTGTCTTGCTGGTTTGATTGTGGCGCTTGACAGCTGCGTGACATTCGGAGAAGAATCAGACCAGAGCCACAAAAAACGAAATACACTACTTTGTTCCACTTCTTCGTCCCAGAACGGAAAACCCGGAATAAATATGGATTTATGAATTTTTGTATATAGAATATACCATACCGACGCCTCATACCCACCCACCCACTTACTTCTGAGAGGCGACGCCAGATTTCGGTACTCTGCTCGGCCCGGGCCACAGAGGCATAGCCACAACTCGCTATAGGGTTCATGATCGTCATCAAGCCTCATCCAGTCATCCAGGCTGCGGCTCGCCGAGCCCCAAACGTCGTCGCGAGGCGAAGGCCACTCGAGCCCATGGGGAAGTAGCTGACGAGATACCAGATCAGGCAGGCAATTTGGACGAGCGCCGAGATCAAGGTGAGAAAGGGACTGCGCAGCTAAAGACGGTGCAACCCCACAAGCGTTCATGTCAGTCCTGGTGCGAAAACTAATGAATGAGAGAGAATGTGTATGAAACATGTCCTCGCGCATGCGCCATGGAACAGGAGACGGCACATCAGAAAAGTGACTCACACCGAGGGCAAAGTAAAACGTAAAGGCGATAGATCCAAAATAGGCACCTGTAAAGGGCAGTCGAGGCCCAGACAAGAGGTGCTGAGCATAAGCCACAGGGCCCATCACCGCCGCAAAGGATGCCAGGAATAATGCTGAGCCCAGCGTCCATCTGCCACCGAGAATTGCAACAAGTCAGCCCATTTAAAATCAACAAATTGGAATAGAGCATGGCGATTGAGAGGCACGGCGAGCAAGATGGGGCAAGTAGGAGGCTTGTGCCTTGCAGGTCACCATCGCTAGTCAGCAGGCGAGGAAGTCTTTTCCCTTCGGCACGTCATGCGAGATCGACCCGTATGCACGACGGGTGAGTGCAGCAGGCCAAGCTTGTTTTCTTTAGCAGAAGCAGGCCTGGTGAGTGGACCCCGTGCTTGTGAGGTGCAGGTAGGTGAGAAGGAGGAGGGGCAACGAAGGTATGAGGACCCTTGAAGGAAATCAACAGAGCCAGTGACAAGGAATCTGACACCCTGTCGACCCGGTGACCAACCCTTATTGCAGCGGTAGTAGTATAATGTGACAAGACATACAAGATGACGAGTTTCCTCGGTTTCAGCGAAAGCACCGGGAAGAGCGTGAAGCAGATAATGAAGCAGACAAGTGCTCCCAAGTTGCAAGCGCCAAACACGAGCAAGCGATCCCACCTACTCACTATCGTCACCACCCTCTCTCGGGCTTCTGGTCAGCCTAGTCCACGTCCAATCAAGCACTTTATTGCCAAGAAACCAAGAGGAAAAGATGAAGGAGTGGGGTTGCACAAGGTGTGAGTCAGCCATGATAAGGGAAACTGGGCACTCTCGGCCGAGTGTAGCATCGTCATCTTCTATCTCGCCGAGGAAGCCAGGGCCCTTTGTGTATGTGCATGGAGATGAAAATGTAGACGGCGAAGAGAGCGTCCTATGTCGGCAATACTCACAAGTGAACCATCCTTCCTCCTCTTCTCTCCTGGACGCGGCTGGAAGTGGAGCACCCGGGCCCTCAGTCGTAGGCAGACGTACGTAGCCGCTGTCGCCAAAGGGATTCAACGACTTGATCGAGGACAGGAGGCCGCTTTGCTGGGAGGTATTGACGGGCTCGTCGCTGGCGCGCCGCGCCCAGCCCAACGAGTTCATCTGCTCCCGGAACGATGCCGAAGCCATCTTGCCTTACCTCTTGTGTGATCGCTGGTCTTTTGTTTTTCTGCTTGCCGCGAGCAAGTGCTCGTTGGAATTCCCAGCGTGGGCTTTGCAAGCACTTTTCCTAAAACGTTGTATTGTATTTCGTATGCGTGTAAACTCTTCTTCTTCTTCCTCTTCGAGGACCGGAACCTCCGCGACAGAAAATTGTAGCGTCGTAGAAAGGGTGCCAAATGACCCCACCTAGGAAGGGTGGATTATTGATAAATCGGCTTGTGATATCTGGAGACGCAGGAAAGGAGGGGAGTGTGCCACTTTCGAACAACACGATTGGCTGGATTCGGCGCGCGAAGGAGGGTCGTAGGAGGGCGCAGGGTGCACCGGCTGAAGTGTGGCTAGTGCAAGTAGCACAACCAAAACAAGCGTCGCGACGGCAAAAGCCCAAAGCAAATGCCTCTAAGGTATATGTAGGGTATCGATCTCCAAGCAGCAGTCTTGGTGTGGAGAGCAGGGAGGGAGGGCAGGCAGGCGCGCCACACAGTACGGCAAGACTGGCAGTTGACGAGAGTCTGGGGTAGGATGTATGACGTTTGTTTGCGTTGCTGCTGCTCGTATGCACAGGCTCTATTTTGCTCGCTCGGTCGATAGCCGCAGGACGGTGCAGGGCAGCTGAACGGGCGTGAAGTCGTAATGCTTGGTCTGGAATGGGGCTCGACTTTATCGACGACGACGAGATACCAGTCAAATGTGACTCGTGACCGAGGGCCAACACGAAGGGTGCTGGTAGCCTGGTAGCCTAGGCGACGACGCGTGTGCTGACGGAGGGCGAAGAGAGAGAGGCGAGATCAGATAGGACACGGCGGGAGCTGCTAGCTCGAGCGCGATGTGACAGATGGGCCAGGGAGTTCCTCGGACGTCGGTATTGTTGAGTGTGGGTGTGGGTGTGGGTGGTGGGTGTGTGGGTGGTGGGTGTGTGGACGAGTGTCTCTTTGTGTCTTCGTTTTGCTGGCGAAGCGTCAGAGTGTGGAAAGAGAAGCGCCGCCACAGCAGTCCAAGAGACGACGTTGGAGCCCCTTGGCCTGGGCTGTAGCTGGCAGCAGCAAGTAGAGGCAGCATAGGCCAGGCTGGGGCACCTGGCTCGCGACTGGGGCTTCCCTGGTCTGGAAACAAGTAGGTTTGGCTGCAGGTCTCACCTGCAAAGGGCAGGGACCTCATTGGGCCCCGTGTCACCGTGCAGCGGCACTTGGCAGCTCGCACTGGCTCCGACTGGACGCTCTGGCTCCGACTGGACGCTCTGGCAGTTCTGGCAAATCTGGCTAGGGGCCATCTCTGGGACCATGCTTTGGGCCATCCATGCTCAGACCCTACAAGACCCTCCACCCTCTCGGCCGCGGCGTCGACAGCGAATGGCAAGAACCGGTTGCTTTTATTTCAGCTTGCGCACGAGTGTGGGCCGTGGGTATCATGACTATCTCGTGGATGCAACGCCATGTCCCTTTGCCTCTTGTCAAAGGGAGAATGACGGCCCAGGGGGGGGGGCAGGAGATGGCAATTTGCATCTGCCAGCTCTGCAAATCCCATGTCTGCATGTCTGGACTCTACCATGTATGTACAGTGACACTTGCTGGCCCCACCAGGCCAGCCCTTTGCGGCCCTTTGCAGTCTCTTGTACAGTACCGTGAGGACTTGTGAGTGGCACTTGACCAGAGGAGACGGACCCCGATCGACAGTACATCATCCGCACGGCACAGGGTCTTTGACACAACCTGCGGCTGCATCGCCTAGAGGGCAAGTCATATAGTGGGCGGGATCGATACAGCCAGTCTTGCAGCAGCAATAGCAATAGCAACAATCAGAAAGCAAGAGACGGTGCTGATGGTGGTGTGGAGAGGCGGTGGTTGGGCCCCAAGGCAGCCGGTACGGACGATGGCCGGGCTCGTTTGTAGACTGGCTATGAGGCCAGAGGAAACATCAACAATCCGGCAGCAAACGCGTTCCATTCGTGGCCTTGCTCTGTTACAGCACATTTGCAGTCATGGGCTGACGACCATTGACGTGCCAGTGAGGGGACGGGGCTGAGCTGCGGCAGGCCACTGGGGTTTGACAGCCTCGTATAGTGCCTTGAAGTGCTTGCCAAAAGGCTGACGACTCGGGCCAATACTTCACGACTACTGTGCACCAGGCTTATATCCGGAAGGGTGTGCCACTCAGCCTGCCAGGCCTACCAGCCAGAAGACGCTGGGCTAAATGGCAAATCACGCTCTGCCTCTGCTAGTGCCACACTTCAGCACGTTGCCCACGCGCAATGGAATGTCCACAGTTCTGATTACGACGGAATGATGGCCAGGCAGCCTGCGGTCGCTGCACTGATGTACAAGAGATAAAGTGGTCGGGGCTAGCGGCTGCGCACAAATTCCTGCAAAGTGTGCCTCATGTCTCAATCTGGTCGACTACACGAGTCACGTTGGGCGGTTGCGCTGCCCACCCCTTTCTGGTTCGCCTTTGATTGTATTTTGGTGTACAGTATCTTCCTGTACTGTCTGTATCTGCGACCTCTGCTTGACGAAAACTTCCCGGCAGACAGTCCATTCCTCTCGATGATTCCATCAGCTAGGGCTGGTGGTAGTGGTGGTGGTGGTGTTGTTGTTGTTGCTCGTGTGGATCTCTCTTCTTGTTCTTTTTTTTTATGTGCGGCTGCCTCGCGTTCTCTAGTCGGCATTGCACACCATCCCATCAAGTCAGAAGACTCAAGTACCCATGTAGAAAAAGATACATGACCTTTTCCTGAGCGATGGGGGTGTCGAGGCTGTGGAGACTATATAAAGTGTGACCCCTCGCCGATACATCATGGGCTTCTTTCTCTCTTGATTCTCGTTGCGCCGTCGAATTACCACAGCTCATCTGCTTCTTCGCTGTATTTTGGCATTATTGGCTTGATCTCTTATTAGAAAAGTGAGTGCGTGCGTGCGTGGTTCAACTCCCGTTTCCCATGTATCGGCCTTGAGGCTAACCAGCCAGCCAGTCAGCCAGCAGCAAGACTTACTGCCACCTACCACAGCATACAATCAGTACACAGAGCCTTCCAAGAGCAAGCAGCAACCGGCAAGTAGCAAGATCGGACGGGGGAGAATAGCCCCGACCACTCAGACCCAAGCCGAAAGACAAGAGGCGGCTTCGCAAACACACGCCACAGACAAGATCTGGCCTGCGCGCCATGTATGGTTGCTGCAGATAATCCACACGGAATCTGACAACTCGCAAATCGGTACGTTTAGGCTGGCTCCGCTCTTAGGCAGCCCGCCAGATCAGGGAGATGGGCAAGAGTGACAAAGTGGTGTGGCGAGGCTGCAAGTGGTGGAAAAGAGAGAGGAGCGATATACTAACAGGCTGCCCAGAACTGCAGATCCAGTGAGCTTCTATTGGAGGCTTTGGTTCGGCGCTTTGCATCGATGAGCCCAGAGAAGCGGCATTTGTACATCTCAGGTTCGACTTGTCTCTCTCTCTCTCGGCCGAGAAATTACAGGCCCGTCGAAACAGGCCGTGGACGGGCCGTCTCGTCGAAACGATAATTCCGACCGGCGCAAGGGTCGGTGTTTGTGTCGTACTGGCCGATTGCTGCTTGCACCAGGTCAGCTTTTTGTCTCTTCTTATTTGGCCATTACGCAGTCGATTCACCATTCCCCAGAGTGAAGCAGTAATTGCATCAACAAATGCAAGCCTGCAAGCCTGCATTGCAGTGCCCTGTGGGCCCGCCTAGAACCCGGACCCCCCCCCCTCTCTTCTATTACCACCATACCCCCAAGCCAAGCTGCCAGCTGCCCACTCAGTGCGCTTGCCGCACTACTACAAACTGGTTAAATACATGCTGACTTTACTGACTGTAGCAAACCCTACCTGCTGCCGGCCGCTATCCGGGGTGCTCACTTGGGCCAAGAAACCCGCATTGTCCCATTTATTCATCCACCTGCCGTCTCGCTTGCTCGTTCGCTCGCTCGCTCGCTCACTAGCCCTTTGGTCAAGGCTCTTTTGCTCTCAGGTACGTTTTGACATCAGCTAAATGTATAGGCTATTTTTCCTGTTAGTGGTCTCAAGTCGAGGCTTGTTATCAGGAGTGGCTAGAGCGGACTGACAGTGCAAAGCAGGTACTTCTTACTTGGGCACTTTCGAAATCTTGCGCTGTTAGCGAGCCAGCCAGCAACAGCCCCTCCAGGCCCCTCCACACTTGGCAGGCCACTCTCGGACCCAGCACGGCCCATCCCTGCCTGTGGCACCGCTGCACCGCTGCATTTGCTGCGTCTCCAGACAGCAACCCCAGCATTTGGGTCGTGCCTTCTCTGCTTCTCCAGGTTTCTCGCCAAAAGAGAAAAAAAAAGCCCCAGGACCCGCTCTTTCGCAACCCGCCAACCCGCAAGAGCCCACCGGCCCACAAGCGCACTACTGAGCCCACCGGCCCTTTCAAGCCTATAGGATAGGACAAGGCCCCCAGCACCAGTTGCGCATCTCGAGAAGCTGAAAAGGGAGCTCGTGTTCTTCGTCTTGTTGACCTCGTCTTCTCTCTTTTCTTACCATTGTATCTGCCACTGCCACTGCCAGATCTGCTAGCGACTCTCGCCTCGACCTCCACCAGGCAATACAGCACTTACAGGCTCACTCCCTTCTGTTCTACAGCGCCCATCCTGGCTCGCGCATTGTTCCAGTTTGCCGCCAGATCCAGTTCCAGAGCCAGATCCAGCCCAAGTCCGGCAAGGTTCTCGAGGAACAAGAGCCAGGAGAAACCGCCTAGTCTAGACGTCTCGAACTCTTGCTGACTCGCTTGACACAAAACCATTCTCCTGAATCCGTCCTGGATCCGTCCATTCAACCCACCAACCCGTTCGAGCCAGCAAGCTCGAGCCAGCCAGTCAGGCCAGCACTACAGTCATACAGCTACTGACTACTCTATTGCCCTTGCTCTGTTCTGTCTCTCAGTCTTCTCCATCCTTCTTCCGGCCATCCGAGAGCGTCGCCTTTTCTCCACCGCCAGAGACACCGCAGTCCCGCGTCGCCGTCGACCCAACTTCAACGATTTGCTGCTGCGCCTGGTAGTCTACCAAACCGACCGCGCCGCCTGAGCGAAGCACTCCTCGGCCGCCAAGCCCCGCCAGGAATCCAGACAAACAGACCCGTCAGCCTCTCGAGCCAGACAGAGGTGATGGCCTACTGCTGAGCTGTCACATCCAGTCGCCTCCGTCATCAATTCTCCCATTCTTGTCTGCCGTCTGCCCACCAGTAAGCTGCTCCCCTCACTTTGTGTTGCCCTCGCCCTCGCCCTCGCCCTCGCATCGGATTCCAGTGCTCCAGAGTCTCAGCGGCCGAATGAGACGGCTCTGCCGCATTTTCCTGACCGCGACTTGGTGCGGCTTTCCCATCCCTCTCCCTGCCTCTCTTTTGGCCCCGACTTGGACCCCTCTCTGTCGACACACTCCACCACTCGACGACCGTCGCCTTATCATTGCCCCATTTTCCACAATCGTGACGCGCACAGCAGCCGGCTAATTTTCTTTCTTCTTTTGTATGAAATTTTACAGATCCTCTTTCCCATCCTCTTTGTCAGAACCTCTGCAACAGACAAACAGGACCGTGCGCCGTCCTTTTCACCAACAGTCCTCGATTCGGAAGCGGCTCAAGAGCCCGTCCGACAAAGCCACAACAATCGCGCACCATTCGCCACCACTCGACAACCAACCTCCCACCTCTTTACAAGCATTACACAAAATGGCCCAACAGGCCTTTGGCCACTTTGCTGGCAGCCACAGTGGCAGCATCAACCCAAATGACCTCAATTTCAACCAAGGCTACCAAACCAACTTTGCTGGCAATTCAAACGGCCAAAACAATGCATTTTCCAGTGGATCAGCAGTATTTGGCGACGATGAATTGCTCGAAGGCTTGGGGAGTCCCACCGAGGGCCCCTCGGGCATGCAAGGTCACAATATGGGTGGCATGGATGAAATGAATGTAAACTACAGTCAGAGCGGCAGCGTATACAACTCGCGACCCACAATGGACCAGCAGCACATGCCTGGCTTTTCAAGTACACCAGACGGTGACCCGATCCAGAGTCCCTTTGTTTCCAACGTTCCGCAGTACCATTCCATGCATGCGCAATTCCACACCCCCTTATCCTTTGGCGCATCGCCAATCGCAGATGGATTGCCCAAGGATGCCAACGACCCAAGTTTTATACAAGCGCGGCAAAGACTGCAGGCGCAAGCCATGCAGCGCAAGGCGTCCAACGCGAGAAGCCCTCTGACCCCCAAGATGGGTGCTCTGGGCTTGTCGATGGGTTCTCAAGATGGCTTCGGCTCTCAACCAATACGAACGGGCGGGCCTAACCACAACAAGGCTTCCTCTGGACATTGGGCACATACGCCCAACAGCATGGCTTCGTTCCCGGGCTCTGGACTTTCCTCGCCGCTACAGACTGAACTCCACAGCGCCCAGATCAATGGTTTCTTGATGAAGGGCACGTCCATGCCCACCAAGCTTGGTCAGGGTAATGCCCTATCGTCTCAACAAGAAGCCAAGAAGAAGCGCAGGAGAGAATCCCACAACCTCGTCGAGAGACGTCGACGGGACAATATCAATGAACGCATCCAAGACCTCAGCAAATTGGTTCCTACTCACAGACTCGAGGACGAGAAGATCCGCAAGATGATATCCAATGGCACCCCGCTCTCACCAACCTTGACAGGCAACTCGAACCCAGGCTCAGCCACATCCGGCCTGGCAGGACCAGGTGCCAGACGAGCCACGAGCAGCGCCACGGGCAACATCACTACCGGCCTTCCAATGGAGGACAAGGACAAGGGCCCCAACAAGGGCGATATTCTCAACGGCGCAGTGAGCTGGACCCGCGATCTCATGTGGATGCTGCAGTCTAAGATACAGCAGCAGGAAGAGCTTCTCAGTGCCCTCCAGGAACTGGGAGGTCAAGCTCCGTTTGACATTACCGAGGACGAGAAGCGAATGCAAACCGAGCTCCTCGAGGCCATGGCCAAGAATGAATTGTCAGACTTTACGTATTCGCGAACATCGGGTACTGGCCTTCGAGTTCCGAACCACACGGACTACAAGGGCGAGCCACTCAATGGTCTCAACGGCGGCGACATGAACTCCATCAGCCCAGAGGGCGATGTCAATGGTCATTTTAGCAATGATGCTTTTGATGCTAATGCCCTCTGGGACGATGAGCCAGAAGACATCAAGTTCCATCGTGCCAGTTTTGACGAAGAAGATGAGTTCATGGAGATGTCTTGAGTTTGTCTAGTTGATATCTGGTGAATCTCTGCCCCCTCTGTCTTGCATAGTTGTTTGCAATGCTTTCCAAGTGCGTCACTGCCAGAATTATATCGACTACATGACGTCTCTGTCGTTTGGTGTTGCACCTCATTTTACTTGGAGTCATTTATTTTGACCTCTTCCCTGCATTCCACATTATTTGGTTATGGCACAATCCTTTACTTGCATACCTAGGTAGGCGGGCTTTGAGGGTTGGGCAAGGTAATACAGCGGCGTTCTTCTGTTCTTTTGTTATTCTGAATCTTGTTCTCCCTTTCTTTCTATCCAATCTTGTCACAATCATCACTTTGCGAGCGATACCTCAGCCCTTGTGGCTTAGAGAACAAGTCCTGTTTGCAAATGCAAATCGAGGCTTGGGTCTTCCTGGTTTGGGGTTTTCATATTATTACCGTTATCAGAGTCTTGTCTCCTATAGCTCGCCGTGCCGTGCCTTGCCTGCTTCTCTCTCTTTCTCTTTGTTCTCCCTGGAGGTAATACTGAGAAGGGGTGGGAGGATCATTTGTGCACTTTTTGTGTGCACGTTGTTAGTCCTTGGCTCCTGCTTTCCCTTACTACATGGCATTGTTAGGCTAGTTTTTGTGCTTTCCACCGTTTGTTGTTGTTATCGTTACTGCCTTATTGCTTTACACAATGATACCTGGGGTGGTTTTCAGGTTATAGGATGGTATCCTGTGCCTTTTGAAGAGGAAGATCTATACAGTGGTGGTGGTGTGAGGAGGTGACCGACTGATTGCCGCTCTCGTTATGAGTTGATAACGGAGACACAACATGCGTTCAATGTTTCGTGGGGTTCTACTTGCTGTTAATGCCGGAGTAATTGATTAGGCACTCTTTAGTTTCTTTATTCTTGGGAATTGAATTATATCACACTATATCATCTATTCATTTATATCCATTTTCACATTCATACATAGAGTAGCTGTTCATCTATCTGGTAGGATCCTTTCCGGCCTCTTGATACTGCGGCAATTACATTGGATGCAAACATCACTATTGTTTTTATTTGTTTACTTTTCTGGTTTTCCCCCATCACCAATGTCTTACACAGAGTAGATACTCGCTCATGGCAGTGAGTAAGTTCCACACTTCTTTGCGCTTCATTTCCTCTTGCAGCGCTATGCGCTCCAGCGCTGACCGCCCATTGAAGTATTTGAGGAATAAGGGCCAGTAATATGCTACTTTGGCATCCCAGTTTTCAAGGCCGCCTCCAGCACCTCCTCCTACCACCCCTCCTCTAGCTACACCTTTCCCTTTGCCGTCTTTAGCTTTGGCGGCGGCGGCGGCAGCAGCAGCAGCAGCAGCAGAAGAAGAAGCACCACCATCCTTCTTACTTTTAGCCACAGGCTGGGTCCTTCGCTGGCGCAGCCGCTTTCCAATCGCACTCAAGTATAGACTCTCTTTGCCTGTCGCCTTGCGCGCATCGAGGACAACATACGGGCTGAGCCCAGCCAGGTGCGGCGCATTGTTGAGGCTGGGGTGGTCCGTTGGCTTGGGGTAGACCTTGCGGGCGTGCGCGGTGGCTTTTTCCGCGAGCTCGCGCGCAGCCTTATCAGCGATGCGCTCCAAACGGGCTTTTTCGGCGATGCGTTCGGCGAGGGTTGGCTGTGAGTGTGGGCGGGAGGCTGTGAGCGAGGAAGGCGAGGGGGAGGACGGGGAGGGGGACAGGGAGGAGGTGGTTGTGTTTGTATTTGCTGCGGCGAGGTTGTGGCTGTTGAGATCTAGGTGTTGGATGGCTGCGGCTGCGGCGGCGCTGGTCGTTGCCGTGGGGGACTGGGGTTCTGATATCAAGCCGCCATGGTCCGACTCACTGTCCGAGTCGGAGTGCACTTCACGGAGGAGGAAGGCAGGTGGGGAATTCGACGGGGAAAAGGCAGTGCGCGGGAAGTCGGTGGATGCGATGCTGGTGATGCTTGGGCGCGGGTCCGGTCCGCTTAGAAACGATGCTGCTGCCGCCGCTGCCGCGGAGGATACTTCTGACACGCTGCGATCGAGACCTGTAGCCACACTCACTGTTCGCTGTAACGTCGACGTGGAACTAGCTAGGTCGGCGACGCTGCTTGGGACCCCGGAGCCGGCACTTCCGCGCCGCTTGCGCTCTTTTCGCAGTGAAGATGTTGGCTCCTTTTCTGCTGGCACGTGCTGCAATTCATCTGTTGCGACGGCCTGGGCCTTTTTGGCACGCGCCACTTCTTCGGCTTCCAGCGCGTAGTCGACTTCGTAGATGATTTCAGGCCAGACAATGACGTACGCAAACGTGCAGAGCTGCGTAACCCAGCCGCCGCACAGAAGCCAGGCTAGCATGGCGAGGTAGTCCATGCGCAAGCTCTTGGAAGGACAGAACCACTTGTAGGGTTTGGGCGCAGCCGAGAGGTCGGATAGGAAGTTGGGCAGCGCTGGCGCAAAGGGGAATTGGCGGGCCCAGACGGCTGTGGCGCGTGGCAGCGTTGCCATGTCAGCGTTGGGCGAGAGGACGTAAACATCGCGAGCGTGTAGAGGCGGGATGGCGATGGCGCGGCGCCAAAAGATAAAGTGCTGCGCGTACTTGCGCACTTGGTCCAGGGTGAGGATGTTGTTGGTCTGTTGTGCGACTTGGTGAAAGGAAATGGTGGGTTTGGAGTGCCGGACAAACTCAATCATGGAGAGAGTCGTCTCGTCGGGGTCGGATGAGAGTTCTGCACTGATTTTCTTGTCGTCGCCCATGAGGAGTAGAGCAAAGTTCTTGTCGAGGAAGTCGGGCTCTTCGATGGCGTTGTTGTCGCCTACAAAGGAGTTCGCGGTTGTGATCCACAGGCCACGGCTGTCATCTTCACGGTCCAGCGGAGGAAGATCGGCAATGTGGAAGGGAACGGGGATCTGGACCGAGTGGGTGATGGTGCCTTCGTCTGTGTCGAGTTGCAAAGCGGCAATCTTATTGTGCGAAATCGTCTCATACAGATCTTGCATGGAGGCTGCCAACGAGGAGCACTGCAGGATCTCCTCCCACAGCTCACTCATCTTGCGCTTGTCCTCCCGCGCCTTGTCCTTGAGGAGCAGGATTTTTTTAGACTCTTTCCACACAAAGTCGCTGCGCTGCTGGACGTACTTGTAAGCCTTGTTGACCTTGCGAATGATGTTAGTGTACATGGTGTCGATGAGATCCTTGGCCTCGTGCTGCTTGGGGTTGAGAATGAAGACGAGGTTGAACATGGTCAGGTTGCTGGCCCTGTCCTCTGATATCTCTTCCGGGGCCAGAGGCTGCTTGCTGTCTGGCAATAGCTTGTCTGCCATGTCCCGCGCATCCGTCGTATCGAGCTCGGAGCTTGCGTGAGCGTCGCCGTCGTGACCCGTAGTGGTGGTGCTGGCATCAACTTCTTCGGTGGTGGGTGAAATGTGTTCTTCGTCCCTTCGAGAGGTGTCTCCGCTGCCCTGCTTGGGCGCATCCTGCCTCCGCTTGCTCCTCTTCTTCCACATGCCGCTCTCAGGCTTGTGGATAGGATACGAGACAAAGTACAGCGGGTCGAGCGAGATCTGGAACAGCGTCTTGTGGTAAGCCCGCGCCGGGGTCAAGATGCTCTCGAGGTCCTTGGTGGGGAAGCCAGCGACATGTTCCCAGGGAACGAGCTGGGTGCCGCTCTCAGTGATAAGATGGTCGTCCTGGTCCCAGGACAGGAGGTCGGCCACATTGAGGTTGTAGGGAGTCAGGCCATCGGCAGGCGCAACAGACTTCTCCAGAAACAAGTCGTCTTCGTCTGCGCCAGCGCCGTCCTCGTCCTCGTCGCGCAGGCGATCGGCCACCGGCACAATGTGAGGCGGGTAGTGGAAGACGAATCGTGGGCCATCGCGATTGCGGTTGATGACCAGGGCCACGCCCAGGAAGTTGGACGAGTTGGGCAAGATGGGCAGCGCCATGGTCGCCACTGTGTTGCTCTTTGCTCGGTACACGACTGAGCGAACGAGTGGATCATGGACAAGCTGGAGAACCAATCAAGGGCTGGGCGTTGGATGTCGAGTCTAGCTCATGGCGAGGTTTGGCCGCGAGTCGCATCCAGGATCGAGGAGGTCAACATAGCCGTGGCATGGTTCGTCCGTCTCCCAAGATTGCCGAATCTGCGGAAGTTCAGCGCCAAGATGGAGCGTGGCTGGAGTTTCGTTGACTGGCAGGCTTTGCGCGATTGGCGTTGGCGGGACTGGCGACTGATTGAGCTCTGTTGCTTGACAGATCGAGGAACGCGTGCACGCCATGATAATCGGGAGAAGTCTTTTGGGAGCTTGACGCTATCACTGGGAAATTGCAAGACCCAATCACATGTCAGGCTAGCGCCAAACAGGGGCCCCCGAGCACTGTAGGGACGCCCCAGGGAGGGACCCAGTAGACCAGGCTTGTCAGGGCCCTTCTGTGGAGTTTCCGTAGCACTAGGCTGCCCCCCTATTCTTTCCTCTGCAGGTGCTGGTGTGTAAAAAGAAAGCACCAACAAGTAGTCTTCTTTTTCCCTTTTCCCTTTTTTTTTCCTTCTTCCTCAGTCGAGGAAACGTGTCGCGTGCCTCACCAACAGTCCTTACAGAACACCAGAGCCTGCTGCAGACCGGCCGCCAGTCCTAGATTGCTCGTTATCCTGTTGCACTGACAATTCTTCCTGCCTTTCGCGCACACTTGCCTCCCCTAGGGGCCATCCCGCCTGGTACGTGCAGTCCTCCTGGGTACTTTGCACATCCCACATCTCTTCCTTCCTTCCCCTCACCTTTCTGCTGCCCCTGCTCAGGGCGATCGTCCCCCCAAGTGGCCTGTGTTCAACGTGCCACGCTGACGTGCCTGCAGCCTTTTGAGTGGGCGTTGAGTGCTGTGGCAGTCCAATTGATAGCCTTGCAGCTTGTTACGTATGTGTGTCCATCTGCATCTGCATCCCTGGCTCTCTAGGCTCTTTCAAACACCCCTATGACGTGCCTCGCGGCAACTTGCGACTGCCTGATCGACGAGCAAGTCGCGTGCGCGGGGTTTCGCTGGCCATGGCTTCCTTCCTGCTTCTCTACTGACAGATAAAAAGAACACGTGCGCTGAGCCAGACGCATCTGCTGTAAACAGACAGGTTGCACCAAGACTGATTCCTTCCGTACCTGGCGCCATCCCTCCAAGCCTTTCTAGCCTGGACCCTGAAACTCATCGACGCACCACACCACAACAACACCACACCACACTTTTGTGGCCAGCGGGCAAAATGATACAACAACCCCACCACCACCTCAGCAACGGGCATAATGGCCACGAGCATGTCGATGACCACAACCACCAGACCATCTCCATTGCGACGACGAAGACGACTGCCACATATGGCTCTCACGGCCTCAATGGCTCGACTACCGGCAAAAGCAATGGCGCCGGCTCTGCCGCGATAGCCTCGCAGCCCTCGCAGCGCTTCATTCCCTTTATCGACCAGTCCTATACCAATAACGACTCGGACGCCTCTGCACGATCCCTCATCCTCGCTCTTCGCCCCGACTGGGCTTCTTCCGACTCTCACATCGACTTCGTCCGCTTCACAGACGGCATCACAAACACCCTCCTCAAGGCTGTCAATCGCCGTGCTGGCCTCTCCAAGGACGAGATAGACCGCGAGGCTATTCTCCTGCGCGCCTACGGCCATGGCACCGACCTGATCATTGACCGCGCCCGCGAGACCCAGAACCACGAGCTGCTCATGCAACACGGCCTTGCCCCCGAGCTGCTTGCCCGCTTCAATAATGGCATGATGTACCGCTTCATTCGCGGAGGCGTCACAGACCCAGAACGCCTTCGCAAGCGTGAAATATACCTGGCCGTCGCTCGCCGCCTTGCGCAGTGGCACGCTACCGTGCCCTGTTTACCTGGCAAGACGCATGTCAGCGAAAAGATGGAAGACCATGCGGCCGAGATCCTGGCGCAAACTACCAGTGGCTCCGACGAGACATTGTTCAAAACCCTGCAGCAAGCAATTGACGCTGCATGTCCTGGCAAACAGTCACCAAATATCTGGACCGTAATGCAAAAGTGGATCTTTGCGCTGCCGACCGATACGCCCGCACAGAGGGAAAGACAGGCCCTGTTGCAGGGCGAGCTGAAGAAGCTGGTTGCTGAATTGGCGCCACGGCCAGGTCTAGGCAAGGACAGTGTACGTTGCAACCCCGTATGCATGACTGTCCATATACCATTGCAAGCTAATTATTTGACCATGACAGCTCGTTTTCGCCCACTGCGACCTCCTGTGCGGCAACGTCATTGTCCTACCAGAGAGCGATGATATCTCTAGGCTGTCTGCAAATAGGGCCACAAACGGCACAGCGAACGGCAAGTCCTGTACCAATGGCAGCGACGAAGCCGCTGAATGTGTCACTTTCATCGACTACGAATACGCTGTGCCCTCCCCAGCCGCCTTCGATATTGCCAACCACTTCGCTGAGTGGGGCGGTTTTGACTGCGACTTCACCGTGCTGCCCACCAAGTCGCAGCGCCATGACTTTATTGCCGAATACACACGGACTTACTTTTCTTTGCTTCCTACTACCACTTGCTTGGAAGGCTCTCTAGAGACAGCCCATGATATTGATGCCGAGATACAAAAGCTCGAGGTTGAAGTTGACGTTTACCGTGGCGTACCCGGCTTCTACTGGGGCATCTGGGCCCTGATCCAGGCCACCATCTCGCAGATTGATTTCGACTATGCTTCCTATGCAGAGGTCCGTCTCGGCGAGTACTGGGACTGGCGCGCTGAACTAGATGGCAGCAGACAGGCACAAGGCAAGAAAATGCCGGTGAGAGAGCAGCGGTGGTCCCAACAGTCCTGAAACGAAGTGACTTAAGGGAAGGCTAACTTGCGAACTTGGCAAGAGGGCGAAAGGTCAGGTATAATCATATCGTAGGCGGTCTCCTGATTAAAGATGGGTAGGAATGCCTCATACGAATGCAGGAAATATGTGTTTTGGAGCCGTGGTCTCAATTCGGAAGGACCACAGGTGCAAGGAACGAGTATCAAGTGTCCAAAGGAACAGGCCAGGCCGATATCTACCTGCTCTTGGCCCAGCCACAAGCAGGAGCAGAAGTGGGAGAGGAGGCTTGGACAACTTCACGTCATTCAACATGCTACGAATCACTTTCACAATCGCAAGAAAGGAAACGAGAAAAATAGCTCACTCACTTTCTACCAGAAAGCACACACACGTACAGACACACACACACACACACACACAGACACACACACACGTACAGACACACACACACACACACACACAGACACACACACACACACACACACACACACACACACACACACACACACTAGCATATCCTCGGCGCTGGGTTTTCCAGGGAAGCGAAGAATGGTATATACAAAAAGATTTCATCGGCTTTATACCTTTAGTGTATATTTTACAATAATATCTATTTATTACCAAGTGTTCTTAAAAGTAGATTATGCTTTGCATTCCTTTTACTATACTGTTCTGCACAGGTATCCGTTCATGATTACCACATGCATTCAAGGCCTGGGAGCTGAATACAGACTTTGAAATACCTCCCTCTGGGACAGTTGGAAGGTAGATTTTCTTCATTATTAGTTATTGCACATGTGTAGCCGAGCATACCCATACAAGCATATTAAGTCCAATGACAAGCAGAATAGTCAAAGATATATATATATATACTAGTCGTATAATAATATGTAGAATAATATCGACTATGGGATATATTCCCGAGTAGGATCAATAGATAAATTTGTATATACTTAATACTTACCTACAAATCACGCTATCCTGGTGGTAAACAACTGATCGACTTTCTACCTTGTTTAGAGTACCTAAACGTTATTTAGTGGATGGAGTTGTAAAAAGTAGCATATTCCTGATGCAGCGCGCCCTCATCACTGGCCAGCCTCACCTTACCTACTTTCTCACAGGCCACCTGAACGAACCTATCGAGGGATTGGGCCCCAGACCAACTGAGCACCATCGTCGATCTCCCCTACCTGCATGCGAGGCCTCAGCCGGGTGGGCCTGTACTTAAATATGATTTCTCTTTCCAGGGCCGCAGCAAGAGGGGCCGAGCCCTCCCTCCCTCACACCTTGGGGTACTGGCTGCGCAAGTGATAAAGAGTGTCTGAAAAAAAAGGAGGGGATTGGCTGGACAAAAAGAGAGGAGACGAAGATGATGATGAAAGAGCCTGGAAACCAGCCAAGCAGCCACTCAGCCAGCCGTCCTCCGGCACCTCCATGTACTCTTGCCCTCACGAATACGATGCCACCTCACCGACACCATCATGTCCGTTTACTCCCACTCATTCACAACACAGACACCCCCAAAGGTCGTCCACTCGCATTAGCAAGGTCCCCTGTGACTGTGACAATAGAAGGACGGCACATTCACAGCCGTCGGCAGCTCAATCAAACAACATTTCCGGTCCGATTGAGATTGAGGGGTTCAAGGTGTTCCTGAACCTTGAGGGAAAGAATAAACATTCATCGTTAGTGCTTGCCGGCTACTAACATGTACCAGCCACGCAAGAATCCCTCTTTCTCCCCTCCATCCTTCCTCCCCCACCTTCTCTCTGTATATTTTCTCACTCTTGCCGCCTTAACCTACGCTTCAAAACAAGTGCAGGGCCTTGCTGTACTTATCTGGGTGGCGTCGGGTGAGGGTTATCGCGCATAAGCGCCAGACACTGTATCGTACTGTACCGTGCTGTAGGTTGCTGTGCTATGCTGCAACTATGCAGTGACATCGGATACAAGAGCTGCCGATGGCATGTGATGGGATTTGGTGGTGATAGTGGGACTATCAAAGTCGAGGAGAAGTCAGTGAAGTACTTTACGTACAACTGACTCAACCCGGGTGTGAAGACGTAGCAGAAGCAAAAGAAAAGAAGGGCGTCGCTGCCTGTGTTGCATCTGCCGAGAGCGAAGAAGAGACCTGTATGCTTGTTTCTTGAGGGAGAACAGAAGTGATGGAGACTGACATCTTTCAGGATCGCCCGGCACTCGCTTCCAACCGGGCTTCACCGTGGCTGCTTTGGCCCATGGTCTGGCAAACGCTCCAGCCTCCGTTACAACGGTTGTGGCGGTAAGAGGTTGTAGTTATGATTACCACCCACCAGCGGAACAACAACTGTAAATTCTCTTTATGTCGTGCATATCTTTAGCCAGGTTGCGGATCGCCTCGGCGGTGATGGCAGCATGTTAGCCAACTCAGTCAGCGGGTACGTATATCGACAACAGCCAACCAACCCACGCCAGAGCTGCTGAACAAGATACATTCCGGCTAGATCGAGAGCCGATATCTAGAGTGAGTCCTGAAACTGCTCCACCATGACGCAGCAGAACACACCACGTACCTGGTAAGTAGAGCATTCCAATATTCACTGCAGGAGAGGTGGATGGTAGCTGGGGAGCCGTCTGTGGGGGTCCCAGCGGCAAGACAAGGCACTGTTGTCGTACCGCAAATCATGCCTGGTCCTGCTCCACGTCAGGTTGTAAGACGGATTGTCGACCTGGCGAGCCGAAGAAGTGACGGTGGGGTCGGCAGCTCGCGGAAGAGATCGCCGAGTTAGCCTCAAGACGTAGCTGAATGCCCCCAAGAAGAGACCAACACCGCTGCGGTGCCTGCTGTCCGGGTCGATAATATTTTCACAAAAAGGCGGGATAGCACGCGCTTCATGACGTGGCGTCGGGACTTCGAGCTTCTTCTTGTAGTGACTGAATTCCGAGGACGCGCATCACTGGCTTCATATTGCAACGCGAGAGTTGCTTGGCACTCAACGATGAGGCGGCGGTCTCGCCAATGGCCATTGCCATTCCAGACTCATCAGTTTTCAGGAATCGGCTCCGAGGATATCGTTCCGCACGGGAGATAAGCTTGAATTCATAGTCGCATGCATCGCAGGGTGTTCTGGCCTGTGCGTCGTCACCCCCTAACCTGTGGATGTTCGTTTGTTGTAGAAAGAGGCTACCTTCCTCGTTGGTATAGCTCCAAAACACCTAAAACTCCAGTACGTACCAAACAAAAGCAAGTTGTGGCGGAGAGCCTCGACTGCAATTGTGTCTAGCTCTGCTTTGCCTGGACTCACGTCTTTCCAGCGCCTCTTATGCAGTTAGGCTGCCGTACATCCAAGCAGATGTTCAGCCATCACCGGAGTCTATCGAGTGAGAACACCATCGCTTACTGGTGATGGATGTTCAGAGCCGTACGTCCCTCCAGCTGAAGTTCTGTGCCATTGCCACTTATCGTACCAGAAATGATTGGGCGTAGCATTGGCCGGACTTGAGTCGAATGACGAGTCCCAAGTCTCAGATGTTGTGAGATATTGCTCTGTCCGGGTCGCTTTCTGATGGTGCTGGAATGTGCCCAGGCTTCAAAAAGTCCTCAGCAACGAGAGCCTTCATCGATGGACGGCTGGATCAGAGCAAGACGCTGCTGCGGTGTGACAGCAATCGTCGTAAATGTCGCTTTTGGACTTCCAAAAGTGAACAAAGGCTGACGACGCCTCCAAGGCTTCAGCCTGCTTGCAGACATGTGTATCTGCATGTTTTGTACAAAATCTCGTCTTGTGGTCCTGCTATGCGCAGTAAGCGAATAGGGATCGTTCCGTGGCTAGCCGCACGGCAGAATCGTGGAATCTCGGCTTCCAGACGACTTTCACCACGTACAGAGCTGGCAGCGAGACCGAGACGTTCGAAAGCTGCTATGCCGATGAAAGAGGAGGAATCTGATGCTTCGTCGGTGGTCGTTTGTTAAAGTGCCGGTCTCCACAGACTGACGCGCGTTTAGAGGCTCCTCAACGCATGCGGCGATGTAACGATGGGCCTTGCGGTGCCCGGGAGATAGAAGTCGGGCCAGGACAACGTCCAAGACACCCAGCCCCGCAAGAGTGCGCAAAGGTCGAAGAAGAAGACAATGACGATCCGCCGGCTCGAAGCAGAAGGTCGACGTAGCAGCTGAGGAGTTGAGGCGAGCAAAAGAGGTAAGGCAAAGTAACGCTAACCTCAAGTTGCTTGGGCGGCTGCTAAATAAAGTCTTGGGCCAAACTCCACGGCTAACAGGTTTGGAAGCATGTCCGAGATAACGCACGCATGCAAGTGAGCGGAGCCCGGAGGCAACACGAGGGCACGTCGGGCATCGGTCTATGAACGGGGCAGAACCCTCCTCAAGAGCAATGGTGCACACATAACTGTGCCTAGCCTGTTTTTGGAAGCAGAACAGTGACAGCTGTTCGGTCGCTTTCTCGCAAATGCTTGAGACTTGTATCATAGCATTAATTTCTGCGGTACCAGAACGAAGATTAAAACTCGTCTGGCTTTCTCGACTGTTCACCATTACTTACAACTGTGTACCAAGGTATGCAGCTTGGAGGTACAGCCAGTAAAAAGCGCAAGCCTGATTTTGCTGAGTCGTCACACCATACACACTGTCCAATGCTCAAGCTAGAAACTCACTGGCGGCTTGTACAAACGAGTTGAGTTGAAGTAGAAGTAGGTAAATGGTCGAGACCGCAGGTGCATTTAACCGACAAACACAAGCTTATCACGCCGATCCTTGGCCACAGTGCAACTTGTGATCGATGCGCCATGTTGAACCCTTGAGCGAAGCACTGGTGACTGAGCTGAGACCTAGGGTTGCAGTTTGCGTTATCGCTTGTTCACGACGTCCAGTCGGGGGCGCGGGCGAATTTGACCAAGCAAGGTGAGGATTGACACGGCAGTGAACCGCACCTCGTCGCACCACGTTGAGAATGCGAATCATAGCAGTTTCGTGCATCAACACAACGTCTTGGCTAATGTCCCAAACGTAGGGTTGAACAGACTCTTTGGTGATCGTGCCCTGAGCAATCGTGTTGCGGAGAGCGCGGTACATTAGTTCACGCCTGAGTTCAAGGCTGCTTTGTTGCAGTCGCCACGACAATATAGCCTGCGGCGCTGGTAGACTGGAAGGTAGGAGGCAATTGAATCATTGGCTGTCCTGTTGGGAACAATACCACAATAATCCAAGGTTGTGCCAAATTTGGCTGTCCCCGCGCTGTCAGTCGGAGTGTAGTTGTAGGTCCCAAGCGACTGGGTCCTAACGAAATGATGATCTTATTAGTGCTTGGTCCGATGCCCCGCTGAACGACAAACAAGTTGGATGAATGTGTGATGCGTCGCCTACAGAGTCTGCCTCGGTGCCGCAGGACTTGTTGTAGATTGTTCGGAGCACAAGCGTTGTTGGGGCGGGGGCGTTGCTGCGCAGTGGAATATAACCTAGCCTGTTGAGGCAATCGTTGCGTTGTACGCAATACAGTACACCTGAAGGCCCTAATCTTCAGACGAAGCCAGTCGAATGCCGCGGTTGATCGTCCTTTTATGGACATAATATGACACCACTTGCGATGCTCAACTTGTAGCAAGGCGTTTTGCGTTGTTCATAGGTGTTGATGCGGCCCTTTGCTTTATCAAGTACAAGAAAACCGCAAATTGGTCATTTCGGCCCTTTGCTTTATCAAGTACAAGAAAACCGCAAATTGGTCATTTCGGCCCGTTGTCAAAGGTCAAAGCTGAGAGGAAGTCCTGTTCGTCAGTCAGATTCCTTGACTCTTATCTCGTAGCTAATAGGCTTCCCAAGAAGAGAAACCCGATATGACGTGAGAAGGACATAACAACAACGGGCAACACGCACTGCATACCCAGAAACTCGAGAGAAACTGGCACTCCAACTGCCGGCAGAATACGGACAGAGCCCCTGCAACTCGAGTCACTGCATATGGCGGGGCGTACCATAATCTGTCGCAGCGACGGTCTTCCAGAAACATCACACGCAGGCCGTCGTCAGCTTTCTCGACGCCAGCCGGCGCAGGCTTGCCAATGACGCCAGAAGGTGTTCGCGGAGCCTTTAATCGTATGTAATTTGGCCGGTTCTGGCTGGCGGCGGCTGCAGTAAAAGTACCAGGCGGTGGAAGACAAGTACCCAAAGGATGTCGTAGGAGTACAAATGTGATGGGCACCTCAGATGAGTGTGATATGACCAATTCCAAGGCGCGAGGAGTATTATGTAGATGCAGTCTCCAAACGGCCCACAACGCCTTGACAGATTGTGACAATGGGCCGTGGTTGCAGTCCGAGTCTCGTCTAATGAAAGGATGCTCCGCCAGCCCTGTCGGTCAGCCAGCCAGCCAGCCCTTGTGGCATCGCCTGAAAGAGGTGCGACACCGCTGATTTGGCTACCTGGTACGCCACTAGTGAGCCGTTCAGGCTCTCCGGCCCCGGCAGCTTCGCCGTGGGGGGTTTCTGCGTGTGGGCGAGATCCGTGATGCAACACAGCTGGGGCCCAAGCGTGGCGCACGTAACGTTCTGTTGAAGAGTCAGGGATGCCTGGAAAGCAGGGCCGTGGAACAAAATCTGCGGGGATGGACAAGCGAGGAGCTCGAGGCAAGAAGATGAAGCAGGTGAGGCAGGCTGCTGCTGCTCAGCTGCTCAGCTGTTCAGCTGGAGGCCCAGCAAAGTAGCGGGTCGTCTCGACAGGTGCGTCGGCATTGGATTTGGTTCGTCTGACTTGTCCCATCAAGAACCACAAGATGGAATGCCAGCCGATGAATGGGTGAAAATTGAGGCGGTCGTGCAGGAGGAGAAGGAGGAGGCAAGGCGAGGAAACGAAACAGACAAGGGGAACATTGATACGGAAGGGGAATGTAAAGGGTTAGGGTCGCCGTGTCATACCAATGCCAAGTGCGCAGGAAGTCTGTAAGTACTGGAGATGTATCTCCATGATCTGGCTCGCGTATCTGCTTGTATACTGGAGCCAAGCAACTCACCCACGTCCACAGCGTCTGGCTGGAATTTTTGCGATAAAAGAAGCAGTCTACTCGGTCAGTACACACACGAAGCTGTTGTCCTTGGGAAAAGTACTTGACCGCTACGCAACGTCACGAGTCCTCTGAACCCCACCAAGAAATCCAGGGTTGCAAAGGACTATCACTGAGCAGCAGCAGCAGCAGCAGCACCCCAGTAAAACCGCCCGCCTATCAGCTTGAGCAAGTACATAGTAATTCTACAGTGGACAGAAAAGTACCTGCCCAGATACCCAAGTGCCTAGGTAGCGGTCCATCTCACGGAGCCTAGCTTGCTGTTCCTGCTTGGCAATATCCTCCTCCTCCTCCTCCCTCCTCCCTTTTTCCTATCAAAGGGCCTCATCTAATCCTACGCTGCAGAGATGGACGACAATGCCTTTCAAGCGCCTGCTATCTATCTTTCCACAACGCCCTGCTCAGCAACCCTTCAAGGCCTCTCCCTGCGAACCTCGCCGCCTCGACTCTGGCGCACGCCCTGCTTCCTCCCTTTCTCGCCAGCGCCTCGAGACATCGGCCCCCAAGGACACTGTGAGCGAGACACCTGTGCCTACACTGGACTGCGCTCTGCTGTCTGGCTGGCTCTCCACCACGACTGTCACTATGCAGTACGCAGTATGCAAGTACGTACCAGAGCGAGCGCTGCGCCTTAGCTGGCGATCCTGGTCTATAACGGCGCTGCCGCGTTACGTCTCTCTCTCTCTCTATTTTTTTTTTTTTTTG